>VWYP01016322.1:42403-166467 GCA_013400435.1 Pycnonotus jocosus
CCTCCCTTCACCTGAACAGTCATCTGTATCCTCATTCAAATTCTACAGGCACATTCAGCCTCAGTCTAACTCCACTGCCTTTATGATCATGAGTCAATATAAGGAAGTTGGCTTACAAAAGGTTCTATATCCTAGGGGAAATATTGCCTATGTTGTAAGTTTATTTCCTGTTCAAGCATCACTACATTGCAACGATTTATAGTCTAAAAATAAATGGTTATATGAATACTAAATATCCAGTTAGAAGCTTTGTTATGTTATCACCCACAGATAAATCTCTTTGATAAATTCCTATGTAGATAACATTTAAATTATTGCAAAATAGGTACACAATTTTACAACTGCTACTAATTACCTGTGCTCAGATTTCAAACTTTAGTGTTACTGCCTGAACTAAAGCCAACTGAAAGTAGTGAAAAAGATATCCCTTAACACAAAATTAAAGTACAATTCAGTCCTACCTTATAGTTATGACCAATTTATATCACATGAACAGTGGAGTATGTTTCTCAACAAAACTTTTATGTGTGGATCTTAGCAATGATGGAGCAGGTAAGAAAAATACTGAGAAATTGAGTGCAAATATTTATTCTTTCAGTGTGTAAAAATGATCAAATTACTTTAAAAGTTACCATAGCAAAACTAGGAGTATTTGGCAATTAGGTGAGGAATCACTTCCTAACACCCAATGGCAATTAGCTGTTGCTATGCAGATCCCTCAGTATTTTACATTCCAAAATAAATTACGAGCATATTAGCTTTATTCTGCAATGTTGGTCATCAGGGAAAAATGACATTGATGTTAAATTGTCATGAAACTTCATATTTGGCACCTGAGATGAATGGCTAAGTTTATACTTTCCAGAGATATTGTTTGAGTCTATGGTAGTATGAGATTCAAATTAATGCAAGCAAATACAGCTTTTTCTACACAAACAGGAATGATGGAGATTTTTAGAAAATTTATGGTAATGTGAGAATAGAAAATAGTTTCATAAATCCTTTCAAGATGTATGCAAGAAATTCCCCTAGATGTGATCTTCTTCCTATTTTCACTAATATCTCAGATAACAGAAGGGAGGGCATTTGCAAATCTATGGAAGACACCATGCTGGAAGTGGTAAGAATTTTGGGTGATGCAGTAAGAATTCAAAATATACTTGAGAAATGTTCTGAACTTAATCAAATAGAATTTGTCAATGAAATGATAACAGCAAGCACAAATTGCATCTGAATTAGCAATATGTTGTCGTTGCAGAAAAGGCAGTCCCATTTTGAGGTGAATTAACAGGAATGATGTATAAGGCATGGGAGGCAATTATTCTGCTCTACTTGTCACTAGGAATATCTCAGCTGTAATTCTGTATTTGTCCTTGTGCTGCACACATGTAGAAAAGACAGACAAATGGAGAAAAGGTGAAGAGAAGAACAACAAAAAAAAAGATTGATACCTAAGAAAGCCCAAAATCCTTGGAAAGTAACTGAAGGAAATAAGTTAGTATAGAAAAGGGGGTTAGGATAATATTTTTCAAATATTTAAAAGCTGTCAGTTCTTAGTTCCACTGAGAAGTGACAAGGTTGAAGCAGTTTAATCTGCAGATGAAAAGGCTGAGGTGCAATACCAGGAAAACATAACTGTGAGAATAGCTCCATTCAGGTTGCTTAGGAAGGCTGTGGAATCCCTCTTATTGAAGATCTTTCAAAAAAATGGGGGAGACAAGCATTAGTGAGAGATTATTAAATCTGATTAGACTTGATCCTGTAATGAATGAAAGGACTCAGATGACCTTTCAGTCTTGCACATCTGTGATGCTTTGGGGCAATGTAAGACCCAATTTAATCATCTTTTAAACAGCACCTCATGTCCACGTCATTGCTTAGACAAAGAGAATACTTCCAACCATTCCTGAAATTATCCAGATTTTCAAATCTTCACTACTTTGTTAATCATTAAAGATTTGTTTATGAAATTTTTTTTGTATGCTGAGTGATTTCCTCAATTTTATTATTTTGAGGCTGTGGGAGGAAGGGCTGCAGGGAGTATTCCAGACAAAATTATGAAGTTTTTTTATAAGAAGATAAAGAAAAATGTGCAAATTTTCTCTTCTGGGGAAAAAAAAAGGCACAAAATTTTCTCTGAAAGCCTGATATATTCTTATTTTGGATCTGGATTCTGGAAGGATGAGGTAGCTTTTATTTTGTCAGCTCAGTTTCTGTATAAGGCAAGTGCTTCTTGGGCAATGTCTTGACACCGTGCCCTGAGATAAAATATTTGTTGAAATAATTGAATGTTATCTAGGTGGTTTAGCTTACTGTAATTATTTTGAGTGGAATTGCAGTAGAATCCAGTAGGATGGAAACCTCTGTCTGAGAACGGTAAATTCTTAAGTCACTCAGACTTGTTTCTGGGGCTTGCCTGATTTGCACCTACAATTCAAATTTAACATTGAAGATTCCTTTTAACTCCAAGTTCATAACTTTTTGTGGGTTTTATCAATCATTTATTCTTCTAAA
This sequence comes from Pycnonotus jocosus, assembly GCA_013400435.1. NCBI lineage: Eukaryota > Metazoa > Chordata > Aves > Passeriformes > Pycnonotidae > Pycnonotus > Pycnonotus jocosus. Next base: position 44,918 of record VWYP01016322.1, read on the forward strand.
ACTTTTGGATGTCTTTTTGAAATCCAAAATAATTTGGTTTTCTTTGGACATTTGTTGCAGACAATTTGAGATTAAGTAGAGTTAATTTAATTTGATTTAATTTTATATCTCTTGGACTACTGCCAGCCTGCAGTAAGAACACTGAAGGCAGGCAGCATTATTTTCTTGTGCCACTGAGCAGCTCAGATCATCTGGACTGTCAGCAGCTGGAATGTACTGACTTCACTGTCAGAGGAGCCCGAGGGTTGAGTAGTCTGCATTTGTTCTGCTTTTGTCCTGTTCTGCATTTGTGTGCTCTGTGGGCTAGCAGGGCCCTATTCTACAGAGCCCACAAATAATTGAGTCACCTATTCACTCAGCTAGTAGTTTCTAGTGGCTGCTTGTATTTGCTCTAACATTCCCATTTTATTTTAATGAGATAATAGGAGAAATCAGCTTTTCCAGCCTGATGTCTCAGAACACCTCCAACAGCTTTCTTCAGCAGTATCACTGTGCATCACTGGTGCTCATGCATTTGTTGGTGGTGAATCACTTTCTTTTATGTCACACTCTTTTGCTTTCTGCCTAGCTGAAACATTCCTTATAATATTCCCAGAGGCATACGATGAATCCACGTCCCTGTGAGGATAATGATAGGTTCCTTTTTTGTGTCATAATGATGCTGCATAATGGAGCCAGAACCTGTGCCTAGAGATGGAGTAGTTACAAACGGAACCAACCCAACAACAGCACATCTAGAAAAAACAATTGTAGTCACTTTTTAAAATGTCAGGCTTGCATCCACATACCCTCACAAACTTTTTGTATGTGTTTTTTAAAAACACAAACTACTTTCTGTTTCCTGAGCAGCCCAGAGTGGTGACATTACTCCATAAATTTTTTGCATGATTTTATTGTAAACTGGTACATTATAGGAATACATTTAAGCAGATGGTCTTTTAGCCATTTATATACACATTTAGGACCTGATTCTATTGAGGTTACTGGGAACTTAAGACACTGTAATTTACAGGCACTGTGCCTTTTGCTGATTTGAAGGCAGAGGTGCAATCAGGAAAAAGAAGTCTCTGTCACTTCCAAAACATCTTTCTTCTTCCTTCTGATGTATTTCTATAACCCATGGAGTTACTGTTCTAGTTGTCAAGAATCACTAGGGTATTTTCTGGCAGCAGAGTACAGAAGTGCTGGTGTGTATGAGAAGCAGGGCTGTCTATCTCTGTATAAGGGAATCATGTTCATCAGGCTCAAGTATCACTTGTCCTCTCCTTTATTTTCAAATGAAGCATCCACTGCTGTTAATTAGTTAAAGTGAAATGAAATACACAATCAAGCAATACATTTCCATTAGAAATACCCCTCGGGGATACATTAGGTTTTCTTTTTCACATATTTGTGTTTCACATTCCACATAAATTTGCAGTTCTGAGTCTACAACCTTGCAGTCTCTTACACGAACTGAAACTAGTCTTATCTAACCTTGTACAGCTCCTTTCTTCTTCCCACAGTATAGTGCAATTTTTCTGCACAGCTCACTGGAATTGAGGTTCCAGATGAAGCTTGCCCACCTCTCAGATTATATTATCTCTGAGTAAAAGGCAAAAACATGACCTAAAAAGAGAGCTAAAACTTCAGACTGTTCTCTTGTCCTCCTCCCCTACCTGAAATGCTGAAACCACCAGGTGAAGTCAGGCTTCTTTTCACTTTAAGAACAGAAGTCTCTTGCTGCCCAGAGGCCACAGCAGCCTTGCCTTCTTGGAAAGGATGGACACTTGTCTCTTTTACTGGTTAGGCCTTTTCTCAATATCTTGACATAACTCTTTCAGAAAGAATAAACCCAAATATTCAAGTCACTGCTTCCTCATCCAGTGCTCCAATCATTAGTGCAGATGCAGTAGAATATGATCTGTGGCCATCATTGCCATTGCCATGAAGAGAAAATTGATTGGACATTTTGGGCTGACCTTTGAAAGGTGCCTGCCTTCAATATAGCCAGTGAAGAGAAAAAGGCAATTAATTTATGAACACTGACTCTCCCCTTCAAGTCCCTTTGCCTTCGGCTGCATAGTGTATTTTACCAGATGCATTAGATATATGCATTGAGCCTGTGTACTGCTGCAGAGAGGTGGCCAGAAACTTCTGTCCATGTTCCCCCTCAGTTTCTTCTTTTTGTTTGAGTAAAACAATGGCATATGGATGTTCATGAGAAAGCATTCTCTAAAAATAAACAGTGTGATGTCAAACGACAAATGTGATCTTTTGAACAAAATAATCTGATTTTCTTGAAAATGACTGACCAGGTTTTGATTTGGCAATAAGCACCCTTTAAATTCTATGCAGGGTAGCAAACCTTCAGCTTAAAAGCCAACATCTTAAACAGAAATGCAGCTTATGCAATCCTGAAATTACTAAATATATCTCAGAAGTTATTTATATATCCACTTTTTGATTTTCCTCCTCTACTTCAATGAAGGTTGTTCTTACATTCCACAACTCATGTAGGAGGCTATGCAAGAAGTTAGTAATAAAATATTAATGTTGTCGTCCCACAGGACATATTGTTTATACCATCACAGATGCAGTTTACATCTCAGATCAATAGAGCAATTTTTAAAAACCTCTTTTGAAAGCAGCAATTGGAGTATGATTATAGTTGTCCACAGTAGTTATATCATACAGCAAATTAGGAAATATATGTCAGGACCCATTATTCTAATGGGAGTCTTGTAAGATTTTTAAACAATGTAAGTAGATGCCAGATTTGCAAACTGATGACCCTTTTTGAAACAATACTCTCAGTAGGGAGGAGAGAACAAAAATATTGTTGACTTGAACATGGCTGTCAAGTTAATGCTTCACAGGAACCCACAACACTAATCACCCTTCTTGAATGCAAGTTTTCCCTTTCTTTAGCTCTCTCATAACTTATCCCTTAAGCACTCATTAGACCACTGCAGCTGAAAATTGGCAAATTTGTTTTCAGTGTCCACCATTTCAGTCCTGGCCAAATACAAAAGAGACAATGGTATACTGCTGATGACACTTTGTTTCATGCAGTATTTGTAAAGAAATATTTTGTTCTCAAAAACAATTAAAATGGAGTAAGTTCTTACACACTTGTGCTCCATAAAATGCCAAGTGTTTAAGGGGTGAGAACTGTAAAAATTATAAAGCAGAGGATTAGAAGTTCTCTATCCTAAATGGCTATTTAAGTAGCACATCTGGAGAAGGACATCTGCCAAATTTTTAGCAATCATCAGCAGCACCATTAACAAGGGAACCATTATGATATATGCAATGGCAATATTTATTTTATGGAACTAAGAGTTCATCCTAGTATCAAATTAAATTATGTACCAAATTAAAGGTAAGATCGAGCTTTACAGTTTTTCCATGGGCTCTACTTATTATCAAAGAGGGAGCTGTCAGACCTAATCTGACGGGGTGAGTTTATGCAGATATACAGCTGCAGCCAAGTCAAAGGACATGGGAATGCAGAGTGGGTAAGGGCAGGGAGTAAAGCTCCCTTAGTGCTCTGTGTCTGCAAGCTGAGGATTATTTGAACAGTGATCAAGTGTTCTCAGGAGACATGTTTTAATTAAATTCTGCTCAGCTAAGAAGTTGGACAAGGACACAATTGTCAACATAAATCCCTCCTTGATGAGAAACTGAATGCTGGCATCATGAGACCCTCAGAGTGTCCCTCAGTGTTTCAGTTTGGTGGAATAGCAGTAATATTACAGGTTGACAGTGCAGAAGGAAGAACAGTGCTCCTCAGGCTATGCCTACTGATGTTGCCAATGTGCCCATGGAATATGATTTTCCAAGCTGGATTAGTGTGCTCAACTCATCTCACAACTGAGAGGGGCCCAGGATGGCCATGCAGAGTACTTGTAATACCTCAGGAGCTCTTAGCTCTGATAGAGTTTATGTAGTTCTGGTGAGAACATTTTCTTTCTCACTTGATTTAACAAGTTCATATTATTTTTTTCTTTACAAGATTCAGCATAATGGGAAAAGGGTAATACTGGAAAAGAATAATACTGTCCGTCTTGGTCAGTGATTTGGATGATGGGGCAGAGTGGATCCTCAGCAAGATTGCTGATGATATAATCTTTGAGGAATGCTGAGAGACCTCATCAGACTGGAGAAATGAGCTGACAAGGACCTCACAAAGCTGAACATAGGAAAGTGCAAAGTCATGCACCTGGGAAGGAAAATGCTCAGGCACCAGCACATGCTGAGGGACAACCAGGTGGAAAGCAGTTTTGTAGAAAAGGACCTGGGGGTCCTGGTGGTCATGAGTAAACAATGTGTCATTAAAAAAATAAAAAAAAAAATTAAAAAAAAAAAAAGAGGTTAATGTTGCCCTGGGATGCATCAGGTAGAGTGACACCAGCAGGAAGAGGGAGGTGAACCTTCCCCTGAGGCCACACCTGGAGTGCTGTTCTGGACTCCTCAGTACAGGAGTCATGGATGTATTGATGATGCTCTGAGCAATGTGGCCTAGTGAAAGGTGCCCCTGCCCATGGCAGAGACATTGGTACTAGATGATTCTGAGGACCCTTCTAACCTAACCCATTCTGTGATTCTGATTCTGTGATTAGAGATAGTCCAGTGAAGACAGCAGGCAGAATCTGAAACACAGGAGGTTCCCTTTAAACTTTGGGAAACACTTTTTTTCCTGTGACAGGAACTGAGCACTGACTCAGGTTGTCCAAAATTGTGGAATGTGCATGCCTGGAGATATTCTAAAGCCATCTGGACATGGTCCTAGGCAACTGGATTTGCCAGGGATCTTGATTTGAGCAGGGATGTTGTAAAATGAGCCCCAGAGATCCATGCCCCCCTCAACCATTCTGTGATTCCAAGTAAGAATCTCACACAAAAGGCAGATCATTACAAAACCAGAGAAGGAAGGAAATAAAAGAACATGGCACACTAAGAGATGATAAGGGTGAGTGAGTCTCAATACAACTTTGCAATGGTAAATCTCTACAGAATAAGAGTTTCAAAGACAGCAATGAGTCAAGGAACTATTTATCAGAACTGCAGTGTGACAGGATATTAGCAAAGGTACAGGCAATATAGAAAAAAAATCATCTTCACCAGATCTCCTGTGACTCACAGTCACAAACTGGCAGTATTTTCTGTGAAGTCAAAAACATCTTTTCTTTGCAGAAACAATTCCATGGAAACTCCACTCACTGAGTCTTCCAGATTTGATGTTACCCCACAGGGAGGTAGGCTGTACTGGAAACAAAAGATTCTGCATATTATTCCAAGACAGAGCTTGTTCTCATGAAGGGAAAAGTTGCCTACAGCAGAGAGAAATTATTTTCAAAGACTTCACAATTACATATGCAAGAATCTGTCTCTGCATTTTCTCAGAAGCTTTCATTTACATAGTTCTTTTGCCTTGCTTTTCCACCACCAAGCTCCCACCTTCTTCTAATATAATATATTAGTCACTATTTCAGAATTGATGCAGAAGAATCATATAATTTACCTGTGGGTTTTTTGATCAGTCCGTCAGCCTGAAATCTCTGTGTAAATGTTGTGCAAGTTCTTCAAGAATGAGATTAACCTTTTCATATCTTCAAAACTATACCAAGAGATGAAGATTCAGTACTTAGGCTTCACTGTGCCTTGCCTGTGTGATATGCCTTAGCTAGAAACTCAGGTCTTGTATCTTTTCTTTAGTGTTCATAACCATTTGCTACTTTTTCCACCCCAATTGTAATCGATGCCTACATCAGTCATCCACAGCTACCCTAATTAGGGAGAAGTCATACAAGGGTCCTCAAAGAATTAGAGAGAGAGGAGAGATTGATACATTGTGTTGTAGACTAGACATGGTAAGCAAAAGAAAAATTCTTATAGAAAAATAATATTTCAAACCTGTAAGTGGTTGGTTTATATTTTGTATAAACTAGGTGAGGTTTCTTCTCTGATTTTCCCGATTAGTTTTCATGTGTCCTGGTTTTGGCTTGGATGCAGTTAACTTTCTGCTTTTTAGCTGCTACACTGCTGTGTTTTGAGTTTAGTGTGAGTATAATGTTAATAAACACTGATGCTTTAGTTGTTGCAAAGTAGTGCTTACCTTAAGTCAAGGGCTTTTCAGTTCCCCATGCTCTGCCAGTGGGGAGGTGCACTGGTGAGGGAGCACAGCTAGAACAGGTGACCCAAACTGGCCAAAATGGTTCCCTAAAGACCATCAGACTCAGTCTATAAACTCAGGGGGGTTGGCTGGGAGCCAATTACAACTGGGTAACGGGGTCAGTGGGTGATGACAAGTTTATTGTGCATCACTTGCTTCTCATGGATTTTATTCCTCTCTCAATTTCTCTCCTTTTTCATTACTATTATTATTACTATTGTAATTTACTGTAATTTCCAATTAAACTGTTCATATCTCACCCCGTGAGTTTTACTCTTTTTCTGATTATCTTTCCCATCCCACTGGGGTGTGGGGAGTGGGCAAACATCTGCATGGTATTTAGTTGTTGGTTGGGTTAAATACTGACAATATGCAATCTGAGTTTCTTGTTTGAGAATATAGTAATTAGTAATATTTTGTTGCAAATTTAGGTCAGTAGAGGTTTTATGACTTTGGTCACAAGAGGAAAGTTTTTCATGATAAGAACAGTCAGACATTGAAATAATCACCCCAGGGAAGTGACAGATTTCCCATCCTGGACTCCTGTGAGATTCAGCTGGACAGGGTGCTGGGCCATCTTTTCTACACTGTGCTTTTGCTAGGAAAGGTCGAGCCAGATGATCATTGAGGTCCCTTCAAACCTAGTATTAAATAGTTACAGAATTGTGTCAGAAAACTCTAAATGCATGCAGTGCTATTTGTTGCAATATTGCATACACTAGACATTGAGCTGGAATAGCAGCTATAAAGCAACTGGAAATCGATTGTATTTGATAATTTTTTAACAATTACTTGCTCTAATTGGAGTTTGATTTGCTAGAGAAATATGATCTATTTCTATGAACAGACTAACGATACACAAGGTGTTTTGTGGCCATCAGTACATTCTGTGACCAGAGTAGCTGACTGTGCACATCGATCTGGTGGTGAGGCTGAGACATAATTCAAATGAGAACCAAAACAACAGAGAAATACCACAGAAGGAATAGACTCTGATTTCAGGCTTATGGGTGCCAGTGGAGGCTACATGAGGAATTTTGCAGTAAGTTCTGTGTAGAGTTCTCAAGAGCATAAAGGTTTAATGTGTAATAATGCTGATGATAGGGAGGGTATATCTTCTTTAACTTCACAATTCAAAGTTAGGCACCTACATTAGGCACATAAATAGCACAAGGGGGAGTTATTTTCTTCAGAATACACCAGTTAGCAGAAAGGTGCCTTCCTCAGCCTATTTGTGTCATCCCTGCTCTTTCCCTGCTGAATGCTCCAGCTGCTGGCCTACAAAATCAGCCATCCCTTTCCCTACCTTCTTAAGGCCCAATGATGCTTGAATTTTTAGCCTCACCATGTTGCAGCACTGGCAGAATGAGTGAAGATGACTTGTTCTCCTTCCCTTTTAACTATTCTCAGGCCTTGTCCTGGAAAACACAAAATATGGATGGTGAATAATTTTCTCTTGGCTAAGAAGCAAAATCACATAGTGCCAAATAATTGCCTGGCTGTAAATGCTGGGATGTTGTATTAAAATGAGCATTGCCTTGAGTGTCCCTGAAGGGCAGGAGATGCAGCTGCAGGGTTTTGCTTTCCTCTTGGTGCTGTTGGCTGTATGCTCTGAGGGTAACTAGGCCCATACCAGTGGGGTCTGTGCCTGGGAGATTGTGGCAAGGGCTCTCATTTTGGTTCCTCAGCATAGTCAAATTGACAGTGTCTTAAGGCACAAACAGTGATAGAATATTTAGGGGAGCTTTTGGTGAAAATTTGGGTATCTATAAACTCTAATGCGCCTTGGTCTCTTTACCTTGATTAACTGCAATTCAGTTAGGTGCACAGTAGACATCCATTGGGGAGATTTTGTCCTAACAGCTTACAGACCTGTTTCAGTTATGGCTGTCCAACTCTTTGCAGACTGAATGGACAAGATTTTTGTCTGAAAATTTTTAGTCTGGAGTAATTCAGTTTATGTAAGTGTATTTTAAAATATTTAAATTCAAGATAAGATGTTTGAGGTAATATAGGGGTTTTTTTCCTTGAGTATAAAATTGATACTTTTCAACAAGAGGAGAATGAAAGGAGAAGGAGCAATAGACAAAATTTCATTAAAATTTAATCTGCCCTTACAAATCAAAAAGTATTTGGATTCTTCAGTACTGGAGATGACTTGGTACTGAAGTTACTTTTGTGCATTCAGTCCCCTCTGAGGACTCACTAGTATCTTTTATGTGAGGGAGAGCATAATTCTGGGCAGAAGAAAATTACTGCTCTGCACTGGGGAGACATTTGATGGTTAGGTGATGTTAGTGGGTCAGGAATACCATGTATTACTCTTGATCCTGCCAGAATAACTTCTTGATTAAAGTGGTAAACAGACCAAAAGTCATTCCTTTAATTTATTCCACTGTGATAAGTATGCTAGATCTCTTCCTGCTTAAATGGTTTATATAGTAAAAAGTTAAAATGCAGTATTTGCAGGTGTAAAAAGTATACCTTATATATTTGATCTCTAGGTAATAATGTGACAAAAATAAGAAACATGATCTTCAGATCCTCTTCTACTTTCCTATATGTGCATATGAAAGAATATTTTCTTTCTCTGTGGAGAAATGGCAAAGAAAAATGATTATACCAATCTTAATGGAAGATTATATATTAGATTGTGTAGTTCTGTGTATTAGCCATGGACTAAAAAAAAAAAATAAAATTAAAAAGTATGGAATTGTTCGAGAGTTCAGTGAATTTAAATTTAATATGGATATGGAAACTTCCCCACTCTGAACTTTTGTCTTCAGTGGAGTAGTTAGGTGACAGTTTTTGTTTCTCAACACAAGCATTGCCATGAATTCTTCATTTCAGGAAATATGAAGTAAAAAGCTGTGCTACTAAAAGCAGCAAGCCATTTTAAGCAGGTTTTATCACAGTGAGACTAAAGAAAGTACAAGAACTTTCTGGTTGATTGAGATGGATGTGAAACCACGACTGCCCAAAGATGCATGAGTTGTGTACCTCTGTCCAGTTGATGCTGCTGCCATCCTCATTTCAAACATTTTCCATTGTTGGAAAGAATGGAGAAGTTGTGAAGGAAAATCCTTTCAATGGCAGCAAGTTCCAAATCTGAGGTGGATTGCACCTACTGCTGAATGGCTTTTAGCTCTGCACTCTTGAGAATAACTACTCAGCATTGAAAGTGACTTTGAGAGTTCTTAATACTGAAAGATTTTAAAAGCTGGTTAGGAGAAGTCGGACATTTGTGAAGGAAAAACAGAGATCTGCACGACTTGTTTATGCAAAAGGTACTTGAAAGAAATCTACTATATAGATCTACTTATCTACTTAATGCTGTTATCACAAGACTGGGTAAAATATCTATCAGTGGAAGAGTTTATAAAGAGTGTTTTTGAGGATATGATAATCTCAAAAAAGTCTAATCAGGTAATAGTATTATTTAAACTTAACATGGATTATCAGAGGAATGATTATGTACATCCACTGACATTGCCATGGCAGTTCTGAAACTATCTGTACAGTTTTTTAACAAAATGTAAATGTAATGATAATACTGAAATTATATTTAATTCAAATAAAATTATGCCATTAGTGAAGGAAGGTTTGGGGTTTGTTAGGAGGGGGTTGATTTTTAACATTTTTAAGGATTTTCTTTTATTTTGGGGAGGTAAGGGAAAGAGAATTAAAGTTTTTAGTTATTGTAGTCAAAACCTGTTGCCAAACAGGCCATTTTATGAACTAGAATTGTCTTTCTGAAGTAGAAAATAAAATATGATAAGCAATTGTGTAGATAAGCACACATAAGCTATGTCTCTGTGTAAGAAATCCATATAGCTCAGTATAATACTGTATAACACATTTCTGCCCATCACCTCATTTTATCCTTACCATTATGCAAACAGAATGTGTATGGATATTCCCATAGAAGTGTGATAAGAAATCCTGCTAAAATATGCTAAAATTAATCCAAATTTCCTATGGTATTCTGTTCTTTTGGAGGTATTTAGGAGCTTCATTTTATAAAAGTTGAAACTCTGTGAAAAGGAGAACCTGGGGAACAAAGAATAGAATTACTCGTATGTCCTTTTCAGCATTAGGGTAATTTATCTGCAGGAAGTCTCTGGGACTCCCTGGCCAGTGATGTAGTCCAATAGTACTTTATACTTACGTTTGTCTTGCTTTGATTTATATCTATTTAATCCTTGCTTTTTATGATCTTTATGTTATTCTTTACAGCTGAAACAAATGCCTTTTTGCTCTTCAGAGTTAAATGTTGACCTTTTAGGTTGCTGTTTGTGGGACTTTTGCATTCACAGCTCCACTACTGCTGTTCAATAGTGATGTTTTCTATACTCACAGCTGATCTGATTCAAAACCCAGAGAACCTACATGTGGATTATTTTTATAATTCAGCAGGCTTTGGATCAGAAGTCATGACTGTGGCCTTTATGAAATGTGTTATTCTTCTAGATAGGCTTGTACTGATCCAAGTTATTTCCTAGGTGGTAGCAACCTAGTAATGCATGTGTTTGATAACAGGAGAAAGTGCCCCTATGCTATACCACAACAGGACTTCTCATGGAACTAAACAGACTGCCTGTTAACATTTAATGGTCCAAGAGGGAGGGAGAATAGAGGGAAGAAAGCAGGGGAAAGAAAGAAGAAAGAAAGAGGACAGGAGGGAGGTCATACCACAATAGAAGAGGAAAGGAGGCTATATTGATTTTCTCACTGAAAGCCAATATTGTTAGAGCTGCTGAGCTGAGAAGGAGATTATATACTCTATTCTAAAATTCATTGCATTGTGTTTCTTTACAGAGTGCCTGGTTCTGTCACGCAAGATAATTTCTAAAATACAGTAGAGTCTACTTTGCAGTAATGAGGAAAGAAAAGTGAAGAGTAATATAGTGTCATAATGCGAGTCATTAGACTTAGATGGTGATCTGCACTCCAGCAAAAATGAGGTTTCTTGCTGCTGAAGATGAGTTTCATTGTGCTCATCTCCTGGGACTGCATGAACTATCACTTATCAGACAGGTGCTAAATGCTGTGCTTGAAGTAGGTTATAGCTTCCTCTTTCTTTGTTCCAGCTGAGAGTCTTTTAAAGTGCATTTTTTTAGGCCTGCTTAAAATTGGTGCAACCTTTGTGTCTACATAATTTCTTTTATATGTAGTCATTCTATTTTTCATAAAATGGTACTTGCATGATGTGGGGAAGAGGGAGATACCACCATGAGCTTCATTTATGCCCATGTTCACCGACAGAAAGACAATAAACATCCACTTGTTCTATGTACAGTAGTCTTATGTTTGGGAGTAAGCTCTACTTCTAGGAAGTACAGATGAACTGTTCATGAGGCCATACCATGTTTGAAAAATGTTGCTTTTATGTTGTAAATCAGGGGTAGATTGAGGGGACGAAGCCTGTGATTGTCCCTTTTTGTTCTTCCTTCACTGCTAGCAGCATGTGAAGCAGCTGAAAAACAGCTGGGGAGCTCTCTTCTTGTGGAAGACCAAACACTCATGTAAGAGACATGACACATTGACAGCTAAGTAAAATGTGTGTATGTTAAATAAAAATAAACCATAGGCCATGTTTCTTGGTGCTTTTTTCTTAGTCTAAAAGTGAGTCAGTTCCATGTATTCCAGCTCTGTTTTCAGCTCTGGTTATTTGTGGTCTTGAAATGATCCCTGTCACTCAACAGTGTTGTATTCCATTTCATGCTTTAAAGTATTACTGAAGGTAAAGGAAATAACTGCTACAATCTGAATTCCTTGGAACAAGGTTAGGAGTTATGAAGTCCAATTAGGGCCTCATATATTGTCAAGAATTAAATAAAGCAGGAAGAATGTATTACTTTTTACTGGACGTTTTCTCATTTGGCACTTAACCAAACTTCCTTCCTTAATACATAGTTGAACAATACTGCTTAGATCATAACACTACAGTAATTATAAAAAATTATGTGGCAAGTTTTCACTATATATAATTACATGATTCTCTAGCTGCAGTTATATGCAGATTCAGCAGCAATGAGATGAGAATAATAGAAAAGCAGTACCTTAAAAGATTGACTGATTTTCTCCCATAATCTTTCTCCTAATCTGAACAACTGACCCACTGAGTGCCCTGCAGATGGAGCATCCATAATAATCAGTATTTCTCTAGCACAGAAGAATTTGATTGTATATTTTCTAGCTAGTCTGCAATGGCCAGATCTTTTAGACAATGAAAGATCAGCAGTTGCTATTATGAAAGAAACCTGTCCACTGGCATTCATCCTCCTATGCATTTTTCTCAATAATTCACTTAGTCTGACTATGAATCATCAGACTGAATCTCAGGAAGAAAAAAATACCAGATAGCCACTGTATTAATAGGACTGATTAGTTTTCCACTGTATCTCAACTAGTGTAGTTTATTCTGTCTGGGGATAAAGTGAAAAAACAGAAAAAAAAAATTTCTCTTACTTTGACTACTTTTTTGAGCAATGTCTCATTCACTGTAGGTATGAAGAAAGCATAGCATTTACGTNTTCTCTTACTTGGTTGGTTTTTGACTACTTTATTGAACAATGTCTCATTGACTGTAGGTATGAAGAAAGCATAGCATTTACGTTCAAAAAATAAGCAAACAAAAATAGAAGAAAGAGCCATAGTCTGAAGGTAGCAAAATGTTTAATCAGTATTTTCCTGACACATCTTCAATGACAGATTTTAATAAGAGGTAAGTAGTCTAGGATATTTTAAATGAGGAGCAGGAAAGATTAACATGATAGGGTTCAGCTGAATACAGGTTAGTTCTGTGCCATCTTGCAGGGTATTCTCACAGATAATCCATGTTTATGTGCATGTAGACACAATGCACAAGATACAGTCTAGGTAAGCTGATATTTAGATACAAAAATGATTAATAAGGTGCTAAATGGAATAAGAGATTAGATTATTTGGCTTGCATTAATACATCTGGTTGCAAAGCAGCTAGAATTCTCTGTTGATTCTGTTTGCTTTATTTGAGATATTACATCCCACAGTGAGAAAATGTGTTGAATTAATTTCTTTGTCACTGTATAAGTGATGGGAAAAGTCCATGGAATAAATATTATTTGACTTCTGCTCAAGAAGCAAGTTACTCTATTAGGGTTGAAGTTTGAGGGTTTAAGTGCTATTAAATTTTTCTGGATTTACTCTGTGGGCTGACTCCATTTAACCAAACCGGTGCAATTTTATTTTTGAAAACTTGACCAAGATGTTGGCAAGAAATCCAGTGCTGGAAAACCTCCAAGCAACTGCATCACTGAGACAGGCATAATAAATGGCTAAGCCCAAACCTGGAAGCCGAAACTCCTTCTTTGTAGTTACAAAACTCCTACTTTGTAGCTCTGTCTGGACAAGTAATTTCATCCATTAAATTCAGGGATTTTCCAATTTTAAGAATTTTTATAAATTTACAAGACTGATCGTGATCAGGCTGTGGGAGTAGCTGGGGCTTCTGGAGGGGAAAAACATAAAACCACGAAACCTTTACAAGGAAGATCAAGATAGCACAGAAGCATTTCCTTCTACTCAGTAATATGTGAGTTGCCACATTTTGATGACCATAATGTTTCCCTATAATGCAAAATGTTATGTTATAGCCTTTAGAATAAGAGCTGTGGTAAGATTCCCAAGACCCACATTGGCAGAATTTCTCTCTTTGGGCCAGTAGTGAACTCATCCAGATTGAGAACTAAAATCATTCTTCTGTCTAGGAGGATTAGAGAGTGCATTGTGCAACTTTTGGTACAATAACTCTATATTTTAAAGTTCAGAGCAATATTGATGTGGCATCTAAATTTAAACTTTGTCCCAGTGTAAGTACATATCTGTGTCCCAGTATAAGCATATATTTCTGTGGCCTTATTTCTGTTTTTTCATGTCTTAGATAAAACATGTTTGCTAAAAAAATATAATTAAAATCACTTAACACTTCAAAGTGATAAGTCAATAATATTTTTTGATAAGGCAAATCCATTATTAACAGTCCACACAGAGGAGTTATCTTTAATCTCCTATGTGTGTCCAATCTATATTTATAGAGATAATTTTAACATCATATAAGCAACTACCGATGAAAAAATGGAGAGAAAGAAATTAAGTAGAGATGAAGAATCCATCTGTCTTTTTTGCTGTCTTTTATCTATAAAATAAACCCTAAGATTCACATCCATTTCATTAAATGTCTTCCCTGAGCCTTCTTTTCTCCATGCTAAACAGCCCCAGCTCCCTCAGCTGCTCTTTATCAGATTTGGACTCGAGACCCTTCACCTGCTCTGTTGCCCTTCTCTGGACACACTCCAGCACCTCTATTTCTTTCAGTGAGAGCTGAAGTGGAAGCCAAAAGGAGAATGGATGCTCATTATAGGAGTAGAATCATAGGGCCTAAGGTTGAGGAGCAGAGTTAGATATGAACATTTCACAGAAAGAAAGGCTAGGAAAATTTTCTTTAGACATTCTGCCCTGGACAAGAGTGGTAAAGGTTATGGTATAGGCAGCCTTCCACTTAATCTACTCTGTTCAGTTTTATTTCCATTCTTTGTGAATTGCCAGTTACTTTTTCAGATCTGACACCTTTGGCAAACGTTCTTCCTCTGTGCACTCTTGAAGATATATTGTGCATATTTTTGTTCTCCTCAGATTTCCAAAGCACAGTTTGGGAGAATTCATGTTCAAAGCTCAGTTTCAACAACATTTTTCAAAATGGCTGGCACAGCTTTGATTTATGATTTCCATCATAACACCTATAGTACAACAATCTGCTCTTGTTTAAAAACATTTGGTTCTTTCACTTTTACTTTGGCTTTCAGCAAGTTATCTAAACTGCAGCAGTTCCACCACCTGCTGCCTAACCAGATGCATTTATGTTAACATTTTAGTTCAGATCAGGAGTGGACTTTTGATCAAATCTCCTGTCTGCACCCCACTTACTAAGCTTTGGTTTGCAAGATAGAGTTTTCTCACAGTGTGTGGCATGGGTTCATCTTAACTGGTACCAAATAGGAATTGTGTTGCAGGAGAGCACCTTATACCCTTCAGCAACCATGGGCATTCAGCCCTTGGGACCAGACAGAGCTAGACTGAGGTAAAAACCTTCTGAAAAAATCTGATATGGACATCTGGTCCTCAACTTCAACAGTTTCCCCTCTGTAAAGCTACTTGTATTGTTCAGCACTATTTGCTAATATCTACACCCAATATCTGCTCCAGCATTTGTGGAATTCATGCATAAACATGTTTTGCTGTTCAAATGTAATTTGGGTCATCACGACCAGACTCCAATTCTCCATTCCTTCTCAGACTCCATTCCTTAGGGGTTTCCCCTTGTTCCTGCCCCAGATTAGACCCTGCCATTGATTTCCTGTACATTTTATTCCATAGTATTTTACCAATACTACAGCTGCACGCTGTCTTCTGGGGTGAGCAAAGATTGCAAATTTTATCACGAGATGCATGCTAGGACTTTATTACACACTGAGCCACAAGTAATGACTACCAAGTTGAAGAACTTAAGTTCTACGTACAAAACCACAAAATACAAAACTACGGAAGTTGAAAGGAGATTATAGTTTCTCTAGTTTTAATTTACTTGTTTTTATTGAACGTAATCATAGACAGAAGGGAATTTAAAGACAAGATCAAAAATGCAATAATGTCTTTCATCAGAAGAAGAATGGAAGAAATTTCCCAGAAGCACCATAGGGAAAAAGAAAAGAGTAGTGTTTTAGTCAGTTCTAATGTCACTGATGGGAAGTGCAGAATAACAGAAATGCATGTTGGAAAGAAAAATATGGTGTTCTGAAGGAGAGACTGCAGGTGAGCTAAAGGATTGGGCATGTCAGTGGAAAGAGTATGGAGATTTCTACTGCCTTAGGGCAACTGCAGGAATCTGGGGAAGTGCCTGGCTTTGGCAAAAGGAACAAAAGAAATAGAGCATGGAGTAGGGAGTGCAGCTTCAGTCCAAGGGATGACCATGGGCAGCCGTCTCAACCCAAACTGGCAGAAACGTGCCAGAGAGGGCTTTAAAGAGTTTCCTGCAGCTTGGAAAATCACTGAGCTGTCTGAAATCAAACCTGGAAACAGGAGTCTGTTTGCAATGGTGCACAGAGCAAGCTGAGAGTTGTTATTTCTGTCCTCTCTGACCCTGCTTGGAGCCTTTTCTGTCTAAAAGTTAAATATTCTAATTTATATATTTTTTTTAAAAAATCATTCTTGATGTTAAAAGCCTTCAATATTTGTTAGAAAATTCACTATAGAAGATCTGAGCAGATTAATATCCAAGTATTGGTTGACTTGAGCTCAGAATTTCTTAAGGGACATTTTTGAAAGGGATGAAATATTAGCCACTTTTTTCTTGTGAAAGTATATTACCAATCAGGATATTGCATTATTTTTCCAGGTGATAAATTATAACTGACAACAAAAGTCCAGGACAATTCCGACTTGAGGAGAAGCTGAAATTCAGCTTACCCAGTGTGCCATTACCAATGGGACCAGTGCTAGCTTGATATTCAAGTACCAAGGGCTCAAGTCCCCACCTGTAGGATGCTGACATTCATAGGCCTGTGGCTTGAACTCCCTTCAGGTTGTTTGCCTTTTGTGCCTGCCAGTTTCTTCTGTTGCTCATTGCAGGCAGTAAATGTGTTTGTATACCATCTGCAGGAATTCTGATGCAGCAAGGTGATACCGGTAATTCTCTTGACTTGTACTTGTTCAATAATTTAGTTGAGGTTTTTTTCTAGCTGGCTATCCAGGTGAGCATCTTGTATTACTGCCTATTGTCATGGTTACAGGACTGGCTGCATATCTTCTTCCCTCTCTGAGTTTTCTGAGTGCAATATGAGAGCTGTCTTTGCCTGGAGTACAACATAGCAAATCTTCAGTGACACACTTGGATGTGGCATACTGGCCTGCAAATGAGCATTGGTTTATTTCAACATATCTAGTAGAATTCAGATATGTAAACTGCATGCACTAATATTAAGTAAGTAAGTAAGTGGGAAGTTAACTGAAGTAATTCCATTTTCTTACATCTATGACATTAACTCTTGGTTTTAATTAGCATTTTGAAGTGTTGCCAGAATTCCCTGTCAGGAAAAAAAAATCTATACGTTTTCAAACACATTAACATACACAAAATACTGTTCCATTTATATTAGTATGTTACATAAACAAAGGATTGTCAGAGCTGCTGCAAATACTGATTTGTGGAGTATTTGCACATTTCTTGAGAATAATCAAGTCTTTGGTGAAGGACATGCTGTCTGTGTCCCTCTTCTGTGTCTGGACTGGCCCCGATGGAACGCCAGGCAGTCCCTGTGCCCTGCAGAAGGCTCCTGCTGCAGCACAGGAGCTCCTCTCTGCCAGGCAGCTGCAGAGGGAGCAGATGGCTGGAATGGGAGGGCACAGCTGGGCCATACAGCTAGGCTCTCAGACAGAGCATCACTCATCTTTTTTCCTTTTCCAGGGTAAAAACAGTTTACCTTTTCCCTTCTGTGTAAGAAATTGTTAAAACATCTTACTGCTTCTTTATATTTAAAAGATTTACTGGATAGATGACTTCATTGGGCAAAAGGAACATTAACATTGTTATTATTAAAAGTTATTTGGATAGGATGATTTTCCAGCAGTTCCCATGGTTTTTTGCATGCTGATTCCATTCATCTGAAAACTTTTTGTTTGTTTGTTTGTTTGTTTTATGTACATTGTTCATAAGGATTTTGTTGTTGTTTCATGCTTTCCTTAGAGATTCATAAGAATGTATGTGTTGATGTCTAGAGTGCTCAGAGTGTGACTTAACTACTGAAGGTAGGAATCAGTGGTAAGTGTGCTAAATATTGCTACAGACAAAGTCTAAAAGAAGGGCAGGTACTCTGATCTCAGATTGCAAACTCTATTTAAACATTACCACAGTAAAAAACATGTAGATGCCAGTTTGGACTTAAATGTATTTACCCCACATATTTTGATTTCTAGGAACTTTGAACCAAAAGAACTGGGGCAAAAAATATTCTGCCTGTAATGGTGCCAAACAATCACCAATTAATATAGATGAAGACCTTACCCAAGTTAATGTGAATCTGAAGAAACTTAAATTCCATGGATGGGAAAAGGAAACTTTGGAAGATACTTTCATCCGCAACACTGGCAAAACAGGTAAAAAAGTCAGATTTCATGTTTGGAGTTAAGAGGTCTGAAAAGTGATATAGGACGAACAACCAACCAAGGCCTTTTAATGGATCATTTTCATTTCACTTAGCTGGTGAATTCTGAATTTATCTATTAAATAAATAAACAAAACAACAGTGATGACAGTAGCTAAAGGAAACAGAAATCACACAAACAAAAATTATGTGCCTGGACAGACACATCCAAAGCAATCACATCGTGACTATCATCCTATCATGGGCACATTATTAAATCTAAACAGTAAGTTGGCATTTGCTGTGAAATTATGGAAATTATTACTATATATTTAGAGTCTGTAATGGGTAGGCAAAAATGATTTTTTAAAGTATGAATAAATTACCTACTCATCTGAAAGCACTTCATGGATGAGTTGAAGTTACAAAAATCTCCAGTTGGGATTCATCTCACCTACACATAGATATATATAATATAGAAACTTTCATCTGAATTACTCATATAAATGCCTCCTAACAGTCAAAGAAGATAAATAGGTGCTTTTGTGTTCTGATTTGTCTTACCAGTCTTAGAAATACATTTTAGAAAGAAGTGATTTATACCTATAAGTGCCTATATTTCCCAGCCATGAAAAAAGCTTACAGTGTTATCTAAATTGTCAGACAAATCTTTTTACAATCACTTATAAATCCAGGAAAGCAGTAACTAAAAAGCTGCTTGTTAGAAGTGTTGTTCCTTGTTTTGGGCATAGGCGTGGAGACAGGTATCTCTTAAAAACTGGTTTTGGCCTTCTACCAGTTCCAGTGGGACCCCTAGAACAGTCTTTTTGGTTTAGTTTAGTTTATTTTAGTTTGGTTTAGTTCAGTTCAGTTTAGCATCATTTTTCCTAATTTCTGTTCTTTCTGTCATGTGCTCTCTACACAAATCACTTGCTTCCCTCCTGCCCTACTAGCTAAGATATATATTGCTTTGTCTTTTCAAGATGCCCCTGAGAAAATGTTCTCCAAAGTCCTTAAAGGTGAACTGAGCTCTTTCTCATCTACAGCAATCCAGGCATTATATGGGGAACTGCTAAGCTTGTTCAAATGGTCTTCAAGGTTTTGAGGAAAGGAATGTAGTGAAAACGAACTCCATAAGTGCTGTTTTATCAGCACTAATGGTCAAGCAGTTCACAGGTGCTGGAGATGGGAAAGCCAAAATGTGGGGCTTCAGTCTATCCATCCTGCTCATTCTCTCCAGAAGACAAATGCTCTGTCCCATCTACAGTTTGTGTACAGCTATGTCCAGCTGAGGACCTGTCATTGCTTTTTCCCATGGCAGACAGCTCCACAGCTGAGTCTTACATCAGGACAGTCCTCCTAGAAACTGGCTAAAATATACTTTTGTCATGTTGCCTCGTGATTTGTATATAGAATTGTGGTAAAAATGAGGGAAGGGTGTGTGTTTTCCTTTTGGTTAGAAACACAGACCCTTTCAGGAAGGTATGTACTTCAGGAATTTATTTTCTTACACAGCCAGTTGGTGGCTAGACCAGCTTTCTGAGCTTTTTAGGGTAGTTCTGTGTTAGTTTCAGATAACAGGAAACCAAGTGTACTTCATTAAATTACTATTTTATGAATTGCAGCATGAAATGAAACATATTCTCCATGCTAAGAGCGAATTACCACACTTGTTACTTAGTTTAAGTAACCAATTTCCTGTCAAGTGCTTATGAAATACAGAGAAATAAGCATATCATATTTAACTTCTAGTGCCTAATACTGAAAAATGAGAGTTATAGATGCCTTGGCTGGCTTTTATATTGACGCTCTTTTTTTTTTTCCCTCTTTCTCAATTTTTTCAGTGGAAATTAACCTGACAAGTGATTATTATGTGAGTGGAGGTGGGTTAGACACCATATTCAGAGCAAGCAAGATCACTTTTCACTGGGGAAAATGCAACGCATCATCAGATGGATCAGAACATAGTCTAGAAGGACAAAAATTTCCCCTTGAGGTAAAGTATAGAATTGATTTTGATGATTTCAACAATTTGACATTTCGTGACATTAGTACTCTATGAAATTCCTTTGTTTGTCTCTTAAGTCTATTTGTAAATATAATCATTCACTTAAATCCAAATTAAGAATAAATATTCCATTTTAGAAGGGCAGTAATGTGTTATTGGCATGTTGAGAATGTCTAAACTGCATTTTTCCTGTCTAAGATGATATTAGATGTCAGTTCTGCTAATCTGAAAATGTTCCCACGAAATGTTAAGCTCCTACAAATCACATTCCACATCAGTCCATTGTTTAAATTGTAAATGGACTTCTCAAAGTCAGGACTTTGCTGAGAGTGCATGGGAGCTGCTGGGCCTTACAGGTAAAAAGCATGGCCCATGTTGCTGGGCTGGGCAGAGCTGGCAGTGGTGTGCCAAGAGCATTGTGAGCAGGTCCTGGGTGCACCCACATTGGTAGGCAGTGTCCCCCTGGCTGGTTGGGCAGAATGGGTTGCAGCAGCATGGGAGTGGGGTGGAGGAGAGGAGCAGCTCTTCCTGGGATGCACAAAGGCCAAACTCTCTTCCCTAACATAGCATTGTGCCATTTTCCATTGTGCCATTAAAAAGAGGCAATTGTGGCAGGCAACTGTGCTGTTTCTCATTCCAAGCCTTTTGAACTTCTGTGTGAAAGCAAAGCAATAGTGCCAGGGCTGGCCTATACATATGGAAGAGTGGTAAGCCAGGAGCAGTCCCTGGACAGTGTCATTTCTTTTACCTCACTAGCCACTTAAAAATTCCCAGTCATACTCGATCTCTCCTGACAAGGCATCACAGAGATATTCTCTTCCATCATTGTCTCATAGAAAGCTGGTAGGAACAGGTCACTGCCCCATACTTGTTGGTCACTCAGCACTGGAGGAGATTTCACAGCTGCATCTGGAGGAAGAGAGAAAGGGGTGCAACAAAACCAATGCTCATGACAGCAGTCAGATATGGGCTCAAAGTGCCTGGTACTCTTATGCTACTGATGCTTTTCTACACTTACTGCAAGGCAGATGCAGTAGGGACATCTTCACATATTATTCATGTTTTATCACTGATGCAAATATTCATTTCACCAAGTACTCTAGGTCAGGTGTCCAGTTAGCTCACTGTATTATCCATGAAAAGTACTGTGCTCCTTGAAAGGGTAAATCCCAAATCTTTAATAGTTTTCCAGGAGAGGGTTTTTTTACATACCTAATTGTTGATGAATTCCATTCTGCATCCTCAGAAAGCACAAACAAGATAGGTAAAATATCCCTACATTTGTTTAAAGTTTTTTGTGTGGATGGGGTTTTTTTTCCCCAAAAATGGGAATATAAATAATTGTATTGTTTAAATTTTACGATTTTTTAAATATATAACATTTGAATATATTTTTAATTGCAGATGCAAATCTACTGCTATGATGCAGATCAGTTTACAGATTTTGAAGAGGCAGTCAAAGGAAGTGGAAAGTTAAGAGCTTTATCAATTTTGTTTGAGGTAAACAAAATATATCTTTGTGTCATTTAATAAGCCTTGAAACACAGCAGATGTTCAAACTGAATTTAACTGGTTCCAATGTGTGATCATTGAGTTTAAAAATTGCATGTATCTTTCTGATTTATTCTTGCAGAAAAGCAAATGGGCAAAGTAAGTTTGTTTGGCTTTAAATAATCTACAATTTTGGTGGTAAACTACAACTTTCATTTTTTTTTGTGAAACCTGTACTGTTAAAATATGCAATTTCTTTTTAACAGATTGGACTAGAAGATAATCCAGATTATGATCCGATTATTAATGGAGTAGATAGTGTTAGTCGTTTTGGTGAGTTTGCCTCCATGTTTTATTGATTACTGATTAATTAAATTCCACTTCAGTGTGATTACAAAACTTTTAAGACATTGAGGAGCACAGTTCTCTATTGCTCAGTCATGTCTATTTTGTTAGAAATTACAGCAGTCATCTCAATAGACAAGGACTGGACAATCACCAACCACATGAAATCTAACATAAGCAAGTGCCAGGTTCTGCTCCTGAGAAAGAGTAATCCTGGTTATATATACAAACCAGGGAGAGAGATTCTGAAGAGCACTCCTTTGAAAAAATATTTGGGGTTTGGTTCAATGAGAAATTGAGTCAGCAGTGCCCTGACAGCCAGGAGGGCCAACCCTGTGCTGGGGTGCATCAGGGACAGCATCACAGCCGGGCAAGGGAGGGGATTGTCCTGCTCTGCTCTGCACTGGGGCAGCCTCACCTCCAGTGCTAGGGGCAGTTCTGGGTGCCACAGTGTAAAAAGGACATCAACCTATTAGCATGCATCCAGAGGAGGGCAACCAAGATTGTGAAAGGTCTTGAAGACAAGGAGTGTCTGAGGTTCACTTTGTTCAGCTTGGAGAAGGGTGCCTCATCACAGTCAACAGCTTCTTTAAGTGGGGCAACAGAGAAGCATTTGTTGATCTCTATGGTGACCAGGGATAGGACTTGAGGAAATGGGGTGAAGCTGTGTCAGAAGTTCAGACTGGGCATTAGAAAAGGCCCTTCACTGAGATGGTGATCTGTGACTGGAACAGGCTCATGGCACCAAGCATCTGGATGTTGCTCTTACTCATATCATTTAGTTTAGGTAGTCCTGTGAGGAGCAAGGGGTTGGACTTAATAATCATCATACATTTCTTCCAACTTGAGGTATTTCATGTTTCTCTGATTAATTTACCCTAAGACTATTTGTAGCAACAGAAGTGTAAATTAGTAAATATAACTATCATGAGGAATTTGTAACTGTTTAAATGCTAAATCTAGATAAATCTTATTTATTAGGTAAGTCTTCTTAATCATACATGTCAGGATTTTTATATCTGGTTGGAAGCCAGGTAAGAAGACTGTTGTAACTACCCAAGAAGGATCTTACTGGAGTGAGACTGTCAGTGTTCAGTAGACCCAGAGGAGAGAATTTTATTTTTTTTGGTAGCTCCTGTGTAAATCCAAAATAGCCCAAATGCTTTGTACTGGTAGTGGTTGCTAATGGGGACACATGAACTTCAGTGTGGTGCATGAAGAGATCTGGGCTATGTTTCTAACTCAGTTTCATGGTGTCTTCGCAGAAGAATAAATATGAATGAGCACTGTCTTTCTTGAATAGGGATACTTACATCGTGTCCATGACTTTAGGGAACCTTGTCTCAGTTTTCCTTTATGTAATGGTGCTTGAATGTAAAAAGCTGTTTTAAAAGCCTTCAAAATGTGACACTACAATCAAGATTTTTTTTTCTTCTGGAAAACAAGCACTATTCAACAAATTTAAAAGGGAACACCTTTCATAAGTTAGAAAGACACAGGAGGTGGAAATATAAAGTAGTTAAGATTCATTACTTTTGTGTGTCATCTTCTGTGAAACAAAAAGGAGAACTAGTAAGGCATCAAGATACACGTTGTCCTACAGCTTTGGAAGGAGCTGTAAAACTATCAGCAGCAAATTTCAAGATACTGCCACTACATGCCACTTCAACAATGCTTAGAATACAATTTTCCTGAATAAAATGCAGATGAGCTCAGGAAATTCAGGTCATGACTAAATCAAATTGTTTCTTTTGAAGAAAAGCACACAATCTCTCCTTGTCTGTGATATGCATGAATTGTCCTTGTCAGTCATATCTGTGTTGTGCTTATTTAAATCACAGTTGCTGAGTTCTCAAGCTCTGCAGAAGAGCACTCCTGTTCCTTCTAGACAAACTTTTTGGTTTTCATCATTCTTTGTAGGTGTTTGATTTTGAGAATCTAGGCTGTCAGTCTCATTGAAGGCTATTCTAAAATCCAAAGTTGCAAAATGTATGGCAAGATTCTTGTTATGAATGAGAAGTTTCATGTCCCAAACTATCTCTATAAAATGGACTTTGCTTTTGCTGAGGGATGAATGTGTTAACTAGACACATACCAGATAGCAATGATAGCTTCTGTCTGAAGGCTGATTAGCATTTTGACAGCAGAAACTGGAGCATGTGCTTTGCTCGGCACTGCTAAATGTTCCCTCTTCATGATACATGAATGAGAGAGAGGGGACAAGTCAGCTCTTAAACCTTAACTCACCAGAGAAGTCACTGCAGAGAAGAAAAGCATCAATCCCTTGTAGTCAACTGTTAATGCAATTTGCTGCTCTCACCAAGTTTGTAAGGAATTATGAAGACAAAGACAGGTCAGAAATCTGTACAAGGCTGGAGAAGTAACATATCTGTAAAAACATGAGTTAATGCACAGTCTGAAAAATCATTAGATATTCATTAGCAAACCCTTACCAATTAGAGAGGAACTTGAAATTAGTAACTTTAGATTCAAATAACATGTATAAGAACCTACACTATTGCAAGGTATGAAAAACAGCATTATTTTAGATGTATTGACAGTGAAGCAGATAATTGTCACAGACTTCATCTCCCTTGCTGAAGTCATTACCATTTATGCCGATTTCCATTGCTGGACCCTACTGTTATAGCAACAGACACTTAGCTTTCTGTGGATGGACTTCCAGCAATCCCTTGTGCTTACTCCCAGCTGACAAGGTACCCAGTAAATTGCTGACCTGAAAGATGTGATATTATTTTCACAGTACATATTCTCCTGGAGGAGGTCTTTGCATATTTGCTGATTTGTGTAAAGCTGTTTTTCTCTATATTATCACAATTTAGAAAAGAATCCTGATCCACAGAAATTCTACTTCATGAAATTCTGCAATCATGAGTAATATTAACCCTCAGGTCTAACACAACAACAGTTCCCCAGGCAGTGATTTTCTGCAAAGTTTGGATCCTGCAAAAAACTCAACAACTTAATTAAATTTGGGGGAGAGTTTGAAGCCATGTCACAAGACCTAGCACAAAGATTTAACAAACGTTTTTTCTTTGAGATTCAAGAGTGATACAAATGTTTGGCACCTTCCTCGTAAGCTTACAGTGAAAAATTCTTGTGAACCAATATACTAAAACTACTCTATTTGTTACTGGAGTAACTTACTACACCTTCCCAAGTAAACAAAGTTGGGTTTGAACTATGCTTTTTCAAACTAAATAGAGGATTTCATGATTTAGTTGTATGCTAGTCTCTCTTGAGATTAAATTTTGAAAAGCCTCTAAATTAGCATATTCTTATAATGGTAGTTCTTTGGGAGAGTGCGATTTGTGTTTAGTAATTGCTTCTGTAATATTTTAACTACCTGACTGTATTTTTCTTTTTTATTTTTTCAGGAAAACAGGCTGCCTTAGAACCATTTATTTTGCTGAATCTCTTGCCAAACACAACAGACAAATATTACACTTACAATGGGTCTCTATCAGCTCCTCCATGCTCTGAAACAGTTGAATGGATTGTGTTTAAAGATACCATAAGTATTTCTGAAAACCAGGTAATTTGTTTAATGTAGTAAAACCAAACAATTATACATAATACCAAAGAAAAGCAATTGCCATGTATATGGTAGAAGCTCATGGCATTCATTGCCAACCCAACAACAAAGCTTTTCTTTTATCTAGTTAGAAGTTTTTCATGCAGCCATTAAATTAGAAACCATCTATATTAATTGTGTTATATTACTTTTTTTTAGTTTAGTACTAGAATCTGAGCAATTTCTTGTCTTATAATAGGGTAAGAAAATATTCCAGGCTGTCTAGACTTAGAGCTGAGATAAAGAGGAATACCAAACACTTTTTTGGATATTCCCCCAGCCACATGGTGATGCTGAGCAGAGCACAGCTCCAACAGCAGAGTGGTTGAAAAATACTTATAGAGTAAGCCACTAGACATACTGATAGTACAGAAGAACAAAAGTTCAGTGCCATGCAGGATAACTCAACTGTGAGACTTTATCCAACATCTTTTCCCCAGAGATTTTGCCTATTAGCAGAATCTGGTCAATTTTTGTGACTTCTAACTTCTTTTTTTCCTCTCATCTTCTAGTTAGCTGTATTCTGTGAAGTGCTTACAATGCAGCAGTCTGGCTATGTTATGCTGATGGACTACCTGCAAAACAACTTCAGAGAACAGCAGTATAAGTTCTTTGGGCAAGTGTTTTCCTCTTATACTGGACAAGAAGAAATTCATGAAGCAGGTACTTACTGAATAGTCATTCTTCTCTTCACAAGTTAAAAGACAATTTTCAGTAAAAGATTCATCCAAGTGTGAAGTTACTCATTTTAAATTGTGTAGAAAGTAGCACAATGTGCTATTAGTCATAAATCTATCACTTCAGAGAAAAAAAACAGCAATCATAAAATATGTCAGATTAAATGGAGTGGAAAATTAAATGCTTGTCTTGACCAAGCATTCAGTGAAGATCACGTCAGTTCAAGCTTCCTTACACTGCCCTTTTAATGTGTTTCAGACTTCAACAAAGCTGCTTTTCAGAGACTGCAAGAGTATTTTGTTTTACACACCTATTTGCTTCTTTATCATGTAGTGTGGATGCTTTTTTTTCAACAGAGACTGAAGTGACATCACCAAATGAATTTCATATAGTTTGTAGAAAGTGATAGATGGAGAGAATTCCAGAAGCCAGATTCTTTTCTCAGTCTTACCTAGAACTTCAGGGAAGATCATGTGACCAAAATACTACATTATGTAATGGGAAACAAGATTTGGCACTAAATATAGAAGTCCATGATTCCTCTACTAACAAGTACAAAAGAATATATAGAAAACATCTTAACTGGAAGCACAATATTGCTTGGATGGGAATACCTGTAGATTCTTTAACTCAATTTCACTGAACTGTGTTTAATTAAACATAAACACATGACTTAAGCACAAGCTATAGGTGTTCTACAGATAAGAAGTGTGGTTTCATCCATGTAATTTTACATATTTATGTGATCACACATATGCATAGATGCACACAAATGCAACTATCGGATTTGTTTAATGTAGAACATTAGGGAAGCGTTTATATTTTCACCTCCATTTTAAGATAAATAAAATTTAAAAGCCCTAGGAATCATTAAACTTAAATGTTCAGATGTAAGAGCTTTAATAGGAATGCCAAAGTCTCTAAGAGTCAATAGGCTTGTCTGTGTTTAATATAGCATAGTAGTCATCAGAAAAACTAATCTTTTTAATCCCTTTAGAGGATGTATGAGAAATGCCAAGACTGATTATTACTCAGGTAGATCACTGAGAAATTATTTTGTGTTGTGAAATCCCAGTTTTCTCCTGTTGTGTTCAGTGTAGATTCTCATTAGGCAGTAGGATTAAGTGCTTGATTTATTGCTGCAATTAATACATGACATTTCTTAAGCAGGACTAAATTTTCTTAGAAAAGCTAGAAGAATCTTTCTATTCCCTTATAAAGTAATTTCAGGAATTTTCAAAATATTTCCAGGAATTTTCTCACAATGCAATCCCCAACATTACTGGTGTACAAGCACAGTCCTACTAAGGGCACGGGAGATGCTTCATTCCCCAAGCCTGACTAGTAATATACGTAATTTCCCTATGTGATATGTATGTAGCAATTTAAGAAGATTAAAATAGTTAATCCTTACAACCATACTTGAGGATTCACCTATAAAAAGTGTTTTGACATTGTAATGATTAATCTCCACCAACTTCAGCTGGCGTGCAAATCCATTTATAATAAAAATCATAATTTATTCCTGTAAACCTGAGAATCATTGTGGTGGCTGCTGGGCACATTGGGTGACTTTCCATCCACTCCACCCTTCTGGTAAGGCCCTGGGAATAAAGTCTGAAACCTAAGTCTTATTTATCTTCCTGGATTTAGTAAGGTATAAAAAATAATTGGTTCTTAAAATTCAGGACTGACAATATAAATTGATAAAAAGTATCAGTCAGCGTGTTTTCCCGTGAGAAATACAACCAGGTAAAGTTTGGCAGCTGTCTTAGTTAAATTCCCTTGTGGGACATGGAGTCAGGACTTGTGTGTTTACCCTTTCACGTTCCTCAGTCCACAATTCCTTGTGAATTCTCAGATTCCCAGACGTGTGTATGTGTGGGACACTTTCACTGGCACAGCGTGTGGGGTGCAGGTGCCCAGGCATTGGCAGTGCTGGGTGCAGGGGGGTCTCTGTGAGGAGAGCCCGGGGCTGCCCCCAGTCAGACACAGACAGTGCCAGCTGGCTCCAAGCCACCCATCTCAGGGCACTGAGAGCCCTGGTGGCAGCATCTCTGGGAAAACAAGGCTGCACAGCAGTGAGGAGTGGGGAAAGCGTGAGAAACAGCTCTGTCACACCCAGGTGAGAGAAGGAGGAAGGGGAGGAGACACTCCAGTAGAGGAGCAGAGATTCCCCTGCTGCCCACGGTGAAGATTACGGTGAGGCAGCCTATACTGTGGCAGACTGTGGAGGCTCCATGTGGGGGCCAGCTCCTGGCTGTGGCTCATGGAGAGGAGCCCATGCAGGGGGAGACCCTAGCGAGGACCCACAGTGTAGCAGTCTGTTCCCAAAAGACTGCACAGAGGCTGGAAAATTCATGAGAGATGGTATTCTGTGGATGGGACCCAACACTGGAGCAGAGGAACAGCATGAGGAAGGAGGGGCAGAGGCAAAGTGTCACAAAGAGGCTGACCACAATTTCCATTCCATATTCCCCTGCACCACTGGGAGTGGGGAGGTGGAAGAATCAAGAGTGAAGTTGAGCCTAGGAAGAAGGAAAGGGTGGGGAGTTTTTGTAGTTTTGTTTTTGTTTCTCACTATCCTAATCTATTTGTATTGGTGATAAATTTCCCCAAGTCAAATCTGTTATCCCCATGATAATAGATCACTGGCGAGCGAGCTCTATCTTTGTATTGACTCTTCATCTTTTTAATCTTACTTTTTTTCCCCTGCCCTGCTGAGGAGGGGGAGTGGGCAAGTGCCTGGGTGGGCGCCTGGTGGCCAGCCAAGGTCAACCCAGCCTGTTGATCTGTGTTGCTCCACCTCCATTAGAATGTAAATCTAGAATATTAAAAAAATTGCTTTTTGCCATACACTGTCAAGTATCTACAAGGCCCCTGAATATCTGAATGTACATGAAGTGATTTCATGGCTTCAGCAATTGAAAAGTTGAATTAAAAAGATTTAACTAAATCTTAATTTAACTCTCAAGCATAGATTTAACTAAAAGTAGCAGAAAGCAACAAATGTGGGGGGAAATAGAGCCAAATTGGGGCAGCTTATAAAGGTCTTCTGGTAAAAACATATCCCAGGCAATAATTTGGCTGATGTACCCCAGTGGGGGTCCCCATGATGCAATGAAGTTTAGATGAAAATTTCCTAAGTTACATGGGTAGCATTTTATTCCACAGAAGAATAAGCAAAGATGGATGCATTACCACGGCATGATGTGATATGGAAAACCAGAATTAAGTATTCACCTGGAGAAAGCAGAAGCTTGGATTCAAGTCTAGCAGGGGGTTGAGTAGGCCTCTGACTTCCTGTGAATTTTTTGCTATTTTGTGTTTTGCTACTTGTGACTTGTAATCCAGTTTAATATTTGTGGCTTCAGACTAGTAACAGACTCAAGAACTCCCTTCCTTGCAGTCTCTTAGCTCAGATTTTCTAAAAGTTGGTATCACAGCAGAAGTACCTAATTAGGTAAGTTGTCATGTGGTCTCCTTTCTTTTGAGTCTCTGGAGAAGGAAAATGGGAAAGGGCAGTATAAAGTACTTGCATGTTTTTGACTGGTAGGAAAGAAAGGGATCAGCAGGATGATTTATGAAGTGACATCAGAAGAAGGGCAAGAGAAAACATTTGGGGAAAAAAATTGAGGTGAAATAATATGTAGATGATTGTCATGTAGTAATATTGTCAGTCATGGCTTAGATAAATGTCAAAAGGAGGGCAATAAAAGGAGGATTTTTTCCTTGGGAAAAAATAGAAGAACCATCTGGAAAAGGAAAGAAGAAAACAAAGAAATAGCAGTGGAAGTACCAGCCTTGTACCTTATAATGCTACTCTGTGAGTCTGAATACAGACAGAGATTTCAGAAACAAATTCACTCATAAGCGAAAAAGACGAAGGGAGGAAAAAGGAGTGTAGAGAAGAATTTGGAATACAGAGAAGCTTCGTGTTTATATTATAAAAAGAATTTTGACAAGAATTTTAAACACCTTTGAAAAGAAATAGCTAAGGAGTCTTTAGATTCATTGAAAAAGAATGAAATCTGTTCAAATCACCTGTTTTAATGATCAGAACTGAGAAAGGAGTCATCTTTGCTGATCTAATGATTTCTCCTTGCTATCTGGTGGAAATGAGGAGGAATGACAAATTTTAGGAATGGAATGGACATAAAATGAGATTTTTTTAAAAAAAAACCTCTTCCTTTGCATCAATTAAAATAATTAGTGTAATTAATAAAATAGTGTATCAATTATATAGCACAGTAGATTCAAAACCTGGCAACAGAATTCACCTAAATTACACAGACTAATGCTGCCTCTACTATTAGCTTACACACACAAACACAACGATTAAAAAAGCCCTGCTGCTTGTTTTCCATTGCCTAGCTCAGATGGAAGCTGCTCAGAACTGCCCACCTTCCCTGGGGAAAGGGAGAAATGCTTTTGACGGATATTTTGACGGGGTTTGTGTGCCCCCTTGTGTTCCCACGGCAAAATGCAAAACTGAAGGACTTCCCTTTCAAAATGCAGCATTGTCCCACAAAGCGTTGGGGCATCTTAGTGTTTGCTTCTTTTTAGAGAACTCCAAAGGATCTGCAGTGGTTTTCTGAGTTAGCTGAATAGGTTTTTTGCTTGCTTTTTCTAGATACTCATACATTGCTCTAAGCACATTACGAGATGTAAAAAATGTTTCCTCATTTATTCCAAGTAGGGAATGACTGTGTAATTGCTTGTGCAAAAGTCAAGCTTAAAATATAATAACAAGAAAATATAATAATGTGAAATGACTACTGCTAATGTAATACTTAGTTTCTTATTATTTTCCTTTTCTCTCTTCTTTAGGTACTATAAAAATATTCAAACAGCCTTGAGGGGAAATTCAGTTGATAGGTTTATCTTTAACCATTAAAAACAATCTACTGTGGATTAGTTTATTACAGCTAGCATGAGAGTATGCAGCTTTTCTAGTGCTACTTTGATAGAGCCATAAAGATGGAAATGTTGGGATTTTTTAATTCCCAGGACAGATATAAGATTTTTTATGTTTTATCATTTATATTATATTTCTTAGGAACTGGATGCTAATATTTCACAAAATATGGTATAAGAGACAGGGAGAGGACACTGATCCTCAGTTTTACTTTCTTTTGGAAATCTAGTGTTAAAATACTGGTTCTGTTTATAATGGTATGACATTTCAAATATTTTAGTAGAAAGCTATAATTGAGGCACAAAAAAAGACTTCCAAGATTTCTCAGGAAGTAACTCCAGATTTTAGTACCATTTAATAAATACCATATTCTTTCCTCTTTTCTTTCTTCAGTTTGCAGCTCAGAACCTGAAAATGTTCAATCAGATCCAAAGAATTATACTAGTCTCCTTGTTACATGGGAAAGACCTCGTGTTGTATATGACACCATGATTGAGAGATTTGCTGTCTTTTATCAACAACTGGATGGAGAAGACCAAACTAAGCACGAGTTTCTGACAGATGGGTATCAGGACTTGGTAACTGTAAACTCTTCAAGTTTCATAAAAAGGGATGATGGTGTAGCAACTCACTGTTAATTATTGCAACAGATTAAACTGTAGCTGGGAGCTGATTTAAGAGAAATTATCTCATTTTTTGGCTGTAAAGCCACAAAGACTATTTAAAACAAAAGAAAAAGCTTCTCTTGTCTAGAACAGGGAAAACTCTGTAGATTACCGGTTTGATTTGCCTATGCTTACCATGACCATGTCAACTCTAGAGCTCCTTAGCCATAAAACCCATTGTCAGTTAATAATAATCTGTACTTCATTGCTCATGGATGTGAAAGAATGATATACACAAGCAACTGATGAGATTCTATTCAATTATGCTGCTATAAATACTAAGTTACTGATTACAGCTCCATGGTGTTTTACTAAAGAGATCTGTTCCACTAACCCTCTTTAAAGACTCATCAGACATAATGTTACCTAAACTTGTGTTCAATGCTAAATAGTTATTTGGTTTGGTATTCTCCACGTAAAAAGTCACAAGTTTGGGGGTTTTTTAACTTGACTGAAAACCATTTGGGATAATAAAATATAAAAATCACACAATATAATACTAGAAGAAAGGAACTTTATGGTTCATAAGAAAAATATTTATTAAAAAATTAACATTTTCAAATACTTGATACTTATTTGCAAATAAATTACCAAATGTGTTTTTTTCTTTTAGGGGGCTATTCTAAATAATCTGCTGCCCAACACAAGTTATGTTCTTCAGATAGTTGCTGTTTGCTCTAATGGGCTATATGGAAAATACAGTGACCAAGTCATTGTCGATATGCCTTTAGAGGACACAGGTAAGTGGTGTTTTGAGTTTAGTGATCCTTTTTAGCTGAAAAATCTGTATTTGAAAAAGTAGTTTGTTTGCAAACCAGTTAAAATGCGTGACTTCCAAATTATGCCAAAATGAAATTTCAAAATAGCTGCAGTTAACCTTCAGCATGTCCCTCGCTAATGATATTTTACATGACATAATTCCTTGTAAGCATTTCCTATAAAAAACTGCATGTTAATTTTTTTAATTCCAAGAATATTCTGAAAAGCACCTACTTGATTTCAAATCTCACAAGTATATCTTTTAGATATGTAGGGAAATAAGACCATGTTTGGTATTATTTCTCTGTGGTTCAAGCATCTTGTCAAAATCAATCCACGCAGCCAAAGTATTAAGGAATCAAGCAATACAACCCCAACATATGATTTATACGTCTATATTGATGATTTTGAAATTTGGTTTCTTATTAATACTTGGAGTTTGATTTCAAAAGACTTGTGATGATGGAATTCCCTTGCTTCTTAATGCTGCCTCACAGAAAAATGAAAAGGCCTAACAAACAAATCTTAATGATTTCACAGCCAGATTTACTTCTCTGCCTGCTGGTAAATATGAAATAACTTGAAACTATAGCATGAAGCTTCATCTTGTCCTTAACAATTCCTTGAATTCAGTGCAAGTTTTAGCATCAGATTCAGTTCTCACAGAAGTGAGTGAGAGCTGTGTTTTTAAATAAGAACTCTGTAATTAATCATAGAAAAAAATCAAATGCTTTTTGATCATGTTAGGAGCTATTTGGTTTTTTTCTAAGGGCCTGGATTTTGTTGTTTGTTTATGTATTCTGTAAATTCAGATTTATCCTTATGTATGTCTGTTTAGCTACAGCAAGGTCGTTAGTGATGTTGCGGTGAACTTGGGAAAACAGGCCAGTTTTTCATTTCAAGGGAGCCACATTCCTTTACAGTGAAAGAGAATGTGATTTTCAACAATCTCTACCACATGAATTCTGAACTAATAAGGGTAAATAGGTTTGTTACAGTGTGGGTTTGTCTGTAGGCTTACCTGAGGACACAGCATCAGGTATAGTACATACATATTTTTAATAATGATTTCACTTGTCTTTCAAACACAATGTGTTAAGAACAATGTATTTTGGGGTCTTATGTTCATATCTACCAGAATTTTCCTATTTCTCTTTAGTTTTCTAAAAAAGTCCACAAGGTTCTGACATTCTGCCTGACATTTCACTCTTCTGTCTACTTTAATCCATCTCTTAGATAGTATATTCTTCCACTTACTTTCCAGAATTTGCTTGGGTTTGTGTTTGAAGAGTTTTCTCAGATGAGCATTCATCTTTATGCCTCACATCCATTCCTACATGGAAAGGAAAACAAGCAGCATAGCGTTATCATCATTTAACAACAGTCCAACAAATCAAGTCAGTACAGTGCTGCCATCACAGCTGTAAAACCTCTGAAAATATGTATTGCAAAGCAAAGCCTGGTATAGGTGACGTGCAGAGGATAAACCGCCCTCCTCCCGCTACTGCTGTGTCCCTGCTGTGAGGATGGGTTGCCCTGATGCCAGCCTGCTGTGCTCCATGGCTCCTTTGGAAGGAGATGTGGGGGCAGAGGCAGGGACAGAGACAGGAGCACTGGGGCTGTCAGTGCACCTGTGGCCCGAGCAGGTGCTGCTGGGGAGCAGGCTCAGCAGGAGCAGGATGAGGCAGCCTGTGGCTGTGCAGCTCCAGCCACCCCGCACAGCATCCCTGCTGGAATGCTGCTGAAGGCATGCAAAACAGGGGCTTTGCATTCATTCCTGTAGAAGGAAGAGTGAGGGAAATACATACTGGAAAATTAACTTCACCTTCCAGTATCAGCAGAAATTTCTCTGAGCTCGTGTGCTCAGACAACAGAATTTGGTACAGTAAATGCAATATTTCAGACTGCGTTATATTTGTTATAATAGATGTTATGTATCTGACTGAAGGTCAGATACTCTTAAGCCTTTTTACACAGACAAATCATTAATTTCTACTTTGATTTTTATAAATTTAAATAATATAAATAAAAAGACAGCAAAGCTCTTAAATAAAAATTAAATACAGAAATGAACACTTGCCTGTTTAAAAAAAAACCAAACAAAACAGAAGTTTCATTGACATGCTTCCTATCTGAAATGAACACAGTTATTAAATCTAATTTGGTTCTTTTATTTTAGCACTTCCACAGTGGTACCTCTGAAAGCCTTGAATAAAGAAAATTCAGGGAAAAATTCCCCTCATGTAATTAGTATGATTTCTAATAGTGTAAATTGCTCATAAATAAGTTGCTTACATGCTGTGTCAGCTCTGGATGCAATTTTAAAATATGGGAAAAAAAGCCTTCCATTAATTTCTGATATTAATGTTTATTTGCATAATAACTTTTACTAATTATTTACACCTGAATTAACTGTTGCAAATACTTCAAATATTTTCATATTTAATTATAATACACTTAATATTAGACAACAGACATGGGAATGTAGATATCTAATAAGAAAGATTTCTTCGGAGCAGCTTACTGATTACAACTATAACATCAAATTGGTTTTGTGATCTGCTTTATAGATCTTGAGGCAAAAGGGGATTTCTTGGAGCTCCTGCTTGGGAATTTATGAAAGAAAAGTTATCTTCACCGTGAAGACATGAAATAAAGTTGACACACATAAAGCATAAATTAAATCTTTCATTTTCAAGAGTTACTCTGAGTAATCCAGTTTAATTAAGATGAAATCCACTACGGTCACCTCCAGATCAATTAGTCTTCCTGTTAAGAGCTAAAACAAGGCATGAGTCATGTAGAGCCATTAGATGGGCCCTTTTCCAGGAGGAATTCTGTCCTTGGAGTGGCCACTTCTAATGAGATCTGGTGTTCAAAAAGCTCAAGACTGTTGTTTTAGACTTTCCTTTCTGAGATACTTGCAAGAGAGTATTTCTCATGCCTTCTTCCCACCCAGTCTGGTGCCTCCCATGTGTTTAGTGAGGGCTCTGCAGGCTCTGGTGACCCACAGATCCAAGGCTCTTGTTCTCAGCAGTGTTTTGTAAGATGAAGGACTCCTCTGGGGCCACAGTCTCTGCTTCAGTTTGTGAAAGCCTTAGGAGCTGTAATGCAATGACATTGGGCAAGCCACCATAGTGGAGACCTCTGCTCTTTGGGTATTTCCTGAACTCTTCAGAATTGCAGCCCTTCACCTTGTAACACAGTGTGTGTTCAGGTTAAATTTTTTTCCAGCTAGTCTCCATTTAGTAAAAGCTGACAAATGCACTACTTGATGTAGCTACAGAATTCCATTGAAAATTTAGAGAATCGTGTACAGAGCATTTTAATCAGCTTTGATAAAAATCTAACCTTTATTTACAAATTTTGCATTTGTTACTAGAATTAGATTTTGAATAACTATGTAAACATGTGCTTTGACCCTCCAGATAACATCTGTATAGAACTGAAGGTTGTGCAGTAGTTTTTTGTGTAGCTGATACTGGTGGTACTTATATACACCTTTGGTGACACAGGAAAGGAAAAATAAGAATGTAACTGCCCACTCCTATTCCTTTGTGTAGACTTCAGTTGGTGTTTGTCACAAAAAAACCCAACATGCTGAGATATAGCTCTCAAATGCTGTCTCCTGCCTGGCAGCTCATGCTGTCAGCAATGCTTTGTGAGGGTCTAACTATGCAACTTCTTTGTAACTCGTCTTTTTGATTCTTGTCCCAAAAAGCACTAAGCATATATTAAATGTCTGATTTAAGGGATGCTTTTTTCTAATTTTGTACTGATAAAAGTAGACATCTGAGAACTAATTTAATCAAAAGAAACAGGTTTTACTTTCATTCTTGCCATGCTATTTATTAGATAAGTCAGTGCAGAAATGAAAAGAGTTTATGTTGTATGCATCATTCTATGAGTATAAATCACATTGTTTAAAGAGATATTTTAAATATTTCAATTAAAAAATGTAGGGAAATAATTACTTTTTCTGTATTTATTCTATCGTTTCTTCATCTGTCATTAAAATGAAATTGAAAAGACCTCTACAGAACTCTAACTATGTTATTTTAAAATGTATACTATAGAATAATCAATGTGTGGTTCCAGAAAAAATAAAGAAGCTTGTTAATCAACCTACATCAAAGGGTTGTTTTTTGGAGGGTATGGCTCTTCACCTTGGATGGCGGATGTTACTATATTTTTGTAATTTCCTGTCAAATCAAAAGCTCAGCAGCAGGATTAACAGAACTTCTGTGTGTCTCTAATACTTTTGACAAATACATTTTCTGTGACCATCTGAATTTAAATATTCTTTATAAAGTTCCTGGAGATTTATTGGTTTTGTTAATAAACAGGTTCTTTATATATATAAATAATATTTATGTATATATGTATGGATATATGTATGTTAAAGCCTCTTCCCTGAGAAAACAGCAAGAAACTGTAGTTTCCTGCTGGTGGAATTTGAGAGCATGTGCCCTACTGTATACTCTAGCACAATCAGTACAGTTTGTTTTTCCGACTGAGTCTTGGTAAAGCTCAGCTCAAGAACAGTGACTAAAAAAAGGATGGATGGAAATCCTCTGTACTAAAAACATGTTTCAGAGAAGTCTGTTGAATACCTAGTACATGGTGTGGGTCTATTATGGAAAGGCATTCAGACTAATCTCAATATTTGATTTGTATCATTGAGAAGCCAGGGAATGTCATTATCTTGTCCACCCCTTCCTCCCCTCCACTCCTCTCCCCACTCTGCCCCAGAGCCTCCTAGGCCTCAAGAGTCAGAGGTAAGATGATTTTTTATCTGTCTAGCTAAAGAAAGGTCAATTCTGTACTTGGTAATTTATAGATGTTTGTTACTAAAGGACAATTTGTGAAGACTTTGTCCAGCATTGCTTAGTCAAAATTTGTTTGCATGCTATGAGCGACAAATAATACAGTATGAGCTTATTAGTTTGATAAATTTAATCTAGTGTGTGCTGCATATAGCACATCTCAATTTGTTTTGAAAGGTAGATACAGATAGACCAAAGAGAATACAAATTAAGTTATAGATCCCCATCTGATTTTGCAAAAGCAAGAAATACAAAGATGGCATCTTTATCCTAGTGTATTGAACAAACTACATCTGGGAATTATGGAGGAAATGCAGACATGGAGATGTGTGTGATGGTATTGTTAGAATTGCTCTCCAGGCTAAGAGATTGGCATTTTCACCTAGCTCAAATCAGCCTTCGGAATGTGTGTTAGCACTTGTGTGCAGACAGAATGCTAGAACATGGCTTAGGAGAAAGCCTTAGAAAGACTGGGAATGGATATGAGCCTTTTTGTGGACCAAAGAAGCAGTAAGGTTCATTAGTGCTCTGGAAGGGGTGTTAGATTTCCTCACTGAAGACCTGTGCCAGTTCCTACCAGAGAGGTGGATGTTTCTTTCAGCCTGCTTTGAAGCTTCTCTTGCTGACCACCATCAGAAGTTTAACGTTGGATTTGGCCAATTAGAGGTAAAGAAGGCAAGAGACTACCTCTGAATTTGGAGAGATGGATTTTCAACCGGGTTGTAGGAAATTAATTTATTTCAACCTGTTTCAACCGGCTTCTATTTTTGAAAATTGGGAATGCCTCAAAAGCCTCTAGAGTAGTTCTTCACAGAGTGTGCAGTAGCTGTTTATTAGAGACTTTTTCTGAGATGTGATAAAACTGGCTTCATATCTTCACATTAAATTAAAGTAGGGTGAGAGTTTTAAAAAGACTGTAAGCACTGGGAAGGGTGGGTTTCTTTGGGCTGCCTTGCTGGAAGCATGCAGCCTGCTGTGTACTGACTATGATGGCATTGTTGTTGCTCTAGTACCTAAGTCCAAGCCTGGGGGCACAAATAAGGAATTTTCTATATGAAAACTATAGAACAGATTATTTTACAAGAATATCTTCAGAGCTTTCAGATTTAATCTAGAAAAATAGTTGATCCCCAGACTTACTGTTTTTATCTTTTCTGCATTTCTGCATTAAACTGTATTTCTAATTGAAAATGTTCTTGTAAACTTGGCCTTCCCCAGCCAACATGTGATTCCTCCAAAAGTGCAAATCCAATGACATCAAAATGAGCCCAGAAAAAACTCTTGTGGCTGAATGAATGTGTCCTGCCTAGATGAGTGAGCATTGCTACCCTTAGTCCTCGCTCCAGCTGGTTGGCCACTTCTCCAAACACAATCCTACAAAAAATCTTAGACATGGTCTCAATTAACCATATTAATTAATCAGTTGAGTCCTTGCAGAATTCAACATTCTATTTAAAATTGTGGATGATACAGTGTGTATTTTTGTTTTATAGAGGCTGACCTCATTCCTGAACTGAGTGAAGCTGAAGAATATGAGGTATATAGCATTCATTTGTTTTTTAAGAAAGTATTTAAAATAAATACATTTCAACTAGATTGAAATTATGTTCTGTGAAAATTTACAAAACTATGTCACCAATTGAGTGTATTATCTGCATTTATGTATACATATATATATATATATATATGTATGTGTTTATATAGCCTTTGAGCTATATTTCTCCCGAGATAGCTCTGAAGATACATTAGTATTTCTCTGGGGCTGAAGATACATATTGAAGTAAAGGATATCACAGAGTATTCCTAAATATTTTTAAAATGGGGTATCAGTTTACAATCACCTATGAATGAAGTCTGACAGAATCATTTGTTTAGTAGAATAAAAGCTTCCATCCAGTGTTGGGCTTTTTAGTTAAAGAGAAGTTTGATTTGTCCTTGCTTGTGATGGTCTTATCATGTAGTAAAGTGAAGTAAGGGGGGATGATAGCTGAAGAGTGAGATTCAAGTGAGTCTGCTATCAGTGTGCTGTTCATTTAACCATTACTCAGAAATTCTTGGAGGGCCACTTGCTTCTTGAACTCAAGTTAGACTTTAAAGTATAGCTCTGTTTTATAAAATTTTTGATGATCTTATGATAACCTTTGGAGGCTTCATATTCAGTAAAAGGTTTCTGGTGTCACAGTGAGGAGAGATGTAAAAATACCATGATTAAGTTTTTAACAGTCTCTAGTACCAATTTTCAACATAGATTTTTACTTCAGTATAACATTTATCAAGTAATATCAAGTGATGCCTCAGAATTTTTAATTTATAGTTTCAGTTTATGACTACAATATTCTCACTGCAGGAAAAGTCCTTTTAGTTAAATAGACAGCCTGTGTGTACCTATCTATTTACCCTCCCTTGCATTTGTGGACACTGAGTAACCACTAATAGAGTGATTTCTCTGTTGCTGTAAGCTATATATTTAGATTATTAAATTGCATCTGTTAGGTGCCAGTGAAAATCAACTGATTTTTACTTGAACCAAAACCATTTAAAAATGCGTATATTGCCTTGCACAAAGGAGATCTTTAGAAACAAGGGCCTGTCCAGTCCAGCCCAGGTTTGAAGACAATCAGTCTTGGTCCCTACATTTGAGGTATTTAGTCCTTAGAATGAAATCCAAACCTGAGAGTCACATCTGAGGAACCTTACATTTTGTGAGTGCATGAGGGGTTCCTGGTTCAAACAGGTACTGCAGTGTGAAGCCCAGCTCTAGCCTAGTGGGTAAAGCCCTTGCTCAGGTGAGACTGGGTAAAAGTTCACAACTCCTGTTTGCTGAGTGCCTTAGTCAAAAATGTACTCAGCTACTCTTTATCTTGAGCACATTCTTCCAAAGGCTGTTGATTTTTTACATTATTCTCCCTGCTGTGCCCTGTTCAGTGCAGGAATGGTAGATGTATTCAAACTAAACCATAGTGGAAACTGAGGAGTTGTTTGATGGATGACTGTGCCTATCTCCTGTCTACTGTGTGTTTTCTCTCAGCATTATGCTTTTGAATAAAACCCAGTGGCATTTCCACCACATCACCAAGCCAGATCTTTGGAAGAACAAAACAAACAAACAAACAAAACAAAACAAAAAACAACCCAACAACAGCAAAAAACCCACCACACTATTTTGCTAGAGGCTCTGTGCTGCTCTGTCTCTTAGGGCTATATGTGCCTGTCAAATCAAGTCCCTTCAGAAACTGAAAGTGTACCTCAATCTAGATTGCAGAGTTGGTCTGGAACAGGTTCAGTCTCGGTGCAGCTCTAGGTGGGGGCACAGCACAGAACTGCAGGGCCTGCTGTGTTTAAGTCACAATAAAAATGCTTGCTGAGCCAGTTAGGTGCTTCAATCTTATGGTTTTTGATTTGGTGCAGAGAAAGTTGGGGACGGGACAAAAAAGAATTGACCTTAGATCCTCAAGCATTGCCTGAGTCCTGATTGCATTCAGGCACGTTATATTTTTTCTTTTGATTATGTCCTTAAAAGGCAAAACTCTAACACAGATTTTGCACAAATTATTGCTATTCATTATCATTCATGTTCAGAAAACAAAGGGTCATAACAGGACATGGGGATATGACTCATAACACTTGTGAAACTCTGACAGTCATGCTGAGGATCGTGAAATCTTCTTTTCCAGAAAGCTCTGACAATTCAGCAGAATTGGGGTCATAAATATATTTTACAAATTCTGGTTTTATTATAACAGTTTAATTACCATCAGGATATTCATGCAAACCTCTAAGGCATTCTGATAGCAGAACCATTTTTTCATTGCTTTGTATACAATATATGCTATATATATATTGCATATACAGTTGCATTTTATTAGGAAAGAGTTAGAGCTTTTTTAATAAAGTAAATAAATACTGTGTGTGATTTTTGCTTTCCAAACACAATTTAAGTAATGAAGAAGTTGTTGAGACACAGCATTTTTCTGTTTTTATTGCAAATAAGTAATGTTTTCCAAGGTAAAAGACAATACTTGTTACTGAAGGTAATACTTTAGTTTAAGACCAACAGTCTTCTCAAGTGTTGTTTTGCTTTGCCCCTCTTGGTTTATTGATCCTGGAAAATGTATTATTGCAGTTCTAGTTTTCATTCATGTTCAGAGTCTATAAGCATTTTTAATTGTCTTTGGCTATGATATTTTTTTCAAAGGATGAAGTTGATGAAAAGGAAACAAAGGTGGATAAAGAAACTGCAGTGGTTCCTAGCACTGACAGTACAATGAACCAATTGAGGAGAGATTTTCAGGTGATTACATCCAGCTACAGTCAAGAAAAAGTGGGAACAAAACTCAGTGAAGCTAAAACAAATAGATACTTGACAAGAGAAGAATTGCATGGTAAGGATAATGTTTTCAAAGCAGTTTATTATGCTACTTCTCCACCTATTGGTGAAATTTCTGAAGAGGAAGATCCTTTTTTGGAACCCCAAACTGGAACTCCTCCTCAACCCATTGACTCCACCAAAGGAGAAGAAGAGTTTATATATCTTTCTTCAGGCACCGAGCCAACAAGAAAAACCGCCACTGGCCACAGTGACGAAGATTTCTTATTGTCTTCTTTTAAACCTCATCAGGAATCTGATGACTTTTGGAGTTCAGTTCCCACCACTTCTTCACAGCTGGTTACAGAGGAGACCTCCCAAGAAGATGCCCTTCCTTCAGGAAGTCCAGATATAAGTGTGCATGATGTTCTTTCCCAAGGCTCCATTAAATATGTCTCAGAAGTCGTAGCACCCTCAAGCTCCGATGAACCTCCAACACATACTTCTTCCACTGATGGAAATTTATGGTTTCATAATGCTACATATCCAACGACTCCATCTGCTGATACACCACCTAGCGGGCAATTGCTCCAGACCAGTTACACTGATGCTTATGTAGAGGGATTAAAGCCAACTACAGTGCCCTATTCAAGCAGCCCAGTGGTTTCAAAAGACACTTCAGATGCGGATTTAGAATTGCCACATTATTCTACCTTTGCTTTCTCCTCTGCTGAATTATCACCTCACTCTATCTCTTCAAGCTCTGGAGAATATGGTTCTGCTTCTGCTGCCAGTGAGGTACTCTCTCAGACAACTCAGCCAGTCTATAATGGTGAGATACCTCTTCAACCTTCCTACAGTAGTGAAGTGTTTCCTCTAGTCACCCCTTTATTGTTTGACTCTCAGATGCTCGACACTACCCCTGCTACATCCGATAGTGATGTGACCTTGCATGCTACACCTGTATTCCCCAGTGTTGATGTGTCATTTGAACCCACCCTGTCTTCCTATGATGATGTACCTTTGCTTACGTTTTCCTCTGCTTACTCCAGTAGTAAAACGTTTCACCGTTTGTATACAGTTTCTCAAATGTTTCCACAAAGTGCTACTCCAGCTGTTGCAAGCGATAAGGTGTCCCTGCATGCTTCCTTGACGTTGGCAGAGGGTGATCCATTAATACAGCCAAGCCTTGCTCAATTTGCTGATGTGGTGTCACATCAGACCACTCATGCTGCTTCGGAGACACTGATATTTGGTCATAATAGAACTCACATATTTCCTCAAGTTGAACCATCCAGCAGTGATTTAAATATGCATGTATTATCTACAATGTCTGAACTTCCTTATGCTTTGTCTGGTAATGTGGGCTCCCTACAAAGCTTTACCGTTTCCTATGACTCTGCAGAATTTGTGCATGATTCTGTTGACATATTTCATCAAGATCCTTTATTTAGCAGCTATAACAATGTACTGGTGCATAAACCTTCTTCTGTAATATCACAAGCTGATACTTTGCTGCAGCCTACGCGCTCTCTATCTAGTGACACGGATTGGTCTGAAGCATACTCTGGTAGTGAGTCCCTTTTGCCTGATACAGATACTTTGACAGTGCTTAACGTTTCTTCCACTGATTTTGTTGATGAGATTCCATATGAATCATCTGGTTTTAGTGATGTTAATAAGATGCTTCAAAAAGGTGATGTTGTATATGGAGATGAGAGAGAACTGAAAATTTCCACCTCTTTAAGTGAAATGGCTTCCAGTGCTGAAAGTAAAGTGATACATGAACTTTCTACATCTGTTTCTAATAATGTTGTAATTGAGCAGAATATGTCTCTGCAAGAAAGCCCACTTCCTGTTTCTAGCACAAAGGGAATCCTTCCAGTCTCTCTTGCTTTTCCCACTACTAAGATATTTGATCATGATATTAGTAAACTTAAAGAAAAGCACCTTTCTGTTCAGCCTTTGCATGTTACAACTCCAGCCTTTGATGATACTCTGCTTAAACCTATGCTTAGTGCAAGCTCAGATCAAGCTCTCTCTGTCCCTGCTTATAGCAAAATGTTATCCTCAACACAGCTCTACTTTTATGAGACCTCAGCTACATTAAATTATGAAGCATTACTGCAGTCCTCCTTCCAATCTTCTGGCGATGGCACTCTGCTTAACACAGCTGCAATTGTGCCTAATGATCCAATATTGGCTGAAAGCTCAAGGGTCCAAAAAGATAGTTCTACATTTGACCAAATATTGCATCAAATGGCACCAGGTTCTGCTACAACTGAAAGCAAGCTGCATTCTACATCTGTACCTTCTGTTGCTGATATGATGTCAAACACTTTTAGTAAGCCCACAGCATCACTTCAAGGTTTATCTTTTTCTTATGCAAATGAGAAATACATTTCATCCAGTTTATTTCACAGTGAAGATGTTGAGAAGGTTATGCCTTCATTGTACAGTAGCGATGTTTCATTCCAGCTGACCAGTTTAGAAAATACAAAAGCCTTTCTGTCCCAGGCAGCGAACGCTGTAACAACTCCCTTCCTAACAGGTGACACATCATCATCATCACATGTAGCTACTCCTACAGACAGCCATATCTCTTCAAGTGTTTTTG
Source organism: Pycnonotus jocosus (assembly GCA_013400435.1). NCBI lineage: Eukaryota > Metazoa > Chordata > Aves > Passeriformes > Pycnonotidae > Pycnonotus > Pycnonotus jocosus. The sequence goes on from VWYP01016322.1 coordinate 89,462, forward strand.
AAAGAAGTGAGGCTGACAGTGTCTCTTCAAGTTCCACACTTGGTTTTGATCCTGTTCATATGCCTGCAGTTGTTTCTGGTTCTGATGTGACCGTTCATCACACTCTTCCTTTACCAAATGTACTTACTTCAGTTACGGCTGTTGCTTCAGAAAGTGAGATCCCTGTAACTTTGAATAGGTTGCTGGTTCCTTCTAGAGAATCCTCTGGGTTGTCTCCCAGTATCATGTCCAGTACCGATTTGTGGTCTTCTGTAGTTGAGGATGACTACGATGAATATGATGATGGCTTCCCTGTAAGTAACTGCATCTCATGCACTTCCCATAGAGAAGATCAGGATATGGTAGTAGAGGATGAAGATACAAAGGTAAATAATAACAAGGATCAGAGTAACCTAATTATAAGTTCACATTCTGAGAAACCTGAAGAAGAGAAGTTTTCTACTGCCGCATCTGACAGTCAGATAAACCGTGCCATGGACAGACGTAATTATACATCCATACCAACTTTGACAGTGAATGTGACACCTGAGAAGCACAACAACCTCAAAATTTTGGAGAACCACATTCAGACCTCTAGAGCCCAATTGCAAAATACATCAGAATCTAAGTCTTGGGCTGTTTTGACAAGTGATGAAGAAAGTGGTTCTGGCCAAGGTACCTCAGATAGCCTTAATGATAATGAAACTTCAACAGATTTCAGTTTTCCTGACCATAATGAGAGAGACACTGAAGGGGCAGTTGAAGCAGGTAACTCAGAATTAACTCCTGGATCATCACAGTCATCAGCCTCATCTGTTACTAGTGATCACTCATCAGTATTCAACATCTCTGAGGCAGGTTAGTTATGGATAAGTCTAATGAATACCATGGGAAGCTGCGAGGGGATACTTTTGTGCCATAGAGAATGAGAAGGTTTATCTACAGATAGTAAAGGGAGAGCATAACAGTGCCAGTGGGTGTGATTAAGGAAGCATTGGGGAACAGGGGTTCATGCTGGCTATCTTGTGAATGCTACTTCTGGCTACTTAAAAACTGCACCTGAAATATTCTTCAGTAAGATGATTGATGCTCTGCTTTTGGATAGATGCATACTGTCAGCAGACGTTGAGTCGTGCAAAATCTGAAACCAGAACTGTTTCAGTGCTAATTGTTGCTTTTAGTTTTAAAGCTTTGAGAGAGACTTAGGTTCTCTGTTAAGTTCTCCATACAAAGACAAGCACTGCCCTTATGGAAATACTACCAGAGGAAACCATGCCTCTGCCAGAGGAAACATTCCTCTGGTATTCTCTTTTAAACTTACAGCAGCACTTTTTTGTGTGTGTTTTCTAAGAGGTTGAACAAGGAAGATGCTGGTTTGATTCTGATTCATCTGAATTCATAGAAACATTCTTTTTTTTTCTGTGAATGCCACTTTCAGATTTCAGTGAGATGCAGAATTTTTGTGCCAGATTTGTGTATTCCCAAAGTAGAGCCAGATTCTCCTCTAGCTGTTTATATTTAATGCTATTTTCTTATTTATTCCTCTTTAATTCAGCAAGAGTATTTGCAACCCATGATTCCAAGGATAAAGTCAGAAGTCAAAACTCATAACAAATTTCCTTTGTATTTAAAAATGCACTGTGGAAAATCTGAAGTATTCAGACACATAATTATCAATCCTTCTTGTGTAAGAGAATTGAAAATCAAATAATCAAGTAAAAAATAATCTATGATCTTTGAAAAAACCCAAACAATAAACAAAGTTGAGTTGGTATTTTAAAAAATAAATGGAGCTTCTGTTATGTACTTGCAGCATCTGTAGAGGGCAGTATCATTCAACTAAACCCATTAAGGAATGGAATTCATAAAAGCATGGGAAGGTTTCAGCCCAGTCTTAAAAATAAATACACAGTTGAATTACATATGGTTTTATTCCTCATGAGCATTAGAATACTAATATGAACAGGTGGTGAATTGACACTCGATATAGTTGGGGCTAGTAGAATATGAAAATAGAAAATGAAAATTAAAAGAGATTAAAAAACATTGACATTGCTAAGAGTCCTAACAAGGTAGGTGTTACAAAACTGAATCAGTAAGTGAATTCGTTCACTGGTAAGTAGTTACCACTTTGTGTAAAAGGCATAACATGCCTTCAAAAATAAGCAACAATAACATTAATATTTCAAAACTTATGTTATTGGTATGAATGAGTGTTGCCATAAGATACTAGAGTTTACATTATGGGTGTCATTTGAATTTTTACCAATAGTAACTCAAAAAGGATTACAGAGTACTGGAGGAGGAGTAGTACAACAGACTTAGTTTGTCTTATAAATATTTTTTAAAGACACTACAGTATCATCTTATGTACATTACTTTTTTCCAGCACATGATGCCAAATACTGGTTTTTAATAAACTGAACATTCAGTTTCAGCATGTCTAACACAATCTCTTGTAAATCAAAGACATATTTGCTTAATTAAACTGTACAGAAATGAAACAAACACAAAATTGAATCTCTCACCTGAGAACTTTATACATTGCAGTGGATTTTGCAGAAATAGGTGAAATGTCCTCTTCTTGTGACCATTACAGGCAAAAATTGTCATTTAAACTTTTCCCATTCCTGTAGCTGTTGATGCATAATAATGCTTGTTCTGAACTAGAATTTTCTCCGTAAGATCTCTATGGCTACCTAAACCTTTCAACTTCTGTTGAAAAGCTAAAACAAATAATTGGAAAAAAAATATGCAAAGGGTCCAAACATAGCAATTATTAGAAATCAAAGAAATCTGCTACAGCTGAGACTGCCTTTTCAGCTGCCATCATTGAAGTGATAGCCAAGTAGGCAAGAAACCTCCTGTTACAGGAGAAGCCTGAACTTCATTCCCTCTGGGAGGAGTTGTAATAGAATATAGTCATGAAGTTTGAAGGAACCCTGTCATCACACAGATAGGATTGGATTTTATGCTGTGAATTAGTCCAGAGTGGGATAAGCAAGTCTGACTGTTTCAAAGGGATCGTATTCTGTTTTCTCACACATAGTTTTTCTCTGAAATCAATAGGAAGTACCAATTTTAACCTACTCAACAGACACTTGGAGATTTTTCAGAAGCAACTTTGTGCCTTCAATTACCTTGCCCATTCAGCTACAGAATTTAAAGAGAAGTGCTTGATATAGGTGTTAAAGAGTATTTTGAATTAAAACCAAGAAGACACCTGCAAAATTAGAGCCTAGACCTTTTTGCACATAAAGTCCGAAAGCCTCTAAACTCAAGAAAATGGAAGCAAATAGAGCTGCCTGGAAAGCTGTACTGTGTGAAGCCATTTGTTTTTTCACATTCTATTTAGAGCATGTAATTTGCTGTCTTCTTCTCTTTTTTTTTTTTTTTCGCTAGATTCAATTCCATTCCTTCCTCCCTTTGTGAAAAACTTTTCATTCATGTAGAATCGGTCTCTTGAAATCCCAATGGAGTGCAGATGTTTCTGTACAGCAAAATTCCACTCTTATACAGAAAATTAACATGAGGACTGTACTCAAAAGCACAAAATTCTAGGGGTTTAATTCTAAAAAGCGCGAAAGTGATTATTTCTGCATTTTAACTCAAATAATGCTCATAGTAAACTGCATGGATTGAAATAAGTCAGTTATTTTACATCAAAGTCATAACTTTAAAATACTTCTTGAGATATGACCAAAGCTAAAAATAAAGTATTGGTGTTGTGTACAATTGTGTTTCCTTCTTTAATAAATTTATGAAATATATTGTTTTAATCTTCATACAGATTCGTATGTCTAAATATTTCTGTCATCCAACATTATATGGCTTGCAGAAATATGAAACCAAAGCAATAGCTAAATATTAATTTGATCACCAGTAAAGATGGAGGTGGGAAATTAGTTCTAGCCCCAGTATAGTCAAGAGAGGCAATTGGATTCAAAGGCAGCATGGTGTATCTGTAAGGCAGTTTACAGAATGAGCAATGGATAAAAATACAGAAAGCTAAACTGCAATACAACAAGCACATAAAGACTATTGCAAGATAATTTTCATATTAACCTATTAGCCAGAGAAGTGATTTGCATTACATGACTGACAGTTTAATATCAATTCCAATGCGCATTCCAATATTATGTATTCAGATTTCTTAACTCATTTGGCTTTCAGCTAATAAAACAGATTAAAATAAAAAAAAACCCCTTTCTTCTGAATTTTAACAACAGTCTGCTACTCTTACAAAGAGAAGTCTCCACTGCTGGAAGGCTGAGTCACATAAGCTTGAACACTTTGCTTTACCCTCTATCTGCTTATCTTCTGTAAGCTGGTTTGCAAATGTATAAACTTTCTGCGGTACATAGTAAAAAATAGAGGTAAGTGATACTAAGTAGGCTCATTATAAGACACATTCACCTGTGCTGTGAATTTCTCAGAATTTAAACATGGACTGTTTCAATTTTCTCTGACTGCAGAGGCAAGTAATATTAGCCATGAGTCTCGTATTGGTCTAGCTGAGAGTCTGGAATCAGAAAAGAAGACAGTTATACCACTTGTGGTCGTATCAGCCCTGACTTTTATCTGTCTAGTGATTCTTGTGGGTATTCTCATTTACTGGAGGTAAGTTGTTTTTTGGTTGAATTTTTTTTTTCAGTTCTAAAGAGCTATGATTTGAAAAATTTGATTTGTGTTATTGAGCTGGTTTATAGGAGGGAGGGTGGATCTTGTCTCTTACGTAGTCTTCATATTTCTCAGTGTCATAAAGGTGACAAAATAAGGTGGTTTCTGTCCAAGATACTCAACTGCAATTTTTTTTTTTCTTTTTGCAGAGGGTTTAACCACTGCAAATAACTTATTCCCATATTGGTAGACCTTAGTAAACAATAACTCGTGATTTGATGCCTAGAAAGAAAGTGACTTGCAGAGCACTGGGAAAAGCAAGAAGGAGAAGAAAGATAAATATCATGGCATGGGGCTATTTACTATCTTTCCAATCCTTTAACCATTAAGAAAGATAGTTATCAATTTAGAATGAGAATATATGGTCCTCAACAGGACTATGTAAATAAGCAATTCATATGGCACTGTAGGAGTGTGCTATAGCTGACACTGTGTGGAAGACAGAAAGGGGACAGTTTAATGATTCTGTAATAGTGAAATTTTTTGAAGATCACTTACTGAGTAGCTCTTAGGATGTTCCGTGATTAAAAAGTCATTCTACTTAGTGATTCTGACAAACTAAAATTATCCCTCCGGTCTTTCAAAGCTTTAGTGGGTAACTACAGATGTGTTTCATGAGCATGTGTGTTCAGATTTCTTCACGGATGTGTTTCTCTGTGACTTCATAAATTGATAAGCCCATTAAAAAAACAAAAAAAACCCCAAAAAACAACAACAACAACAACAAAACCCCAAAACCTGGATAAAGAGAATTGATAGTTATTAGAAGTCATTATAACATATCAGTAAGAGCAAAAATCTGTATCTACACTGAAATAAATCAGACCGACTAGTGTGGCACAGATCTCTTCCAGCTGAAATTACTTCCCTCAGAGAGGATAAAAAGAGTGGCTGCATTCACATCACTTCCTGGGGATGGCCTCTGCCCCGTGCTAACCCCAAACTGTGTCAAGCATTGTGTGAAATACTGCAAGTTGCTCTGAAATAAAAATGCACCAGGAACTTTGTCAGCCACGTGGCTGTATGTGGCAATGCTCAAGGTTTGGCACTCTTCCATTGGTTCTAGTTAAAGTCAGTTTTCATAGGGACATGTCTGCTTAAGCTTTCAAAACCCTTGCACCACCCTAAGACTTTCTCAAGTGTGCAGGTTTTCAGGGAGGAAATGCTGTGGTGGGCTGGAAGGGGGAAATAAGTTGCAAAAACTTCTACTTCAGTGATTGCCAGGAACCTGATCTTGCTTCTGCTGTGCTAACATATAAACTAGCAGCCAGCAACAGGACCTTGCTCTTACAGGCACTGCACAAAGAAGTGGGAAGACAGGCCCAAACATCTTCTTCCAGATGTCTCCAGAGCTTGTTTCTTCTTCCTTCAAGACAAATAATCCTGCTTAATCTAAATTCTAAAAAATTAGGGAAGAACAAATAACTTTGGCCCTTTCCAAACCACTGACTACTGTAATCTCTAGGGTGTGATGTCAGGATGGTGCTCACTAACTTTTCTTCTAGTCTCCTGACGTTGGTTTTCTGTCAGCCTATCAGGGTGTGTCCCACATGGGGACAGAACTCAGTCTATTCCTGAACAGACTAGGCTGCAGAAATTGAGTTCAAGCATCTCTTGTTCCAAGTAGCAAGTGTGCTACTGAGTCAGACAACCTTTGCCATGATTAAAGACACTTGATCAGTGAACCTTGAGAAAGATTTCTTCTGCTTTTCAAAGTAGTAGTTAATTGCCATAATAATGGCAAAACTCATTTCTTAGTTTATGCTTAGTTGGATAATTCTATTCTCCATCCAGGATTTCCAGTTAACCACTTGCATACTGAGAATCTTTTCCTGTCATTCATGTTATGCAACATGATTGTTCATATTCAACTTCCAAAGGATTTCATCCCTGACGCAGAGCAGCATTTGAAATCTCTTCTATTTGCCAAAGAAGGCCATGCATTTAAAGACCTAGATTGTACAATGCACTTCTAGTAATCCTACATGTTACAAGCTTGTTTTTGTCGAATAACATTGTGTTCATTTTGTATTCTTTCTCTGGGAATGAACAATTCTGTAAAACAGGTCTTTCAAAATAAAACAAAAATCCCATTAGCAGTAATATCTTCTTGCCTTGAATCTAATCTTTTCTGTATTTCTTGTGTACTACAAAATAAAATATGGAGCTCTTTTATTGTTAATCCTTAAAATTCTCTTGGCATTATGATAACACCAGTAACTATTTCTTATTTCAGGAGAATGCTACATAAAGACTATGCATCGTAGATAGGACTTTATGGCTGTCTTTTAAAGTTGCCAAAGCACTCATCCCTTCTTAAAGACTGGAAAAAAAATCAAAATATTAACTTCATTGCTATGCAGATTTCATTAGGCCTGGAAAATATTAGTGGAAACTCTGTAAGATTTTTCTGATAGTTAGATTTAGTTTGTTTTTAAATGATTGCTCTTAGATGTTAATGTTTCTTTTTATAATGCACCTTTTTCCCCCTAATTTAGGCCAATTATTTTCACTTCTTGAAGTTCATAAAAACATTTACGTTTGCAAGAAGTTATTCTATATTTCTTTTACAATGATAGTCCAGAAAAACCACTGGTTTATCTCAGCTGAGATTCACTTGAGTGAATAGTGCCCTGAGTTGTTTCCACTATTAGATCCTTATTTGAATATGCAAAAGGTGTGTTATTGGGTTTAAACCCAAATAACTACCAAGAGCAACAACTTCCAGTCTCTCAAGGTTAAAGAAAGGCAAAATTATTTATTTCTTCACTTTAATGACTTGTATCAGAAAAATAATTCTGTACCATCTGTTGTTTGGGTTTTGGTTTTGGGGTTTTTTTAAATGAAATTGTTAATCAGCACTTGAGGAAATTCCTCAATCTCTTCACTATCTCATTAGGCACAAATTCAATCTTTTTTTGATAGATATTTATTTCTCTGACAGGGATTAAAAATTCTAATGGCAATATTGTCTAAAGATTGAATAATTACCAGTAGGAAAATACACAATTTTTAACTACTCTGGTTTTGTGTATCTATTGTAATTCAAGCAATTTTTGAGCAAAGTAATTTTCCTTCCATTTCTTCAAGATGATTAAGATTATAGTGGAATAAACAAGGAGATTCTTTGCCCTGTTTAGTGGTCTTGCTGTCCAGATAGCCTTTCTTTAATAACTGTAGAGAGAATTTTCTGTCCAAATCTGGAGTCTATCCATTTCTTTCAGTATCAGTCTACTTTCTGAGTTCTTCCAGCAGAGATATGGCAGGAATATCTGAGTGTTCTTGCTATCTCCTTTTCTTTATTACTTCATTATTACCATTTTGCTTAATTATTCATATTTGTGCAGATCAGGTTTTACAATGTTTATTATTAGAAGAGCTTGGAGAGTAGTAACATGGTAACAGTTATCAGTGGTATCTGTACTATTCAAAATTCTTTTTCAAAAAACATATGTGAATTGCAGTAGAAGACCAGCTCTAATGACATGAACTACAAACTGCTAATGCACTTCCAGGTCCATTTGCATCTGTAGACATACTGAGTATCAGCTGCCTGTCATTCAGCCTGTTAGACATTTTGTGATAGCAACACTTCAGAAATTACCAGCCTGATGACTGACAACACCCTGAGTAGTTATTTGAATTTTAATTTTCCTCTACCACCTTATATAATTTGAAAAATACCTGTCAGAGAACATTCATTTTCTTAGCCATGATTTGAACCAACACCTTGAGTCCTGTGATAAGTTTATGGGAACAGAGTTGAGAACCCCCTCTGAGGATTGTTAAACTTGCATGTGCAGAAACACTTAAACCAGATTTAAATATACAGAAGCCACACTCATCCGTCCATAAAGGAAAAACTTCTCAACAGTGTGCCGTGTCATAAATAAAAGTCTTAATAAAATCTGGCAATTAAAATTCCAGTTGACAAACACATAAAAATTTATTGCAGCTATTTAAAAACTGAATAATTGGCATCCATTGACGATCCACTGATAGATTCTTTGGCTTCACCAGATCTTTAAATTATCCAAACATTTTTTAAAAGTCAAGTAAGTGTTTGAGAATACCTACTGGCAGTTAATCCTGTGAGCTCAAAAGACACTGAAGTTTTCAGAGAAAAAACTGATCATGCCTCTAAGGCCATTGTGCATGAGCAGGAGAAGCACAAACACATCCTCTCCCAGATGTCTCAGGCTTGCAGAGCTCAGCTCCTGAGTCCCTGGGGCAGGAACATTCTGCACACATGCTCAGTCCACTGCGCTCCTCGCCAGCCTCTGAGCAGTCCCTGTCCCAGGGGAGAGTGAAGGACACATTCTCAGTCAAGGTCCAGGGGCCCAAGTGCTAGAAAATCTGTGCCCCCACAGTCTGAGGCTTAGTCTTGTAGGCCCAAGTAGCTCCCATTGAAGTGTTCATTCAGATCTAGTATCCCTCCTGTCAGACCGAAGTGCTGCTGCTGCTGCTCTACAGATCCAGATACTGTAATTAATTCACTGCCCCCATATATAAAGAGAGTGTTTGAACAAGTGCAGTGTCTAAATTACAAATTACAGTTTTAGGTTGGAGATCTAAGTGCTGTGATGAAAGGTGTAAATTAAATCATCAGGTTATTGAGTGATCGAACCTTTGTCTGGAAGTTTGAAATAGTCATCAGTTTCTTCATTAACAACAAGTGATAATTAATGAGATGTGGGTATTAACATTAGGTTTAGTCATGAAGGCTCTTAATGCTGATGCAGAAGCAGATGGAGTGCCTATTTATGAATCTTTTTACAGGTTAAGTCAACTGCTATGAATTTGTCTCCCAAATGTGCTAAGAGTGTAATTTATTTTCAGCCACAATTAACATTTTAAAGATTAAAAATACATTGGCTCAGTGAGGGATAATGAGTGTATGGCATAATATGAAGACATTTTAAGTACAGCTTTAGATGTGAAAGTCATTATGCTAATTAAATAATTCATAGCTCAATCTTTTCTCAAGCAAATAGGTGACAATGTTAGTCCATAAACCTTACACATGATGGTCGCTCACAAGGAGGAGGTGGCTGGGGCAAGGACACTTTTCGGGTTTGGAGCTTTAGCATCAGATTATTTGGCACGTTTGGTTGGTGCAGTTTTTAATAAACACAATAGAGCATTTGCTGTGCCCAGCAGACAGGGCCAGACTTTCCAAAGTGTTTAATGATTTGAAGACTTGGAGACTTGCCCACGTTCCCCAGATATTTCACACATAGTTCTGATACTAACTCTTGAGTTTTATGCTAGCATTGAGACAGCCTCTCTCACCTCAGCAGCCACTAACTCTGATGCTAGAGACTCTAAAATTTAGAAGGGTGTTCCCAGGTACCTCCTGAATGTGTTTTTGGTTTGCATCCAAAATTGCCATTTCTAAGTAAAACCAAGTACATACATAATAGATAGTATTGCTCTAAATATCTCATTCAAAGCCAAAGCTTCTCTGTGAACATCACAAATACACTTTTAGAGAATTCGCTGGACTTCAGATTTAATTGTCATGTGAATTACCAGAACTATTTTGCATGCCTCTGTTTTCCCTTTTAGGTAGCTGTCTGCTTTTTCTTGTGTTTTAAGAGAATCTGTATTGTACACTGATAGGAAATTCCCAACATTTTCTGAGAATATGGGCATGTTTCCCAGAGGCTTAATTCAAATAAGCTTACCAAAATCATTATTATCTATATTGATGGTTCTGGAAAGAATGACAACAGCCACATATTCCCTATCTATTTCTCAAAGTATCTCAAAAATTTATTTTGGTTTATAACAATTATATGAGGGATTTTATGACTGCAGGGATATAGGAACAGTACAGAACTTAAAATAACAGTGGTTACTCAAAGTAACAAACAATCATAAAATAGCTGTAGCCAACAATTTTGAAGAAGTAGAATCTTGTAAATATAAAATAGGATTAGTATTTTCATGATGCATATATTTCTTTTTAAATTTAATGATCAGTGAATAATATGTCAGAGAGATTAAGTGACCTAAAGTTAAGATTGTTATTAGCATGTCTAATCATATGGAGATTTTTTAATTATAGAGGCTTTGCAATGCTTACAGAAGCAGTTGGTTATTCATTCCTTTGAATAGCTTGGATTCTTAACAGATGCTATTCCTATTATCTTCACATCTGGATTACAGCACAGATACAAATAACATTGTGGGTCATTGTTAAGGTTGGTTCCATTTGTATTCATACTTCAATGTTTTTGCAACAAAGCTGGCATCTCCTGCAGATAGAAATTCCCCTATTTCTGTCTGTTAACTTTGGGAAGTCCTCCTTGGTTAAGCTGTTGTGATTATATTATGAAAAGTTGTTTAGCCCCAGTCACAGTAGCTCTAGAGCCACTGTTTTGGCTGTTACAGGCATATTGTCTTTTATTGCATTTCCATGTCTGCAGTAGCATCTATCAATGAATTACCAGAACTGATCTTGTACACTGCTCCATCTTCAGGCTAGCATCATCACATGAAAGGGACAGTCATTATTTAAGTGAATTTGGGTAAATAAGGAAGACAGTGGCAGTATTTTGTATTTGGAGTTGTACAGCATCTGCAGTAGCTCCTGATGCAGAGTTCCTCTTTCAGCTGTCACTATGTCTCATGTGTACTCTATCTTCTGCCTCTGGTATAGGTAAAGATGCATGAACTATGTATTATGCTGATGTAATGTAGTATCTTCATGTTGTATGCATAATTTGGTGATGTTCTGGGGGAATATTTATATTGTAGCAGTAGCATATGACACTCCATGAAAATTGGTTTTCAAAACCATGGTTTTTCTTTCTGACTCAATAATGCCAGAAATCTAAATCATCTCAGAGACTGTTTTGGTGGAGTTTTCTTGGTTTCTTTCTTCTTTCATTTTTTTTTCCTCCCAATATTTCTGTATATTTGACCCTCTCTAGGAAATGTTTCCAGACTGCTCATTTTTATTTAGAAGACAACACATCACCTCGAGTGATTTCTGCTCCCCCAGCTCCAATCTTCCCAGTCTCAGGTATTTCTGGCAACTGTTCTGTGGATTGGTGTTAACTATTGGAAGATGCTGCTTTATATGTATCAATATGAACTCTTAATGTACTATAACATCTATAAACCAGAGATTTGTAACCTCTTGTACAAATCTGTGTAAACAGGTACACTTGAAACTGGCAGACTTGTGTTATTAATAGTCTCTTCTGTAGGTAACACAGAAGAGAAATATCCTCAGCTTACAGAGTGCCTCAAGGATGCTCTGTGCTTTGTAGCCATTTTAAGTGTAGCCTCACTAGAGTGGCTGCTCATATTACCATCTGAGCTACAGTAAATAGCTCTAGAGGATTACACCAGCAACATATTCTGTCGTGTTTCTGCCTTTAATTGGATTTGTCACCTGAGTATAGAACATGTCCTGTTCTTTTTACCTGCAGGATGAGGATGTGCCTCATCTGTCTGCATTTCACTTGCAATTACAGCATGTTATTACGCTTACAAATTTACTTGCATAATTACTATGGTAAATTTATGTGAACCTCTCACAAAAATAATACAGAAGTTCAGAATATTTTTAATGTCTTCTGACTCTATATCCAGGACATTTGTTTGGAGAAACTGTTTACTTTGTTTCCTCAAACAACATCAGAGGAGTGCGGGCAGCCTTCCAGCTTTTTCAGTCTGTGTAGAATGAAATAGATGAATTTCATTCAGCTATTCATACCCAAAAGAGATTCATTCTGAAGCAGATCCTAAGCCACATTCTCACCTATGAGACAAGGTCATCTTGTTCCATGAGTAATGTTTTTGCAAACTGTGCTATTATATAAGGAGATGGATTTTCATGGAATGACTAAAGGAAAAAAATCAGCCCTTGTGTAAATAACTAGTAAACACATTCAGTTAAATAAATCCCAAACACTGGGCTTCCATTGTAATTGAATTGTAGACATCTTCAAATGCATCTTGTATGGATTGCCACTGTTAGGAGATGCGAAACCCTTCACTAAATGGTTAAAAAGCAGAGCTATCAGAAAAAACTATTATCTGTGAATGTCAAGCAGCAGTCATTATGGGAAATCTCTGTTTTAACTCCCCCTCATTAAATATATTGCACTACAGCTGTATAATTTTCTTAAAATCTTTCCTGATCTACTCGCCTCAGGGGGAAAGTGTTTTCCATTGTCAGAATTGAACTTACAGTTACTGTGAATGGCTAAAATATGTGTTTTGAAGCTGGAGGTTTTCCTACTGAAATGGTGATAAATATTAAAGAGAACATTTTTTCTAAGTGACTGAGGATACACAAAATATTTTTTGGAAAAAGCTGCAAGCATTGAGGAAATTCTTTTATTTTGCATGCAACAGATGTCAAGTGAACAGTTACTGTGCTTTCTATTGTGCAAGTGTTTCAACAGTGTAATTTTGCAATTGCATTGAATTACAATGTAACACTAGAGAAGAGTCTAGGGCAGGAAGAGTGTTTTGCAACGCCTAATTTTAATTCTTGTGGCTATGACCAAAAGCACACTCCACAGATCTCATTATATATTAAGTTTTCCTTGCACAGAATTATATATTAAGTTTTCCTTCCTTTCATTGGCAGAGATAGGAGATCTGCAGTTATTCAGGGAAAATGCCATGGCTCTTCACAGCACAATTCAAAGATGCATTCAAGTAGTAATGAATTACAGGGTAGGATTCAGATCCACTATCAAACTCTTAAGTAGTTTGAAGTGATACCTGCCATCCAGATATAAAATACATTCCTGGATTCAGAAGTGATTGAATTGGAAGATTTGCACGGGCAAGGGAACAAAACTTATGGTCTATTTATCCATTATTGTATACTTTGGGTCATTTACCTTCCCTTTGGTTTTGTGTTTGCATATCATTAGGATAAACCAGGTTTCTTGCCAGGTTTCATCTCCAAAGTGTGAAGATTGTGCTACATGTTTGTTCAGCTTCTCTTAGGCTTGACTGGATAAATTCACTTTTTGTATTCAGATCCAGTCATATAAGTGGATGACCAAAAGGATCTTTGTACAAATCAATAAATTCTTGGTAACTGAAAGCTAAAATTACTAGGTCCTTGTTCAATGTTTCTGATATGAAATGGTGATGAAATTACAGATTGTGAAATAAACATATTTTTAAATCATGAAAGGCTTTTAAAAAAACCAAAATCAAAACTATTCTTCAGAACCAAAACTGATTGAAATAATATCATCCTTTAGCAGATAATTAGCAAACAGATGACTTTGTTTACACAGCATATTTACAGTAAAGAGAAGATTAAAAGTCACAAAGGTTTTTTATGTGATTCCTCATGCATATTTTACACAAGTGGTTTTTTGTATTTGTCTAAAGTAAAATGGAGATGTTACATTAATCACATTTATTTCTCAAGAGTGTAGATTTTTTTCTTTGTGGGTAGCCAAAATTCTTAAACATAAATCTTTCATTTAAAACTTGAAGTATGAAGCCGGATGTGAAAATCTGTGGTCAGTACTGCCATGATAAGACATAACATTATTATCAATAAGTAATCATAGAATCACAAGGAGAGCTAGGAGAAAATTCTGTATGGAGGGTAGTCACTAATGCAGTAAAAGATGAAAATTAATTCCTGTTTCTTTTGGATGCCAGTGCAAACATGCAACTGTCAGTTAATATGAAAATGCTGGCATAGTGCTGCTTTAATTTAGTAGGCTTGGGACTGTGCAGCTTGTCAGTATACTGGATCCAAGTTCCAGTGCAGCACCAATCAGCATGGAGCACCCAGACAACTCTGCCAAATCATTCTTACTTTATCAGTATTATTCAGAGCCCTGCTCTCTCCTTTTGAACATCTTGAAGCAAAGAGATAATTCTCCCATATTTCTTTGACATCACAGGGAATTTTGTGCATTCTTCTATTAGAGACAAGCTCAGCATCTTGCAGAATCAGCACCTTGATTTGGAGAGCTTGCAGACAGAGCAAGACTTAGCAAGGCATTTTTGTTATCTTCTTTCAAAATAATAATTTACAAGTGTACAAGTGTTAACTAACTATTTTAGAAATGTTAATGGCATCAAAAAATGTTTTATTTTGGGGGGATCTGTATATCCAAAGTTCATGCCAAGAATTTTATTTCAGGATGTTTTGTGGATTGCCTACATATAAACTTCATTATATGTCACTGGCTTTTGATTCTACATAAATATATTTTTTGTCTTTTCCCACCCCTAAGATGATGTTGGAGCAATTCCAATAAAGCATTTTCCCAAACATGTTGCAGATTTACATGCAAGTAATGGTTTTTCTGAAGAATTTGAGGTATGGCTCTATGATGTCATCTTTTTATTAGCACATACAAATAATTTTAAGTTTAAATGCCTGCAAACAAAAAGTAGGGCATTGCATTCTGACTTGGGCACCAATTTCATGAATGCATGTAAATGTGAGTGTTTTGAGGCCAGTGTGGAGTTTATGCATAAATCCTAGAGAGATTCCTACAAGCTAACAGGACTGGAATACAAATGGGAATGTTTATTATTGTGATAAAATACTCAATATCTGTGTGAATAAACTGTGCAAAGGTAGTGCAATGTATATGGTTTATCAGATACAGTGATAGATCTAAAGCTTTTCCAATACTAATGACAATTGAATTTTGCAGAAGCTACCCACATTTGCATGTTCCATTTACAGAGAGAATATAATGGAAGTAATAATGAGTACACGTGGCAAGACATCTGATTAACAGGGAAGCTAATGTAGTCTTCATATGTGGTAGTGAAAGTTTGACAGTTCCTTTCCTAAAGTATATGGTTCATAAGAGGTATTTCAAAATGTTGAAACATACACTCTAATCATATAATGTTACTATCACTGTATGTAACTAATGATCTGCATTGTTCTTCACACTCGTGTATTGCAGTTATGTGAATTAAGTTGGAATGGATACGTTCTAACTTAATTCACATAAACATTAAAACTCCAAGTGCTGTAATGAAAGCTGTGCCATTAGCACTTTTTACGAGAGATTTCTAATAAAATCAGTCAGTTGGGATGGAAACAAGTATTTTAACAGATCTGTATAAATTTAAAATATGATTGTAATATTCCTGTTGCAAAAACAATAATGAAAGTAAAAATTCAGAGTTTTGCATCTTTAGGGTTTGCTTTTGTTTCCCCAGCCAATATACTGTGATCTAGCGGACCAAAAATTCCATGTCCTTCACATAACCTTCTTCATCAGCATTTCTTCTTTAATTCATTTAACATTCAGAATATCCATTTGATTGTAGGACCAAATTTGTAAATACTTGTGAATGCCCAGTACATATTCATATATTACACATGTTCATATGCACTGATGGAACCGGACTCCAGCTTGACTAGCTATTAGTAAGAGCAGATGTTGAAGGACTGTATGTAAATACAATGGATACAAAGTTCTTTCACCATTAGTGGGTACAGCAATACAGAATTCAGGTTGTTCATTCTAAATTGTTCTTTTCCTACAATTTTACTTTTCCTAAATTACAGCAGTGATATGCAAATGCACCAAATATGGTGCATGTCACTGAAGTACAGCTGCACTATCTGAAATATTTCATGCTAGTTTTAAATATTAGCAAAAAAAATTAGTGTCCTCATAATTTCTTGGAGATCTTTTTTGGCTTTATGGACTATCCCAGTAGAGTCCTGTTCTTTTTTTGACTGATAGAGAACTGAGAAGATTTGGAAAAACTGAAATATAGTAATTGTCTTCACAGAGTTAGCATATATATGAAGAGTACAAGGGTGGTACAGATTTTTTTTTTTTTGAGGGCAAGTGACAAGTTTTTTATATTACTACAAAATAACTAATTTAAAATCTAATTTTTAAACTGGAAACCACTTTTTATATATAAATATTTAAGTAGATTAAGGTGATTGACATTAAAATTAATTATAAAGAGTGTTGGGAAACATCATTAGTACTTTTAGTGATGGCAATGTATTTGCTGTGAAAAAGTGTGGACCTTATAAATGCTTGAGTTTCCTGTCAGCAAAAGTAACCAATAAAATGAATTAATTTCGTGAGTCTTACAGACTTTGTGCCTGTCTTGTCAAGCCTGTCTCTCTCTTTATAAAATTGTTGGCTTCACTGTGAAATCACTGGCAGCCTGAGCGAGGGCTGTAACTCTGTCTTTCCCCAGAGTTCTGTGAGGCTGGCTGAACTGCACACAGTCCTGCTTCACTGGAGATTTTTGCAGTTGAATGCAAAGAGAGCAAAAGATTCTCCAGAGAAACTAATGCATTTATAAGGACACATAAAAATTCCAGTGAACTGTTAAACATATAGATAATCTAGCTGAAGTCTGTGATGTTGTTCATATGTACAAGCTTTCACTGGCCTAAGGTCTAACATAAAAGATAAAGATAGGAAAAGAAATGCCAGCATTTTAACTGGGAAATTGACCTCTTCTTTAGGAGTTATGTCCAGAAATTTAATTTTGTTGTTATTATGGATATATTGCATGACCATAACTGTTTTCCATATAGTAACTGTAATTTATATAAACACTTATCCATTTGTTCTGTGCTGTGGAATTTGATTTTTTTTACTTTTTTTGCATTCATTCCCTCATTAGACACTGAAAGAGTT
Organism: Pycnonotus jocosus; assembly: GCA_013400435.1. Classification (NCBI taxonomy): domain Eukaryota; kingdom Metazoa; phylum Chordata; class Aves; order Passeriformes; family Pycnonotidae; genus Pycnonotus; species Pycnonotus jocosus. Next base: position 106,765 of record VWYP01016322.1, read on the forward strand.
TTATCAGGTAAGGAATTATTTCACTGCATTTTTTTAGCAATGAAGTAGTTGTAAAATATTGTAGATAATTGGGTATAAGGTTGTGGTTCTTTTCATTCTTGCTTACTGTATTTAAAGACATTTTATGTACCTCAATAGCTACTAAAGTGTGACATACTTTTTTTCAGGAAATCCAGAGCTGTACTGTAGATCTAGGTATTACATCAGACAGCTCTAATCACCCTGACAACAAGAATAAGAATCGATACATAAACATTGTTGCTTGTAAGTAAAGGCATCACTTGTTGTTTTGTGTGAGAAATAATTATAAACAAGTACAGATTTATATGTTATTAGTGGAAGCAAAAATATTTCTACACTGAAACCTCCAGCTACTGTTCAGCAAAGTGCTCCTTGGAGAGGAGTTAGCGTCAGATTTTACATTTCTTCAAGTTGGTCCTCTGACATTCTGCTGCTTTGGTGAGCGTGTGTTAGCAAGGTCTATCTGTGTCTTCTGCAATGACCCAAAGGGAGTTGGGAGATTTCATTATAATGCCATTAGAAAGACAAAGAAGCTTTGATTGTCAAAATTAATCCATCTTTGATTTAGAATAATGGTGATTTATTGTCTCTATGAGCTTCAAAATGCCTGGATATATTTGCTGTCATATAAATGTTCTGGTTTTATGTTGTATTATGCCTGGCAACAACGTAATACAAAAGCTTCATTAGCCAGTACACTTGTTTTCCCATTGCTTCACTCTCCCAGATTTTTCTTCTCTGAAACACTTATATTCGGGTTTTTTAATCTCTTTTTCAAGCTATTGCCTCTGGGGTTTTGATTATTTGGTGCCTCAATACTTTTTTTTAACTCTCTATAGCATGCCAACTTTGTTCTGATTACAAGAAATCTATAAATTAAATATCTCTTCAGCATTCAGCCTCACTAAAGCTTAATAAAAAAAGTGACAGATTCAGCTGTCTGGCAGAAGACAATGTAAACGAGCAACATGTAACACCAATCCCCCTGGGTAAAGATGTCTCTAAAGGGACAAAAATTCAGGGATTTTCCACTTCCACTGTGTATCTGATCATACAAAAGGTGCTAGCCCAGAGGTTGTTCTATTAAAGAGCAGTGCAGAGGCAACTTAGGGCAGCTGAAGTAGCAAGAATTGTCCTCTATAAGTGACTTAAGTGTAGTTCTTACTATCAGTGCAGGCTACAGAACACTTCAGCTCACCCTGATGCTGACTCTTGAGATGACCAGCATTTTCAAAGTCCCATTGCTCTCCAGAGTCCACTCTTTTAATTTGGAATTAAAGTTCCTCAGCGCTGGTGTCTGCTGTCATTTTGAGACATCCCAGTGTGCAGATTTGGCAGTCGTAACACCAGACTTACAGAAGACCTACATAACTTTACAAGCAGCAGCTAGAGGCCAGGGGGGAAGTCTGTCAGAGTGGCTGAAATGACCCCAGGTGCTGCTGTTCAGGCCACTAGATTCTGAATCCCTTCAAAGTTTGGATTAATTTCTTTATTGTTCTGTAAATTAGAATCTTTAATCTGATTCATACCTAAGGGAAGGATGTTTGCGTATGTGATTGTTACTGTATTGGCCTTACATGTTGTAAAAATACATTTCATTATTTTCACAAGAAAGAATATAATTCTTACCAAAAATTGATTATTTTCTCTCTTGTTTTGCTGCAGATGATCATACTAGGGTTAAATTAGCACAGCTTGCTGAAAAAGATGGAAAACTGACTGATTACATTAATGCCAACTACGTTGATGTAAGTGCCTTTTTCTATCCATTGGCCTATTGATCTGTCAGCCTTTTCTGTAAAAATACTATGTATGAAGATGAATAGATTTAATTCAAAAAAAGTATCACAATATTACAGATTCTGACAGAAAAACTTTTATTGTCTCAGTTAAGCCTACAAAGTTAAAGCAAAGGTAAAGTGCCAATTATTTCTTGAATCTGCCTTGATATTGTAGCAGCTGCAGCTTAATGAGGAGTATTTTTAAAGGAAAAATGTCCTGTCACATCTGAGTCATTTTAGAAGTATATCTCATCTGAGTGGTTAATTCTCCCATCTGAGGCAGTCTCATGAGAGGAAGATGCCATTTGTCTCAGAGCCTCACTAAGATACCATTACCAGTTTTCATTACATATTTACATGTATGGTTCATTTTTTAAACTTTTGCAACACATTTCTATGTGTCTCATAATCACTATCATGTCAATGTTCTGTCTAAACACAGGTATTTGAACATACATCTCCTATTTGTTGGAATGCTAAACATTGACTTTACAGTTATATTCATATGTCATCTGATAACACAGGGTTTCTGCAATTTCAATAGTTTAAAATTAAAAAGTGCTTTAACGCTTTTCAGAGTCTTTAAAAATGAATACATAAAATGCCATGTACACCTCCCAAACTCCTTTTGCTCATGGACAGTGATTGGACAGTGATTTGTCATTTCTTATATTTCAATTTAGGGCTACAACAAGCCAAAAGCCTACATTGCAGCTCAAGGGCCACTAAAATCAACAGCAGAAGATTTCTGGAGGATGATATGGGAACATAATGTGGAAGTTATTGTGATGATAACTAACCTCATTGAGAAAGGAAGGGTATGAGTCCCATTGTCCTTTTTTTTTATTTCTCTGATGTTGGTGGATCTACATGTAGCAAACTCCTGTCTTTCTTTTTAAAATCTGTTTTAGTTAATTATTGAGCAAAAAACAATAGTTTGTAGTTGCTTGTACCTGGATTGGCAACAGAAGTATACAGCTGAAGAATTGTAGCATGAAACTAAAGAAAATATTCAATAAATCTTGAAAATACCATGTTCTAACCAGAAAAAAAACCCTTATACTGAAAAAAAAAGACTTCTTGTATATATAATATGAGTGTACAGACTCTGGGCTTTGTGCCATGTCCTGCTACCAATCTGTTTATCTGCTTGCTGTCCTGCTCTTTGTCAGGGTTGCCTTGGAACCTGGAAAGAAGAACATAGTGCAAGTGAACTTTTCTGGATATTCACTCTCTGCTCCCTGTTAGCATCCTGCAGTACTCACAGTTCCTTTCCTGCTACATGACTAGACACACATTTGTCCAGTGACACAAAATGAGGTCGAATTATCCCATCACAGGGTGTGTGTTTCTCTGATTATGTGATGGGAGTATAGCTGTACCCTGGGCTCACATGAGGAGACATTGCATCACACGTGCCACACACTGGCAGCAATGCCTAAAATGAATTTAAATTTTATCATACAACCTATAAAGCATCTCTCAGGTGATACAGACTCAGCAATTGCAGACGAGGGCTGCACTGGGAGTACCACTTCAGTTGCAGCACTATGCTATGAACAAGCACTCTTCTAATACTCTGAGAGAAGGCTACATGACTACCCAACCAAAGGCTGGACACATCACAGTGCTCTCCTGTATATTCTGGCCACACACAGGCTCACTCTTACCCTTGCTACCAGGTATAAATATACTCTGCCCATGCTATAAACTAATCAGGAGACACATACAACTCTACTGACTTGGATGTATTCATATTTTTCCTATAAATCATGTTATTTTCTTTAGTTTTTAGAGTGTCTATAGAATGGAAAATTCCACAATATTAGTTCATTTAAACTCTGATAGTATGATTTAAGCCTAACTTTTTGAGTTTTCCAAATAAAGAGCATCTTTGCACAGCTATCCCTCTACACCACAATATAATTGTTATTTGTACTTCTGCACAGAAAATCATGTCTACTATAAACTGGGTATATTGACAGTCCTGATAGTTTTGTGCTTTACTCTGCTCTTAAATTTGAACATTTCAGCTTACTGGTTTGACATTTTAAGGGGTTTTTTTCCTCTATTATTTATTGAGAAATTTTCTAACAGAAAATTTCTTTCTAACAGAGAAAATGTGACCAGTACTGGCCTACTGAAGGTAGTGAAGAATATGGGAACTTCTTGGTTACTCAGAAGAGTGTTCATGTACTTGCCTACTACACTGTGAGGAACTTTACTCTTAGAAACACCAAGATCAAAAAGGTTTGTGGCATCCTGTAAACACAAGTGAGAAAAAGGAAGTGTTAAAAGATGCTCAGCGTATTTTTAAGGCAGTTGACCACTCTTTTCTGCTATATGTAAGAAATACATATATTTCTTTCTGCTAAAGCCAAATCCTATAGATCTCAGCCAGCCAAGATTCTTGTTAACTTCAGTTAATTTGACCAGATGAACAAACTCAGAAAACTATAGGACCATGAGGCAAAAAGCAGTGATCTCACTGGAGAGCTGATGTGGACTTTGCCTGCCTGGGTAGCAGGATGATACATTTTCAGAAAGAGAGCAATGTGAAGAAAATGTGGTATGAGTTAAATTACCCACTTCAGCTCTCCATTTTCCTATTTAAATACAGGTGAATACACTCTTTTATTGTATACAGAACCAGCATGATCTCAGCTCAGCAGGGTGATGTTAGTCACTTTGAGGAGAATTCTGAAAACTTAATTTTTTCCAGCTACATAAACGTCTGAGACATCTAGCCTCTCACCCTCCCTCCATAATTAATACCTAGCCTTCAGCATCTACTATCAATTGATTTATTCTGCCTATTTTAGGAACCAGTCTTTGAATGAGATGACCTGCTTTCTGAAGGCATCCATGCCTCTGAGTTGCCATGGAGGAAGGGAGCTTAAAAAAGCAGGCTACACAAGGCTACTTACGGTGTAGATCACTAAAGCTGGGTGAGATAAACCCTACTCTTTCTGTTCCCTCAACAGAGGAGCAGAGTGGTAGGAAGAGCTGGTGACTGTTGAGAGCAGCTGTAATTTGTTACTCTCCAGTGCTCTTTATCTTTCTCCATGGGTTCATTGAGAATGACAATGTCAGGTATTTTTCCACTCAGTGGGCAAGCTGGTGAGACAGAAGCACTGGTCCTTGCCCTTCTCTTTGAAGGCTGGAACATTCAGAGCCGGGTGGCATGCTTTGAACTACATTGGGGTAGTACTAGTTAACATCAGGTATGACAATAAAATGGTGGAAGATGCGAGCTGCTTACACGTGGAATTATTTTTTTTGTTGCAGGGTTCCCAGAAAGGGAGGTCTAGTGGACGCCTAGTGACTCAGTACCATTATACCCAGTGGCCTGACATGGGTGTTCCCGAGTACACCCTGCCCGTTCTCACCTTCGTGCGGAAGGCGTCGCACGCGAAGCGCCACGCTGTCGGGCCTGTGGTGGTTCATTGCAGGTGTGCTTTCTAGTGCTGTAAGGTTCACTCCACTTTTCTTTTGCAGAAAAAAAGGAATCTTTCAGTGGTGGGTTAAGCAAAATTTCACTCTCGCATTTAATGATTCCTGATGGAGTAAGATTAACTTCTTAGCTGATATTCTTATCTGATATTTCTCTTCCTTCATGAGGCCAACTAATCAATTGTGCCACTTCTGTAAATCTGTAAATCTCCATAAACAAAATGATGCTGCTCTGCACTATGTTTTTGTTTTGTTGGTTTTTGGGTTGTTGGTTTAGGGGTTTTTTGTGCTAAACTGCTTTTACTTCCATTTCTTTTTCACATTTCTGTACTGCTGTCTTGAATGCTTACCAGATATATGTGTGGGGATAATTGTTTCATTGCTGCAAATATATTGTTAGGATGCTTTTGGCTCATGCTTTCTTTGGTGCAGGGATACTCTCTAATCCTAAGAAGAGCTCTGTGCACAAGACTCACTCTATTCCTGGCTGAACTACAGCTCTGCTGTTTTTAACATTCTCTGGGCTCTCTCAGTCATTTGCAGTGGAGGAGTGTTCTGGGGAATGACTGAGGTCTGCATGTGCTGCAGTGTGCAGGCAGGTGTTCTGTCAGTGCTCACTAAACCTGGCAGCTCAGGGAAAATTGGTCTAAAAGGGCTTGTAGGGCCTGGAATGACTTCACAATGCCCATGAAGGACCTGGTTAATGTAAAATATATAAGCAGGTTCTGGTTTTCCACTGTAGTACCTCACCTTTGATGGAACATTTGGAAAGAGAACCTCCTCATGAATTCTGTCCTTCTGGAGCTGACTCTGAGAAAGCCAACAGGTAAAGTCAACTCACAAGTGCTGCAAATGAAGATATTTTATTTGTGGGATGATCTAATTTTACTGACATCTGTTTTTAGCTTGGAAAATGAAAATTCCGTATCTTGTTGTTCTGCTGCTATTTACATCCTGCCCATTTTGGGGAAATTCAAAATGTCAAGTCTGAGATTGCTGAGATATCAGCAATATATAAGAAGTCAATCAAACTGAGTTTTTAAAAAGTGAACAGTGGGAAGTTGTGTGGCTTCAGTCAGACCTCTCCTTTGGGTCATAGGTATAACTCACCCCTGTCTGCAGGCAGTTTTGTGTGATTTTTAGCTAACCTCACCAGATGCACTATGGAATTTCAAAGGAATCATCTCATGTTTGAAATGTAACTTTTATTTATATTTACAGGCTATATGGAAGACACAAATGATGACATTCATGAAACTTACTTTAGCTATTCTTATTTGGTACTTTTCCTGTTTTGTCTTTCATAACAAGTACAGATGGTGTCCAGTAATCTTTGTACTTCTTTGTGTCTAGCAGGGTATTAACAGCCTGGACCTTTGAGTTTCATATCATACTTATTCAGACAGTTTATTACAGCAATCTGAGCTCACACTACCTATGCTCTGTGTCCCCCCTCTGTGGCAGAAATAAGGTGACTGAATTAGCATGTATGGACTGAGCTGGATTTGCCCATAGGGGACCATGCAGACCCAGCATGGTGCTGCTCTCAAATTACATGTACAGTATACATAATGTTCCTTCATATTTCAGAGGGGAATTGCAACTGACTATTTGCCATGTTTGACAAGATAACAAAATCTGACCTCTTGACTTTGTATTTCCTACCCAGATATTTTATAAAAGAAAAAGGTTTTCTTTATGATACAGCTTCTTTTATACTATATTAATCAGAGTTCATAACAGGAATGAATTGATTAACCCTTTCTTCTCCATTTTCTATTTATAAAATGGTTTTCAACAGTTGCTTGCCATCTTAATTTTGTTTAAAGAGCGCAAAGTTTTTTTTCTTTTAGATATACTCTCAACTCTTCTGCCATTTCCTGGAGTTTATTTTTGAAATCCCCTGAGTTGCATTATGAAATGTTTGCTTTAAAGTGGGGTTTAAACATAAAAGAATTTGAACACATTAACTGTGCCCAACTGCTGACATATACCACCCTTTATAGATACACTTGGCAGAGGATCCTAAGGAATATCAGAAGCAAATTGGAGACCTGCAGGAAATCTTTTAGTTCTATTTCAGACGATAGTTTAAAAATCATTTGAGAAAATGATCTTTAGGTCTATTCTTACACAAAGAAAACGTTTACTTGAAGCCTTGAACCTTTAGCAAAGTATATCATATAATAAATTCATTTGTAGAGGGAAATCTTCCCTATGCAGCAGTTTGTTGAAAAAGCTATGTGTATGGAACAGTTCTTTCCATTTGTTTTACTTCAGGCTCAAGACTATTTTTTTGTTTTATAGTGCTGGTGTTGGAAGGACAGGCACATACATAGTGTTAGACAGCATGCTGCAGCAAATTCAGCATGAAGGGACAGTCAACATATTTGGATTCCTAAAACACATACGTACCCAAAGGAACTACTTGGTGCAGACTGAGGTAAGAATAAAATATAAATAGCATGAGACTATTTCTGTTTTCAGGAGGAGAGATAATGCAATCCTCTTTCTGCCACCACCCTACAGACACAAACCAGTCACTAGACTGGATTTTCCCTTTTGCATCCCTTGGTTTTATAGAGATATCCTTCTAGGCACGCTTAGAATAGTGCACTAGAAATTACCTTTCCATGGGTTCTTGTCTGTTTATTAAGGAGGACTCTGAAGGAAGCCTGTATAAATCATGCTTCCCACAGTAGTGCTTTCTCGGCAGATCTTGTATTTTTGTCACGGAGCTTTTTGAGGAAACACTATTGTCAGGCATTCAGATCTTCCCTGAACCTCATCAAACAGTTTATATTAGGCAATAAAATATGGGAAAAAAAGCTCTTTCAGACAGAAAATTGTATATAGATGCTTTAAACTGAAGATTATATATAGAATATTGAAAGACCAAGAGAAAACAATAAGGGCAACAGCAGGGCATTTGAAAGTCTATTTCAGGTTTCAAGAACAGGTGGTTAGATTCCCTGGTGCCTTTCAATAGGAAAAAAAGTTAATCAACAGCTAGGGTACTTGCTCCAAAGGATGTGAGAGAGAAAATAGAGGATAGCAGTAGAAACTAGGGATAGGACTGGCTTGAAAATTTAAGGCTTCAAGGCTGTGCTTGCATTTTTAACTCTATTCTGTTAATGTGAGATACCACAGGCAGTGAGGATTTGGTATAATATCATACATATATATGTGTATGTGTGTATTGCAAGTGTAATTGCCAAGTGTTCTTGTAAGTGTGTACTGTCTCTGCAGAGGGACAGCCTTCGCTATAGAGGATCACATTTGAGAAAACCACTGTGAAAAAATACTGACCACATCAGAAGTGGCAGCTTACCCAGAGGAATCCAAGGGAATCTGAAAATCATGAGAGCTCAGATGTTTGGTTGTGTTTTCCTAGGAGCAGTACATCTTCATTCATGATGCACTGGTCGAAGCGATACTCAGTAAAGAAACAGAAGTCCTGGAGACTCACATTCATGCCTATGTTAATGCTCTCTTGATACCTGGACCAACAGGAAAGACCAGACTGGAGAAACAATTCAAGGTGAGCTCTCTAAGATAGTAGTGTGAAAATCTTTAGGTTTGTAAACCTGAATAACTTAAAACTAGGTATCTCAACACAACTTCCATCAGCTTTCTCTACCTAAAATTTAACTACTGAGCCTAAATTCAGATTAAATTTATCAAAGGAATGCAGTCAGTTGGGACAGAATTATTTGCATACTCTTTAACAAGGAATCCACCAAAAAAGTCCACAAAAAAGATATCATGAGAAATAGGAGTAGATTTTGGAAAATTTACTACATGCCTTTGCAGGAAGATCACAAAGGTAGAACTGAAGTCTGGAAGACCATTCTGGCTGACATCTCATGTGCTAGATTGATCAATCAGAGTACTCTCCTCAGTGTACAGCACTGGCTAGATGACAGACTTCTCCTTCAAAGATATTGTTATTGATCCAGGGCTCAAGAATGATTTAGAACAATGGCTAATAACAGTGAAGAAGAAATATTCTGGTGACTTGTTAAATAGTTTAGACAGATAACTAGATAACTAAAGTTAAGAGAGACAGCAAACCTGCAATATATGCACCCTTCTGTTTAATGCAGCTTATGAAGGAATGGCTTTTCTGCAGTTACCTGACGTTTTTTTAACTTCATTGTTTCAGTTACTGAGCCAGTCTAACACACAGCAGTGTGATTATTCAACTGCACTCAAACAGTGTAACAGAGAAAAGAACCGAACCTCATCTATCATTCCTGGTAAGCTTATTCAAATCCTCAAAAAGAGCTGAAGACATCTGCATTGGTTTGGAGCAATGTTCTGTAAAGTACTTACACTGAACAAGTGAATTAAGAATTACATATAGAAAAATTAAATAGATGGCTGGATAGCACTTTATCCCAATTTATGGAGGCCAGTGTTATCATTACTGTGAGATGTGAGATAATTGCTATAATATTATGAGTCATTGCAACATACATATGAATTCATAACTTTTTTTACAGTGGAAAGATCCAGAGTGGGTATCTCATCACTATCTGGTGAAGGCACAGACTACATCAATGCTTCCTATATTATGGTAAGTCAATAAATATATGGATGAAAAACAATGAACAGCTCCTTTCAGAGCTGCCATTTGGCTGATTTAGGCACAATCCTGATTTTGAAAGCTCTTTTCTTTCGTTATTTACTCTGCCTGAAAGACTTACCTTCCCCAGGAAGTACTTATTACCATTATTACTGATTTTAAGTTTGGTTAAGTGCATTGCATTTTAACAGTCTGTAGAAACAGAAATCATATTTTAGTTTTAAATACTGGTAAAGCTAAATGCTTTATGTAAAGATCCTTTGAGAGGAACTAAATGTCTAAATGTGTTAACTAACAAGTTCGTTTTTAATGGCTGTATTGTGGTTTGTCTTCCTACCTGCTCATCTTACAGTATTTTTGCAACTGGCATAGCCTAAGATACCATAGTTCATCCGCTTTCCAGTATCTTTTTGCCCTCGGGGTTTTCTTCAATTCTTTCCTCCTTCAATAGCTGAGAGGGAGGAGTAAATGCCTCCTGGACATTCAGGAAAAAGATGGGAAAGCTTTGTGCAGTAGTATGTGTACATGATCTTTCAGGGGCATTACTGCATTGGAACTCTCCTTCATGGTACAAGATCAATCTGAGATATCTGTACAATTTAAGAAACTGCTTGGGATTTTTGCAGATCTTTCAAGTATTCTTTTATTTTGTCAGGTCGTCAGCTCCTCTGGAATTACAGATAATATATTTTTTATTCTGAGTTGGCTGTTTGAGTCTCCTCTGATCTCTTGTCCTTTTTTATATAATTTTTTTTAAATCCTAAAAATTGTTTAAATGTAATTGAATCTGTTATAAATGAATGAAAATCAAAGTTAATATCAAGCAATTTATTCCACAATCCCAACAACAATTTTAAAGAAACCATGATAAAAGAAAAAAACAGCTTTGATCGAAGTTGGTTGAAAGACGGGGAGCAGCACCAAGCGTGCTGTCCACCACCTCCACACACAGTGGCTGAAGCCAGGGGTTTTTATGGGGTTTTTGTGCCCGGAGGCCAAGTCCATTGTGTCCATGTCCAAGATACATATGCATGTACTTTTTCTTTGGTTGATTTGGTTTTGAAGAGATTTCCAGGAAGAGCTTAGATTTTCTGAATGGATTTTTGGAACTGGGTATCTGGCGATGATTTCATCTGGTTTCCGTGGTTTCCTCCCAGATTGATATCAGCCACTGATCACCTTGTGAATGGCAGTCCTCCTCCCAAGTGGGGTGTCATCTCTTCCCTGGCCAAGCTCTTTTGATTGCAAATTCTGACCTTATCTCAAAGTTGTAATATGGAAGGCTGGGTGGGCAAACCCTGAAACCAGGGGTTTTCCACTTAGCCTTTTGCTGAAAAAGAAATATGCTGGACAGATTGGATACACGAATTTTATATACCATACATCTCACAAATCTATTCTTTTCACACGGAAAATATTTCAGTGGAAGTTTTGTATTTTCCAAATATTTGCAGAAAGCCAAAAAAGGAACAAGTCTGCAATGTATTTTCTAGGTTCTCACTCTGTTCACTAGAAGCCTCCTTTAAACATTAATACTTGGGCAGCAATTCTGAATCTGTCTTCTTTTTTTTTTTTTTCAGGGTTATTATCAAAGTAATGAATTCATTATTACTCAGCATCCCTTACTGCACACTATCAAGGATTTCTGGAGAATGATATGGGACCATAATGCCCAGTTAATAGTCATGCTTCCTGATAGCCAGAATATGGTGAGTTCAGTAGCCAGTTGTAATGAGTTTATGTACTAATTTTATTAGTACTACCATTTTGAAACATGCAGGATATGAGAAAATATCTTGGATTCTGCAAAAAACAGTTAAAAATTAATAATACCAAGCTGAGTGTAAAATCCCCAAGTCATCTAGCAGAAATCTAGAAATCCTTGTCTGGGCAGATTGTGATTGGAATGCAAACGTGTAGAGTCAGTCCTGTAGTGATTTATAAAAGGAGGCAAACAGCAGAAGTAACCATTATGCAAGGTTAGTTTTTTGCTCCATGATTTCTTGGTTGTAATACGGCTTCTTAGCTATTATTAGGTATTCCTGAGAGCTCTGAAAACAAGACTGCAGGTGGCTTGTTATCTACAAACACTTTGGCTGGTAGACAGAATGGCCTAAGTTATTCAGATACATCACTACAACAGGCAGACAGGACACATGACAAGGAGGATTCCCCATCCATCTGACCATTTTGGCTATTCAAACTACTATAGGATTTTCTTTAAAAAAAAAAAAATCCCTCTTCATTTCTTCTGTCAGAAAGAAAGGATGCTCCCATGAGAACTTTTTTCTGCACTTTCAGATAATCCCAAGAGCACACATACATTAGAACACACCAGCTAAATTTATCATACGACCATGGGCCATGCACAGCACAGCCTGAAGGCCAGGCTGGATGTGTGGCACAATGCAGCACTGCAGGTTCATGGTTATTTAGGTCCACAGGGTACAGTGATCTTCTGGTCAGGACCTCTACAGTGGTGTTTGAAAACCACCACTTTGCCACTGTTATCCCACTCAAAATGCGATTTGTCAATTTAAATCTAGATGGCTGGATTGATTACACATGTGATTGACACATTATTTATTATGTTAGATTTTGTATTTTAAGAGCTTAACCTTACTTAGTTTTATGAATCCGTCTTTGTTTTTCTTTCCTGGAGGCTGAAGATGAATTTGTGTACTGGCCAAACAAAGATGAGCCTATAAACTGTGAGAGTTTCAAAGTCACTATGATTGCTGAAGAACACAAGTGTTTGTCTAACGAGGAGAAGCTCATAATCCAAGACTTCATTTTAGAAGCTACACAGGTAACACTGTCATAAACATATAACTTAGGACTTGATTTTTTTAAGGTAATTGCCATATTTTGTTACATTTTTGAAGGTAAATGACTGATAAAAAACCCATGGAGGGAGTAACGTCTATAAGATATACATCTATATGATGACATGGGGAATAGGAAAGTCCAGCCTCCACAGTAGTGGGGTTCTGCACCTGGAGGCTGAAGCTGGAACAAGGTGAAGGAAAAGAATAAAGAAAATCAATCTTTTACAAAACTGATTTATGGGGTTTTTTTCTTTGTATTTTTAATCATTTAGGATGACTATGTACTTGAAGTGAGGCATTTTCAGTGTCCCAAATGGCCAAATCCTGATAGTCCCATTAGTAAAACTTTTGAATTGATCAGCATCATCAAAGAGGAAGCTTCCAGCCGTGATGGGCCCATGATTGTACACGATGAGTAAGAACTGCATTTTTCTGTTTGATGTTTTTCTGTAGAACCATCCTTTCACTGAAGGATGTTTCACCATCCTTGCTGAAACAAGGCACAAAGTCTGCACTTAGTAGTGGTGATGTTTCTATGCTGCACCAACAAGAGAAACATTTTTTTTTTTTCATACTTCTTCATTTCAGTTTTATCATTTTGGTACTCTAGATGGTTATCAGGTAGGTCACTACAGCAGAAGTCAGTTAAGACTTCATTGCCTTTTACTGAAAGAATTAACTGTTTAGATGAGGCCCCATACCCTCCTCCAGCCGTTCAATAACGGCAAAAAATAACAAAATGTTGTAACACTGAAGGACTCAAAGCCTTCAGCATTTGGTTAGTAGAGGGTTGTAGAGAAATAACTCTACAAACTCGTAGGCAGGTGCTGTGAAAGTTTTTTTAAGCCAGTGCTGGGCAGACTTGTTTCAGATATTGTAAATATCGCATGACAAAGTCATCTCAACAGTTTGCCCCAGAATTTGTATTTTCTCCAGATGTAAAACCTGACCCAGTTTCTAGAGTTTTGTTTTGTTTTACTTTATGAAGGCATGGAGGGGTGACAGCAGGCACTTTCTGTGCATTAACAACTCTGATGCATCAACTGGAAAATGAGAATTCAGTGGATGTTTACCACGTAGCAAAGATGATAAATCTGATGAGGCCTGGAATCTTTACAGACATTGTAAGTAATAAGAAGATGTGCTCTTTTTTCCCCTGTGTGACATTGTTAGCGTGCTTAGATCTTAGGGCAGCATTACTGAACTATTTGCATCTTAGTTTCTGCATTAATTAATCAAAACTGTCTTCCAGAGGTGCTGTAGAAAAAGAAATCTTCCTGGAAAGAATTCAGATGACAAAAAAAATGACAAAAAAGCCAACAAACAGTAGCTCTAATCCTGTTCCCAAATTTACAATTGACTTTAACAAGGATCAGATTCAGCATATAATATTTCTTTTAAAATACAGCTTTCTCTCCTACCTTTACTTTCTCTCCTCCTCCTTTACCTAATGTTGTGTTTTACATTGTGTACAGGGGGAGCCATTAGTACTAGCTATTATTAGAAAATAATAAAGCTGCTAAGTAACACAGTAAATTCTGGAGCTCAGTACATTAACAGACTGACACATCAACTATTAATTAATTTTGAGCAACAGGGTCACAGGATAACTATTTCTGCCAACATCCTGAGTGTATTCTCTTTTCTTCCCCAGGAACAGTACCAGTTTCTGTACAAAGCTATTCTCAGCCTTGTCAGCACAAGACAAGAAGAAAACCCTTCAGCATCTATGGACAGTAATGGCTCAGCTTTACCTGATGGAAATGTAGCTGAAAGTTTAGAATCCTTAGTTTAATTAGCACAACAAATCAAACATACACATCACTACATCACACCAGTTGCACCTGAAGTTTACCATTATTATTTTCAGTTTTATACTTTGGGTGGGGAAAATCTGTCCAGTCAGTATATATATAATCAGACCCCAACCATTGCTCAAACCAAGTCATTTCTGTTATATACGACTTTACTGTGGAACTTTTATCATTAACAATGTGTGCCTTTTCTTGAAAGATTTCTTGTAATACATTGTTACATCTGGGCTAACTTGATTGACTTTTACAGTGTTTCTAATAATTGACTTGTGGTATGTTTTTTCAGTATTAGTTCTTTTGATTTATCTGGCTTTACTTTTAACTTAAAATTACCATATTTATAGATGTTAGGGAATCCTCAATTACAAACATGTCATGGGTTTAGTATTTGGGTTATTTGCTGTATTTATAACAATTTACATTTGCTAGAGATGCAACTTTTAATATAGTAGAATGTAAATAAAATGCTGTTCTACGTAACATTCAACACTTTAAGACTTCAATTAGACATTAAGAATAGTAATCTGATACTTACTGTAAATACTGCTACTTCTGTAGTGATCCATGGACCAAATTTATATTTATAATTGTAGATTTTTATATTTTACTACAGAGTCAGTTTTCTAGTTCTGTGTAATTGCCTTGTTAAAATTATGTAGTCAGTATGTTTTTACTTTAACAAAGTCTTCTGATATATAATTGTGCATCTTAAGCAATTTACCTTCCTATAGCTGCATGTGATTTTAACTTTTTGTGGGAACTAGAAATCATTTGTTTTGAAATGATAACTTTTTATGAGACTAACACTGTACTTGGCATTGTTAAACTGTTTTTACCCTGGTATGGCAAAAATAAATATAAATATTCCAGTCTGTGCATAGTGGTCTTCCATGTAAACAGTCTGCACTGTCATGCAGGAGAGTTTTACTTACAAGAACAAGGACTTATGGCTGATTTGCAGACAGCTGCTCTTCCTATGGAATCCAGGAGTTCAGGAGACATTTATAGAAAACTTTAATGTTTTTTGATCTCTGTTCCTACCCATACCTATAGGATCCATATTAGCTCCTTTTTTAGAGTCTCCTCCCACATCTCCCAGTCTGCCCACGTGTTAGTGGGCTGTCCCAGGTCACCCAATTGCCTCAGCTGGCCCCCTCCCAAGACACCTCTGTGCTGCCTTGGCTGCAGATCATTCATTCGGCTGCTGAGCTCTTTGCTGCCTCCTTTGGCAAGGCAACAGCCAAACTTTGGGAAGCAATAAAGCAAGCAGTCTCTACAAGAACAAAAGCAAAATGTTTCCAATTGGCCTCAATCATTTTCTGTAACCTTCAGAACTGGTGAGAAAATATACTGATTGTACTGAAGGTTGCACGAGCGAGGGGCTGGAGGAGCCTGGAGCAAAGTAAAATGTTTGTTTAAAACTAGTGTGGGCAGCAAGGCCAACTATTTTCTCACTTTATACAGCATATACAGTTGCTATGTAGAAATATTGAGAGCAGAAATATTGTTCTGGAGTAGAATGCATAGAAAATAATGGACCCTATCCAACATAAAAACAAAGCATGGGAGAAGACAGGCCTGATGTGAGCTTGGAGATTTTAGTTGACTGATTTCTAGAGTAGGCATGTGCAAGGGAGCTCACTGTGTCAGCAGATAGATATAGACCCCTCAGCACTGTGTCACTGAGGATACATGGAACTGCAACAAAGCCAAAATACATTTAGATTTACAAGAATCTAAACAGCAGAATCTTTAAAGAATCCTCATACTATTAACACATGAAATGAGTGTGAAGGTCCTAGACAAGAAGACAGACTGGCACAGAATGTCAAAATAGCTAGCAGTGAGGCAGACATTTTCATGCTCTTACCCTCTTTTATTAAAAGAAAAATAATCATATAGACAAAACAATGTCTCACCGAATCACAGGGATGGTGTAAGGTTGGAAGGGACCACTGAAGGTCATCTAGATCATATAACATTATAAATCTGTAGTGTGCTTGAATTCTCTTTTACCTTTGACCACTTCTCTTGACAGCCACAGCAGCAAGTCCCAGAGGTCATGGAGTGGGTGAATCCATTTGACTCGGGACCCTGGAGGTTTCCCTTTGCCCCTCTGCCAGAGCTGCGTGCAGGATGATTCCCTTGCCAGCTCAATGGCCCTGTGCAGGTCCAGCCAGGGAATGTGCAGTGCACTTGTTCCACACAGGGAGGTACATGTGCATACACACACACAGGAGGGTAGAAATAGGATTCATGACACAGAGAATAGGACTAGGATTTAAGAAGGAGGCAGGACAGAGGGCCATGGTCAGACACAGGGCATGAATGGGTGAAGGCACTGGCCAGCAGTCAGCACATTACACATGCAAGCACTTTTTACTCCTCTTCTCTCCTTGTTCCTCTGCTTATTACCTCCTTGTTCTCCTTAGTGCCTCTGTTTCTCCAGCCTTGTCTATCTCTTCACAGGAAAAAAAGTTCTTACCTAATTACTTTAATGAGACTTAGCTTTGCTACCCCATACCCAAATGTTAAACCTGAGATGCTGCCACTTAGATCATCTCAGCCACAATGGTGTTATCAAGTTCCCTGGTATTTCTTACCTCACAAGCTTTTCTTTCCAAAAGGTCTGCACCAGAGCTTGGCCTTTCCTCACATAACTTCCCATGAACTGCCTGTGTAGCACCACCAGACTTTATGGCACACTTCCTAACTCCCCATTCTTGCTCTGTCCAGCAAGTTTCTCAGGATCTGTGCAGGTAACTCAGTCTTGGGCCAGGGGTGCCAGCCAAGTACCTGCAGATCCAAGTATCCATCTCTTTAGTTCAAAGCTATAATTAGTTCATTAAATATTTCAGAAGGAACCTACTTTTCTGGGCTAAAACATCTTTATTCAGGTTTTACACTTTTGGGGTTTTTTTTAATCCTGTGGTCCTTGCCATGGTTCTATATTTGGTAATTCTGAAGTTCAGGAAGAATAGGACTGAGATAAGACTCCCAAATGCAATGTATCCCTAGTGGAGGTAAATGCTTTTGATGAACAGGATCTAGAATTATTTTAAATTGCTGAGTTTGGGGGTTGACAGGAGTTAAAAATGTACATAAGGAGTGCATTGCCCCAAATGGTGCACATTTTTGTAAGAATTACATGTACACATTTTTCACAGTGTTCAGGCACAAATTTGGTGTGTACAAAGGTGTGTAATGGCTGTGCTTTGAGAAACATTTTTTTTTTCTCTTTTTCAGGTGGCCTGAGGGTTCCATACTACTTCCTCTAAAGCACTCAGATTTGCTGACAGACTCCATTTGCACATCTAGGCTAACAAAGACAGCAATATTATGTACTACCCCTTCTTATTCAAAAATTATAGAAAAAGAAAAATTGATATCCTAACCTCTAGGGCCATACATACCAGAAAGGTTAATTGTGATTTTATGGCCAATTGCAAACCATATTCCATAACCTTATTAGCAGATACTATACTTCTGCACTTCACCACATCAGCATCTTATGTGCAACTTCTTCAGCCTTTTCTTCTGGAAAACTGGCTTGTTTCCTCACATATCAGATAACAAGCATGAAGTTATCTTCTGTAATGTATTTACAGTTTCATATAGTTGTATATACAAGGTAATTTTTAGGCCAGTTAATTGTATTATGTTTTTTCAAGCATCTACGGACCAAAAGCAAAAAAGAAATCCTCCTTTCTAAAATCCCATCTTGATATAACTGTTCTTTTCAACCTAAATATTTTGCAGACGTTTTAAAATTGTAATCCAAGGAATCAGCTGTCATTCAAAGTTTCTTCCAGAGATGTTTGTAATCACATTCATCTTAGCATGCTGACAAGTTATTTAAAACATAACTGCTTAAGATAATCTCTTTACTCACACATATTGGTTCTGATCTAGAAAAAAAAATAAGAATCATAAAAAAAATCTTCTATAATCTTCAACTGTGATGGATTACAGATTTTAATAAATGCGTGTCAGTTCCTCTCTCAGACAAAGGCCATATTCTAATTAATTTTTTTCTTATAATCCAAGCTACAGACTCAAAAGACATATAGCCTGCCTTTTCAAACTGGGTCAAGTATGGAGAAGATGTTATGTACCTCTGGCAAAAAGTAAGATATTAATAAACAACATCAGGTTAAAGCTTTTTTCTTTACAAAGCTGTAAGTCATGTGTGACAGGAAAAACTTGGTTAGTGATCTTCCTCCTAAGAAATCAAAGAGGGTTGAGAGTTTAAAAAGAATAAAAGAATAAAACAAGTAATTTACTATCACCAACATTTTAGTGATTGTGTTGTGGAGATTTAATACCTAAGGAAAAGCTTTACGAGAATCAGCAATAAGTGGTGAACAGAAGTAATAAAAACTCATCACTATCAGTACAACAACAAATCAGCTAAATCTTTAAAAAAATCATGGGACTTCAAAAATCAGTGGACAAAACTTGTTAGCAATGTTTTATCCCAGTGCTTTACCTAGCTTTACAGTTCTTTGCTATGTCCCAGGATAATAATTTCAGACAGGTTGAAATTCTCTGTGGTAAAGGCTTACTTCAAGTTGAGTTTAGCAAACTTAAACTCCTTCCTCTCTCATTCTGAAGCATAAACAAAGCACAGCTGGGGATGAGAGGAGTAATAGTGTCCCTTTTGGGCTTAAAAACAGAAACAAAGGCCCACTGCTACCCTAGGCCTGAGGTCTCATAGGGTACAATCTTAGCGTTCACTGCTTCTCTGCAGCAAGGCCCGTGTCTGACCATCCCCTTCTCACAGGGTTGTGCTTTGGTGCATTAGGGTTCCAAAGGGACAAGAAGAAAGAAGTGTCTCTCACAGTATTTGGCTACATCATGTCTGACTCCCCTCCATTTAAAATTGCATTCTTGCCTTTCAAAGCCAAAACAAGTGAGGGAAAAAAAAACCCAGCCTTTATGGAATGGAATTCTAGTGGCTTGTAGAATTAATTTCTTCATTTCTGGATAAAGTCACAACCTGTAGACACTAGTTTAGTAGTAATATATTTGAGATGGTCTGATTTGCCTTGATAAATTCTGCTAGACACTCACTGCTAAATTTCTTCTTTCTCCCCATCATCTTCTTTGTGTTCCAGCCTAATCACAAGCACTAGAGGCCATTTTTTTCCCTCCCATAAACAGCTATTTTGCTATGAGCTAACACCTTTTTCCAGGAGTGTCACTTTTGTACTCCAGTCTCTCCAAGAGATATAATTCTCACCTGGAGAAATATCTGAGGCTGAGAGAGGGTGAAACACAGAGGCAAAGAAGCCAGTCTGAGTGTAATGGGACTCAAGCACCTTCATCTCAAAAAGAAACTATGATCTTCCATGTCATGAAGATCTGGCAATAGCACAAATTCCAAATGAAAAAATGAGAGACACACAGTGAAACCATCTTTACCTTGAAGTCTGGTGTGAACAAAGAGTTTAAGAGCCTTTCAGCACAGGCAGTGATAGCAGAAGCCATGTATTCAGCTGAGCAAGGTCCTTGAGCTGAGACAGGCCGTGGGACAGGCTGTGAGACACCAAGGTTCCATGCCTTCCTGGGGCACAGGGAGATATCATACCTGTACTGTTCTATAGTTTACCACTTCAGCAGTTGTCCTTGAACAAGAACAAAATGTGCTGAAAAAAAACTCTTGAGATTATAGCTGAAAATTATCTAGATACAGATATACCTGTATATATATATATGTATATAAATATATAGATGGGCATGTTTAAACAATCCTTGAAGAATCTTCTCTTGCGAGTCTAGCAAAAAGTATGCAGAGGTATTTCATGCACATAGAAAAGTCCATGTGTAGGCATCCTTTCAATATAACCATTTATGTGAAAAATAAAATGCCATTCAGGTACATCTTATTATTAGACAGTAATAATGACATGACAACAAAACAGAGGATTTCAGATTTATTTTTCAAGCAATCTCATGTATAACATACAATTATCTTTCAGTAATATGCAAAGAGAAGTGTAATCCTCATACAAAAAGATAAGCAATAAATTCATTTAAGTCTAAATATAGAAAACAAAATGCAGCATTGCACTGGGAATTAGAAATATATTCCAATATAAAATGTTTCAAAAATAGTAGCAGTGTTTCTTGATGAAAACACTGCAGTGCTCATTCTTTAGTCCTCAAAAAATATTAGATACTTGTAAAAAATTCTGATTTTTATCCCATACTACATTTCCAAGGCAGAGAAGCAGGTATGGGACATGCATATATATAGAGGAACACCTTCGTTGTGGTGGATTTGTGAGCTAAGGGAGGGAACAGAGAATTCTCAAGTAAAATCCTGGTCTCATCAAGCACTGGACTGGAAGGGACCAGCTGATACAAGTATAAATTCAACCTTTAGGTTGTAGGCCATTAATCTACCTGGAGAGAAGGAGGAGGCAGCAGAGAGCAGAACATTCATTGCAGGCTCCATCCCTACCCCAGCTGCATTTACCAGCCAGACAACAGACCAACAGTCTGTAAGGTCAGTGGGAAGCAAAATAACTTTGTGGAGACAAGATTTTGTGTGATACATGCATGAAACTGTAACAGAATCCAAATTTGACATTACATTAAAAAAGCATTGGTTCAGTATAAAAAGTCCTTTTCTTTCACAGTAACACTCTGCCCTTCATTCTCCCTTCTCCCTTTGTCTCCTTTCACCTAACTCTCTAGCAGTTGCTACTTCATTGCATCTGCACAAAGAAAATCCAAATCCTGAGGAGCAAAACCTGGAGATCAAAACATGAATTATTGTTATGGCTGCTTTTCCTACCATCCAGAACAACATCTGGAATTCCAGTCTATCAGAACTGTGACTGCAACCCTGGTTCTCAGGAAGGAAAAGGCTGTGCGTTCATCAGCAAAGTGCGTTTGTGAGCAAAGCTGAAAGCAGACAGCTCCTGCATCAGTAGTCAACTTTAGAAAAGGGAAGCTCTAGGCAGGTACACAGGTACCAGTGCAAATACGACCTGCCCACAGCATTGCACCTCACACACCTGACTGGCGAAGTCTAACCCATGCTCAGACTTGCAAGGTGGTGTAAAAATCCCTAAGCAAAATCCAGAGAAGCAGCCCTGAAATGAAAGAAGGCAACTAGTGCTATGTTACGGAGAAGCTGCACTTGGGCTGAAGTTCAGTTCTGGACTGATGTGGCTAAACTGCAGCTAGAGCAGGGCTGACACATCTGACAGCACAGCACTCAGCAGCAAATGAGCAGGTACACTGGCAAACTCCATCAGTCTAAAGTGACACTGTACGGAGCAGTAGGAATAGGCTCCCAAGTGAACGCTTCAAAACGCTGAAAGCAGAAGGACAGAAGCTAACTCAAAAAGTAGCAATTTAAACCTCTAAACCTAGTGCATTTCAAAGCTGCATATACTACACAATGCATTCCCTTTGTAACAGTACTTAACCTGGATGAGGCACGCAGTCTAAGTGGGAAGAGTAAACATGTCATTTTGAGTGTCTTCTAAGCACAGTAACTGTGTTGTATTTCAAATTGCCCTTCCTAGCTGCAGAGCTAAATGTTAATGTGCTCTCTCCACAGCACAAGGCAATACGTAACAGCAGGTATTTCAATGTATTGCAACCAGCTTCCACTCCGTAACAAGTAAGGGGATGGGGGGAGGTTTGCTTTAAATTTCCTCCCTCCTCGAATTGATTTAAATTTACATTCACTATAAAGTGATTAAAAATATTAAGATCTAGGTTTCAAATATTTAAGAACTGAACATTTTCAAGATTTAACAGGATCTTATTTGCTAGTAGTGCAGAATTTCTAAACTATTTTTTGCATATTGTTATTGTGAAAACATTCATGAATATGGCTAAAGTGAAAGGGACAACCAGACTTTTAAGTTTAAGTATCATGTTCATCTCCATTTTTCTGAAAAATTATTTTTACCACATGAACAATCAAATAATCGACTTCATCAATGGAGTTCATTACCCAGACTTTTCCACCACAAAATAATCCACTAAGAGATTTTACTTTCAGCTTAATTTTGTCGCAATAATAACCCTATAGACTTGGAAGATAAACTCTAAATACAAAAAAAAAGCCCCTTCTGTGATATTTTAGAAAAGATATAAGGAAAGCTCTGATTGATGCTGAAACATGTACGTGAAAGCTTAACAATTTTAAGAGGAAAATATCACAATCTGTATCTCTGGTTTCTACATCAAGCCTGGTGGCAGGTTGTATGGAAGAAAACATTTGTGGATGGAATGGCAGGTGCTGCCCTTAGCTGATCCAAACTGAGATTCTAAAAGGGGAGGTGGGGGAACCAAAAAAAGCCAAAACCTGATTAAATCCACTGCTTTCAGTTACTGTTTGATAACGCTGCGAGTACTGTACATAATGTCTTCTGCCCGAACACGTTCAAGTATTGGTCCGTAAACATTCTTTGTCAAAGGGATGACCATGCCTTTGGCAGTTATTTCACCTGAAATAAAGGCATTAAAACAACAGTCTAAGTGCTCTACCAGGTTTATTTCAAAAGGCTTTGATAGCTGCACAGTGGGGTTTTTGTGGGCAAGGTGGGGGTTGCTATGCTGGACTCAGCCAGATCAAGGCGCAGGGAACTGCTGAATCATCCAGCCCTGTGGCATAATCAGTTATAATTTATCATGCTAAAGGTTTTCTCTACACTAGTGTAACATATAATATTAAATGACTTAAAAATCTTTGTGGATTAAGCAGTAAACTAAGAGTTGTCACTGAACATCTGAACATCCAAACACCCAGATTAAAAATTCCTGTAAAGAATACAGAAAGACTCTGACAAATTAAGAAAAAATACACATAAATATACTTAAGAAACACTATATATTTACTTTCTACAGGCAGGAAGATACAGAGGATTGCAATACTGTTACTGAAGTTGGAATAGCCACTTACCATCTAGAACCATTCTAGCAGCAATAGCTGTGGGGTATCCTACTGTTTTAGCCATTGCAGAATATCCTTTATTATCCCCATAGACAACCAGATCAATAATTTTGTCTTCCAAATGGCCAGAAGGATGCCTGAGACCTATTTCACTTCTCATAACAATCATATCTCTTTCTCCAGGGCCTAAGAGAAAAGCACACAAACTATTCATTACTTGTATTTCAAATACATCAAGATGAGGTTCCTGAAGATCTAGGCACTACATATACACAGCATGTATATCAGGCAAGGACTGTTACAGAGGACAGGATACTAAGATCAAACTAGAAGTGTAACAGGGAAAGAAAAGGATAAATTAGGAAAGTAGGGATCATCATAATACATTTAAAAACCTATCATGAAGGTTTTTTAAGGAAGGTGAGCAAACTAATTCAATTAAGGCTTATAAAACATATTGCCTTGTTCCATTCAAACCCATGAAAAAGAATTTCTCACATACCAAAGGGCAGCTTCATCTCCATGTGCTTTGCAAGAGCCCCTACAATGGAATCTGCTGCTGGAACCTGTTCATCTCCCAGTAAACCTAACCTGGCAGAAGAAATGAGGAAGTCTTACACCATTGCCTATCAGCAGTTTCATCTCAGTTTTGTCATTTCCAGTTGTTCATCATACCAGTTTAACAGTCTCAGCATGAACCAAAATGGCTAGAATTGCAAAGATTTCTTTTTTATTTTTAGACTTTCAAAATCATTGGAACATTTTACCATTCCACTGCTTCCAGCTGACTTTTGTCCTTCTCCAGTTTGCTAAATACAGCCTCTTTAAGAACATGGTGCTCAGCAGGTGACTTAATTCCCACCAGTTTGCACATGAGCTCTTTCTGTTTGAAAACAAAAAAGGGTCATGAAGGCCACTCCACCTCAATCAAGGTTCTGAGAACCAACTACTCCACTAAGATCAGTTAAAATCCAGAACTTCTGAGAGGACAGCTTATGTGTACTGGGAGAATGAGAAAGTTTGAGAATTTTATTCCTGTGAGTACTACCAGAGACTTCTCATGATACTTGTGCATATCTGAAGGCCATTTTGTGCCACCTAGATGCTAATTATTGCTTGCTTCATTCACAGTAAGGTGGATAATAAAAAAACTGTGAGCAAGATATGAAATAAGCAAGAACTGCAGAGTCTACAAGCTCAGGTTAGCCCATCTCTTCTACTTCACTGGCAGAGTAGATAAAGGGAAGGTACCAAGATGTAAAAACATCGCTAAAAAAATGTTTGCAGTGAGACTAAATTTATAGCTATTTTTACAGATTACCTAACACTGTATACTTATTCATTGAGGCTAGAAGAACTGGAAATTCCAGCCATTTTGACAAAGAAAACTTGAAAATATCAACCCTAAAACTGAAAGTAGACAAAAATAATTTCAAAAATTAAAGAAAAAATTTAAAAAAGTAATTCCCATATGGCCACCCAAAAACTCCTGGAGTGTGCTCATCTTCCCAATCCTATACATTAGTCAGAGACAAGCAAGACTGTGGCCTCTTCACCTTCTGCTTTCTTGGTTCTGAGAACACTCAAGACATTATTCAGCTCTCTTCACCCCACACTGAAACACGAAATACCCAGTTTGTCCACAGAGACAACAAAAATGTTGATTGTCACATGTAACAGCAGCACATCAGAGTCACGTCTTGGCTGAGATAAAGGTGAACTAACGCACCCAAAATCAAGACAGAAAAGCAGCATAACGGAAACCCAAAAAAAAAAGCTTGTACAGGATTTCAATAGAAAAAAACATTAATATAGTCCTTTACGCACAATCTCTTACTTCTTGATGCCCTAAAAATACTTTTACACTGAAGATCATGAGCCACTAACAATATGGACGTGGCAGACACAGAGCACTGGGGACTAGACTGTGACTAACAAAAAACATAAAGACAATTCATAAAAATATGGCCATGCCTTTGTCTAGCTGAGCGGCCTGAAAGCCTCCAATGTCAGACACTCCAGAATCTATCAGGGAACCTGTTCCAGCACCTTATTCCATTCCTGCTGAAGAAAGTCTTTCTAATTTCCAGGGAAAAAATCAAAGATCAGGATGCAATACAAGATTCTCATTGCTAAGTACACCCAAGTCTAGCAATAAGAAAAGCATCAATAAAACAGAGGAAAGGAGCCAGAGTAAGCAGAGCAACTCACCCAGGTTAGAGGTGGTGTAGTTGAGTTTAGCAAAGGATTAGGATCTGGGTTAATTAATCCTAGTTTTACAAAGCCCCCGATAGTTCTGGAGTATCCCTGAAATAAAAGAATAACACCATTAAGTATATTAATCACTTGAAACTGAGGTATTTCTCCTTGGTTTGAATGTAGTGATAGAAACAACTGTGGCAGTTAAGTATTATTTTGGGAAGTCAACCACAATAACCTGATGCCAGTGAGGTTGCTGCCACAGAGCAGTGTCTTCCCCAGCCCCTCTCCACCCTTTTCCCACTTTTCAATATCTTTTTAATGACTTGTCCTGTCAAGTACCAAGTACCATTGGTTGCTGAGATCAAAGGGCTCAGCTGGCCAGCACTAGCTGAAATCTCAGACCATCACTACGGGGTTACATCAGCCAGCTGGCCCATAAACAAACTACTGAATACACAGAGCACAACACAGAACTCTGCTCACCCAGTTTCACACCACTGGGATTGTGTGGACATCACATAGGCTGCTTTTAAAGATAATAATCCTGTGCGCTTATTTCTCGTCTTCAGAGGAAGCAGCAGAATGATTTAAAAGGAACTGCAAAGGTTGCATCACGCTGCACAATAAAAGACGTCTCAACTGATTTCTGCTTACTTTTGTCTGTATCCCATTAACATTCCCACACAGCTGCAGGGTACCTGAGAGCCCTTACATGAAAGTGACTAGAAACACTAAAAAGGCAGAATGGAGGAAATAAAGCACCCTTAAAGAAGACTAATTAAATTAGGAGTCACTTCCACAAGCACTAGGTTATCAGCTCAGATGGCCTTGCAGTGAGATCCTTCTGTGTAACAACTCTTTTTAAACAGACTCCATTAGCTATCTAAACTTAATCTCTAAAAGGCACTTTTAGGAGATGATTGCCTCCTCAGGGAACAGATTGGTTCCTGCTCTGCAGAAATGTGCATGCAGCATGTGCCAAGGGCCAGCACTAACTTCTGTCCTGCTCAGCACTCTGTGCTGGCATGTCACTACCATGCAGGTAGAGGTAGAGCAAACCCTTCCCCACAGCCCTACCAACATCACCCCAGCCCAGACTGCTGGCCCTGCTGGGGGTTAAGAAAACAGCACTAACCACAGAACCAGGATTCTTGAGGCACACTGACAACCACTTGGCATGTCATCCTGACATTTTTGCAGTTCCTTGTGCTAGCACATACAAAAGAAAAAAGTTTTACCAGGCACCAAATGGAAGAATAGATACTGTCATATTAGGATTTCATAATGAGATAGATGCCTCCCATATATTTTTACCTTCTGAAAAAGAGATTGTGTCTAGACTGACCAAAAGAGAGGTATTAAAATTTATAACCCTTTTTCCCTCATATTGGCCTTCAATCTTCTTCCATGCCTTTATCTAAGCAAACCTCCCTCCCTCAAAAAGTCCTGTTGTATTGCAACAGAGAATTAAGACAAAAAAGGACATACACCTTCCTCAAGCTATGGACAAGTAACAATAACTTAAACCCTCACATAAACCTTAACAGACATAATACAACATCCATAGAAACTTTTTCAAACCTTCAATACGGTTTTAGATTTATTTCTTCTTAATGTATATTGACTGAAAAAATAAAAAAGAAGAAAATCTGAAAGAAAAAAAAATTGTTTTGATTCTGCTTTGGACACCTAACAAAGGAAAGGAAAAGAAGGAAAAGACTTGACCATGTTAAAGGAAAACACATTTATCTCTTAACATTTTACTTGGCTGACCAAAATTATAAAGCTTCTCAAGTTTAAGATTTCTAGTTACTTCATGAAAAACTTTCTCAGACTGATAGAAAATCTTAATTTTCTGTAATATTTTTACATTATGTTTTTCGTAGAATATAAGAAAACAGAATTATTTAACTTTTTAAAATCTTCTATTGATTGGACACCAGATACAGAGTCATAATAAAAAGAGGAAACACAGACTATGCAAGACAATTGATTAACTGTCTAAAACAAATAAAACTATTTTTCCATTTTGCAACAAATACCTGTTAAATACAGTAGGTAAAGCTACATTAAAAATTAGGTAACTGCTTTCAGTCGTCTCTCAGCTGGGATAATGGGAAATAAAAGAAAATAGCAAGTGGAGGCCTATAAAAGGCTGAATTTTAAATACACGGGTTTTCTTGAAATTACAACATTCATCTTTTGAGGAAAATAATTACTAATAATAACACCAACAACTTACTTTGTATCTTAAGGTGCCTCTCAGTAAAGTGTGAGCTGTCTGAATACCATATGGCTCAGCATATTTTGTACTGTCTCTGTTAGGAAAACCTTCAAGGTTTAATCCTGGGAAAAAATCCATTGGCGCAACAGAATCCAATAATGCTCCTCCAGGTGGAATATTGATAATCTAAAGTTTGTGAAAGAACAGCAAATATTATTTTGGTGCAGTCATATTCAACTTATGTTAGAACAGAAAAGACAAAGTATGCTCAAAAACAGGAAAAACATGTTTGGTGTTCCAAGTGCAAACAAAGGCCCAGTCTAAATAAAGCAGTTGCCCAAGCCATTTAATCATACCTGGTGCAGGAAGAGCATGCAATGTGTCAGCCATTACTAATCAAAGGGCTAAAACAAGCCATGTTCTTCCCACAAACACAGTTAATCCTTGCTGCACTTACATTAAAATGGCAGGTTCCCATTTCACTTACATTAATGTCATTTTGGAGCATGTCCCTAACTGTACCAGTGTGATGGGAGATTCTACCCAGGAGTTCCCTGCTTTTTGATCAAATAATTTATTATCTTGTTTAGATTTTGTTTGGTGTTTTCTATATGGGGAAGAAGGCAAATACAAACAGAATTATGTATGTTTGTTCCTTTTTTTTTTAAAGATTAAAATAAATCAAGTGATATCACATGGATATAAAATTACTACCCATGTGTATCTTTACTTGACGCTACAAAGCAACATGGAAGGAAAACAAAAAAAATGGGTGACTAATTCTCTTACCACACCCAGCCACAGCCTTGAACCCTGCTTCCTTAAAGCAGCTAAAGCCTAGATCTGCTATTCAGCACCAATACAAACTCATTTTCTGACTTCTGAGCAAAGGAACAAGGTTTACTTATAGAAGAAGTACTAAAGTAGTGAAGCCTTCAGCAATGCTGAAAGATCTTTTTGTGTTTGCCAGGCAAGACAGGTGTGTGAAAGAATCCTACACAATGACCAAAGACATAAGTATTTAGTGGCAATGAGGAAAAATTGCAGAATTTACTCACAAGCTCATCTAGTACTCTCATAATGACTCATTCATATGCAGGATCTAATTTTTCCTAGCAATGGGTGAACCAGATCAGAAATAAATTAGAAATATTTTAACATTTTCCAAGAACCCTTTTCATGTGAATTGCTTTTTAAATAATGATCCAACATACAATTCTCTCCTGAATTTCTCCTTTCTCACTTCCATAAGAACAGTAGAGCACCAAAATGTCACAAAACATAAATTATTACCTTTCAAAAGTACATTTCTAAGTTTTACAGTTTTAGGTAATTAGGTAAACTTTACAGGGTTATACATGGCACTGTCCTTGACAACTGCAGTAACTACTCTGAGCAAATGACAGTGGAAATAGATAGTGCTGGAAAGCAGAAATGTGATAATGGCTTGCAATAGCTTTGCACAAATCAATTACAATGTTTACATAAAACAGAGACAGTGACATTTGTGAGGTTAAGTCTAATGACTCCTGCACAAAAAGCAAAACAGAGCTTCTATAAAACAGACCAAAAAGCACTTTACAAAACCCACTCAGTGCGTTATTGGTATTACACACTGCATCAAAAGAAAAAGGAATCAAGAGTTTCACTATGCATTGTGCAAGTACAAAATAAAGCTGTTTGATTTATGAACACAGCAAGGCAGAAAAGCACTCTCACTTTTGTTTCACGGGGCTAAAGACGGGACAATTAAGTAGCAAAAGCAACACCCAACAGGAATGGAAATTGAACCCAGAAAAATCAACTCCCGTCCAGTGCTTTAGTCTTTAGAACAAATTCCTTCCTGTCAGTCAGCTTCCACATAGTAAGTAAGAATTCAGCTGGCAGCAGCTAGGTATCATCATGCTCCAAACATAGGACTAAAGTGATTTATGAACTGGCTTAGGCAACTGACAGCCATTGGCTTGAAAGTAAACACAGCATCTTACAAGTCCCCATTCCTTCCTTAGCCAAACACCATGCATTTTGTCTGGTTTTAAATGAAAATTTTCCCATTACTTCACCTCTCCATCTTTTAAATACGTAGCAGACTGAACTGTATTCAGCAACACTCCTAGTGGACTCCAGCTGAACTTGTATCTCAGAGGATTGTCAGAGTGCTCTGGAGCTGGTAGGCCACCGCAGAAAGAAGTGTACGATATAACCTGTCACATTTATCCACAGGAAAGAAACAGTCAAGACAGATCAGGATGCACACAGATCTACCCTGCAGAATACCCATCAGTTCTTAAAATTTCTGTTTATGTTATCCCCCAAATGGATCAGGTCAGAAAGATCTACAGTGGGGAGGGGAAAACTGCAGGCACTGCCTGTAAAGGAGAAGAACCCAAAAGATACAGTGGGGCAAGGCCATCTTAGTTGATGGTCTCACCAAGTGAATTAGTAGCTATGAAATTCAAAGCATCTGAAAAAGTAAAATGTCCGCAGTCTGTTACACATCAGTGACATGCTCAAAACCTGCATGGTGTGAAAAGAACAATGTTACTAATATGATCTTGGCAGAACTATGCACTACCCGCTAACCTTACCGTAGCACCGACTTCTTTCGCCTTGTCAATACATTCCATTGCCAACATGTGATCAAGACCAGGATCCAAGCCCATTTCACTGATAACTGTAATACCAGCAGCTTCTACACTAAAAAAATAACAGAAATACAGAGCCATCAGAATATTCACTATTACTGGCTTTTTATTCTGTAAATCTGTTCAATCTGTCCAGAGAACCTTCCCTAACAGAGTAAATTCTGGGCTCTGTCTGCAGCTTGTAGGAACAAAGAAACAAAAGCAGATACTAAACCCTGAAAAGTGACAACCATCTAAGAGCCTTCTAACCTTTGTTGCTTTTACTTCTCTGCACTAGGTGTTGGTGGAAAAAGAAATTTCTACCAGCTACTCCATATCCCACAATCTCCTGGACAGTGCTACAATGCAGGAAGGTAGTAATGCAGAGGACAGCACAAAGCCAGTCATAATTGCCCTAAAGAGCTCCTACGAGGGAGATTGAAAGGCCTGCTTTCCAAAATTGCAAGTGTTTGTTGGTTTTTTTTTTCTAAGAGTTGTCTACAGTCCCAGAGGAGTTCACTTATCACCACAAACTGAGGATTTATTTTATTTTCAAAATCAGTTTGTCTTTTGACAAGTGAGAAGTGCCTTTTTTATTTTTTTTTCCCTGAGAGCATGCAATATTCTCAGTAAGAATGGTAGGAGAGGCCCCTAAATATCCCTCACTTTCTGCAACACTGATTCTCTACTAGTCTAGCTTTTTCTGGTTTTACCTTTTGTAAAGACACAGCATGTACAATTCTTCACTTGAATGCACTTCAGATTTTCCAGTACTGTGACTCAGAGGAGCACCTGGATGAAGCTCCATGCTCAAAACTATTTCCAAACATATAGTAAGTAGACAGACATAGTAGGGCAACAGAAAGTAGACAGACATAGTAAGACAACAGAAAGTAAGTAGACAGACATAGTAAGACAACAGAAACATTAGAGTAGTTAGAGTTGTCACCAATTTGAAAATTATACAGTGAGTGCATCCAAAAGAAGATCATGAAGGAGGAGATTACTGTAGATACAATAAGCCAAGAATGAGTTTTTATTGGGGGAAGGCAAAGGATGACAAATAAGCTTGCTGATAGAATATGACAGCACAGCTACTCAGCTTGAATATCAGCCCAGCTGAAACATCTTAACAGGTCTGAGGGAAGAGAAAAAGGCACATTAACATGAAATAGGATGACACAGGCAGAAAAATACATTCCATTATTTAGAGCATTAGTCTAACCGGGTTGGGGTATGCACTCATTGCTCCACTCTGCGACATGCGCCTTTGGGAAAGTTACTTGGTCCTCCGTCACAGAAAGAGATGCAGAAAGAATTCAGAAAGCAGTAATTCACAATAAATGTCTCAGGTGTAACGGACTGCAAAATATTCAGATAATGCACTAAGGAAGGAAGCAACACCAGGGAGATGCTACTTTCACACCTACCTCTCCTGAAGTTCTTTCATGGCTGGTGTTAAGTAGCTGGCTGTTACCAAGTTCACTTTGTTGTCAATACATTTCTTAGCAACAAAAGGATGTGCTGAATAAGGCAGCAAACTAAAAATGAAGGAGAGTCATGCAACATCAAAATTCAACCAGTTACTTATTCTGCCACTGGAAAGACACTCAAATGTTTTTGAATGCCTACAAAAGAGCTCAAGTAATAGCTCAAAAAAACAGTCATACCTGCCTTGCCCTGAGCAGTTCCATACCTATGAAAGTGAAACTCTACCTGACCAGGACAGCATTGTTGTATGCACTCAGAACAGAGCACTGAACAATAGGGGAGTCATTCTTGAGACAGCATCTTTTGTCACACTTCTCTGTAAACCACAAACCACTCTTTCCAAAGATATCTTCTACAGGCATGCTGGAGGTTTAGAAGATGCAAAACTGCAAAACTGTCCTTGAGAAAGCTTGCATTACAAAGATCTTGGGGAACTACTTTGTGAAAAGCACACTCTATATGGAATGGAAGCAACATTCGTGACACTCATGGCAAAAGAAGCCAAATGGCAAGGACTATGAAGTTCCTTCCCTGTATCAATATCTGGAATGAGTTATTTCTTCATGGGATATTCAGAAGAAATTACCAAGATGTCAGAATTTTGCCTCCTCTCGTGAACAAAAAAAATTGATCCCAGGGACACATAAGCTTGTGGATGCAACTGGCCCTTCACATTAACAAAGCAGTCCACTTAACTGGTGAACAGTTCTGAAGAAGTCAAAACCCCTTTTAAAGTTCTGATGCCTTGCTACATGAGAAGGCAGCAGCCAGTTACAACTACTTACATAGACAAATATGACCCCACATCTTGGCCATTAAAAAAAAAAAAGTTTATGTGTTGATTTAGGTCAATCAACTAGGAGAAAAAAGCAGCATAACTTAGGGTTGAGTCTATCATGTTTTACACAGAAATCTGACCTGATCACAAGGTCGTGCTTTTTCACCAAAGAGGACAGCTTTTCCCCATGCTTAAGGACATCCATATGAACTGGAGTAACATTTCTGTACTTCTTTGTCAGTTGTTCAAGTTGCTCCTTCATGACAGATACTGTTTTAAAAGTAAAACAATAAACCATTACTGTTAGAACAGTTGGAACTCTAATGCAGTTGTTAGAAGTAACTAACATACTGTTAGAACTCTAGATGAAGCTAAGTCCAAAGCACACCCATGTACAATGGTGCCATATTTCCCAAAGAGAAACAGATGCATGCATGTTTTTCTTCACTGACAGGAAGCATTTTCCTTCACTTCACTTTCCTTCTAGTTGAAGAAAAATCAGGCATTTAGTAAACAAACATGTTCAGGAAAACTTACTCGATTCCTCATTCCACATGTTTAAAATTAAATATTTTGAAACTCTTTCAATACAATGTAAAAAATACCTATTTACAGTTAAGAACAGCTTAATAGCTTAAAGCAAAAACTAATTCACATCAATCTTCATTTTTAACATTACAAATACAGAAACATTAAGCTTTAGCTTAGGTCAAGTGTGAGTAAAAGGTTCAAACTGACTACTTTTTAATATTTATGTATGGCTTAGTCCTCCCAATACCAGATACCATATTATAACTAAATGGGATAAACCCAGTCTCTGCCTGCATTCACTTAACTACTGTTATAAAGAAAGCAGAATTGAAAGAGGTCCACAATAACACCATCAGTATTTGCTGCCTCTGACTGGTTTCCCATCCCAGCTCACCATGCTGCCAGAACAAGCCAGAGAAAACAAAAAAGGAGTGGCCAAAGAAGACAGCTCATGGGGCACAGGCATCTGGGGAATTAAAAGGCATCAGTGCTTACCATTATAAGGAAAGCAGAACTGAAAAAGAGAACCACAGTAACACACAAGCAGTAGTTGCTACATCTGACTAATTTCCTTTCCCAGCTCACCATGCTTCCAGCACAAACCAGAGAACACAGCCAGGAAAAAGGAACGGTCAAAGAAAGCAGCAGGCAGGGCACAAGCTTATGGAGAATTAAAAGCATCTGTGCCTCTGAGTTAGGGCCTTTTTTCCTTATGGCCTTTCCACAGTCAGTGGGAAATAAACATTACCAGAAGGTGATTCTCTATACTCTATAAATCAAACTGTGCTGAGGGAAAAGGGGTAGGCAAAATCATCTACAAATTCAAACTAAAAAAAAAAAGTTGATTACATGAAGGTTTCCCAATTAAAGTTTTCATCATCTAGATTTAAAGTGGTGTAGCCTAACAGTAGGAAACCAAACATGGCACTGTGATGTGCATTTTGTGTTTTCTGCACCTACTTGCCTGCTGTCAAATATTAAACAAGTAATATCTTCGTGTCTCTTTCCTTCTGTGCTATATGTGTGTGTGTGCTGTAGAAACTGCATGTTTTTAAGCTACCCAGATAAGAGGCTATGTTTGTTCAGTGCCTGGCAAAACAGATCTTCCAGTTCACCTGGTTTCCCTTCCTGCTACTGCACTGCAGGGAGTGGATGCAATCTCTGTAGTGACAAGGGGATGGGCACTGCACATTGTTGTAATCCTTCCTTGTTCACCACCTCAGACAGTGCTCATAACAAGGGTGCAGCCTTCCTAGATTTCCCCTCTTCCTCCTAGCGTATCTTTTCCCAGGGGTTAAAAGTACCATGGTTATCACCATGAAAGGCAGCAAAAGCAGGCAAGTATGAAAATAGCATGAAGAAAAAAACAATCAAAGCAATTAATGACAACAATCAACAGCAATTAAACTCTAAGTTTTAAGGGAAACCACTTCCCAGCAAAGTATCTTTCAGGCAGTAAGGCAATAGAGCCTAAGTTTTAAATCTGAAGTCCCAGAATCAGGGTAAAGTCATCATTAAGGGTACAGAAAGGGATTACTGAGATGCCCAGCCTGAAATGTGCTACAGATAAAATCAAAACAGAGCAATAAGCAAGTAGGCATTTGGTGCTCACGGGAAAAAAAGTCTGAAGTTTTACCACCATGACACTTGTTATAAGAAAAGCAGATACTTTACTCATACATATGTCTATAAAAACATTTTCGTATTCCTGTCGTGTGAAGCTGAAAACACAGCCAAACAACAACAAAGTGACTGACTACCTACAAAATAAATCCCAAGCTCAAAGCAGGTTAGAAGGAAAAATACTTCTAATTTCCCTACAGGTTATACATGCAAACAGTTACCTTTTAACATGGCTATGTAATTTTCAAATCAATTATATAAATTCAAAATGCCCACAAAGGTACAAAATCCTTTTCTGCTGTGCATAATACCAAGGATTTTCTTTATCTCTTCTCAGAACCACATCCATTTATTATTTATGAGAAGGGTTCTCCCACATGCTTCAGTAAGACATAATACTGAAATTAAAACAAATTCTTACATACCAACTGTGATGTCAGTGTTGGAATCTCTAGTGAGATATTCAAGCACAGGGCCAGAAACATAGCCAGATCCGAGCAATAAAACCCTCTTCTCATTACTCATCCTCAGTGACTGAGCCTGTTCCCTAGAAGTTGTTACAGGCAAAATTCAAAATTACACAGAAGGAAACTGTAAGCTGCCAAGGTTAACAGAAATATGTTTTAGTAAGTCTACAAACCAAAACCTCTATCCAGACCAAGAGTCAAGCTCCTAGATATCTGATCCAGGACTATCTAGTACTGCTTCCATTCTTCTGCTGCATAACTTCCAGATTCTTTCTTCTAACATAAACATGATCGAATCCATCAATATTCCCACAACTTCTCTGATTTCTTCTACCTGCTCATCAAAACTGTCCAAAGTTGTATTTTTCCCAATGGTCAAATTACTGTAACCTGACAACTTGAGGACCACCAATGTTATGTTGAATCATCAGAAAGGGATTCCAGGCTCTGCCTTGCTCCCATTATATTACAGGCAACTGTTACAGGACACAAAATCATGCTGGTGAAAGTGCATTTTGTGTAAATTATACTAGGTTCATATTAGCCCTTCACAGGAACATGATGGACTATAAAAGTCAAATAAAAGTTAATGCACAACCAAGAAATCATCATTGCAGACAAGGATTAAGATTTGAAAACCATCAGTGTTTCAACCTAACTACTACTACTCTCATAAATAAATTTAAGTAGATCTCCTGTTGACTTTCAATATAAAATGTATTCACATCAGATTTTGCATTTCTTTCTGTCAACCAGAATAATCCATTCAGCAGTTGCTCAAATATGCTCTCAGAAATGCATAAATCAGAGCAGGAGTGATTTTTCTTTTAGCTTAAATTTGCATTAAGTTGTAAAATCAGGATTGTGAAACTGTCTAATGTATGACTACATAGATAAAAGTTATTTAGCAAAAGAAAAAATTCTTAAAGCACTTCTTATTTTTGAAAAAAGCTGTTCACTGCCCTACTGTTTAATCTAATTAATGGAGATTGAGGTTTGGCTTTTCTTATCCCATACCCTGAAAATAAATTTTAATAAATAGATAAGACTTTTAAAGATATAGTCTTATGGGACTCTTCATAAGTATATAAGCAAGATGCTCAGTTTCCTCTTTGTCCACTAAGAGTTTATACCAGCATTGCAGATTATGCCTCAGACAGAATCTTGACCTTTAGCTGACAAGATGATGTCCACTCTACTGAAACCTGCTGGCCTTAGAAGAGGACCAATCATACGTCTACTAAATAATACTTGATTCAGATGTTTTTGAGGCTTCTCGTGGCACCCAAAAGTCAATATTTTGGTTGTGTTTTTTTCATTCCAAAAATGGCCATAACAATGACAGATGATGTAGAAGCCTGCCAGAGCAACACCCAATAGCAAGACAAACAGAGCACTATTGCCCAACCTAAAGCATGGCAGGAAGTATCTGAGTACATTCAGGGGCACAAGGCCTCAAACAAAACCACTGAAAGACTACTCTGAGCAAAGAGAATTAAATCAATACCAAATACATCCATATAACGTTCCAGCCTACTGTATCAGTACTGTAAAACTTTAATTACTCTCCAAAATTTCAGACATTCCATCCTCCTTTCCTCCTATTTCAGAGCCTTTTTAAAAAGTCATTCTTTTAGATAATTAAATCCAAATTGATACATGTATCAACTCTCTAATCTAAATTACTGCTATAGATTACTGTATATTTTCACCTTCATACAAGTTTTATAGATTTGATATTAAAAAAAATTAAATCATGATTTAATACATTCACAGAAAAGTTCCCTAAGCCCATCATATCCTTATATATTGCAAACCCAAGGACCTTCCTCCTCCTTCGCCTATCAGGACATCTTCCAAAACTGTACTCTTATGGGCAGAGGAAGAGAAGAATTCCTCTCCATGCTTTAGGGAAGAGAAGTGGAAGGTAGCTTGGAGTGTTGATGAAGGAGAAACTCCTATATGAAAGCAAGATGGATTTTGCAATTGAACTTGTTGTGTTTACTTTTTTAGTGTCTAGAATGAAGTCACACTTGAGTCAAACACAACATGTTTACTCTAGGACAGGCAAAAACATAAGATGCCAAATGACCCATCAAGTATGACAACAGAATCTACACAGCTTCAGATTATGCCTATTCTCTATAAATGAGTTTAAATAATTCATTTACAAATGAATTGTTAACGTGATTTGCCTTTGCAGCTGATGATGAGAAACTAGTAGGAGTTAAGAAGTTAAGTATGGGTGCAAAGATGTAAATGGGTTTGTTTGGTAAATCTAATGGCACCCAAGACAGTTTGAGTTCATACAGTCTGGCTGTCCTGTGTCTGAAATGTTCACAGACTTGAAGGAATATTAGCGATTTGTCTAAATAGAACCCTCAAAAACTGAACTGGACATAATACTTTTCTACAATGGAAACTAGCCACATAATTCCTATAGGGTCTGAACAAGAGCCTATTTCTATCTAAACCATCACACCCAAGCAATAAAACCCTTCTTTCATTTGCATCACCTCTGAAGTTTGCAAAATAAAGGAGGGTATTGTTATTAGGTCCTGCTTTTCTGACAGCTAAGTGAACAACACCAATGAACAAATGAACATCACATGCAGCTCACAGATCTGCAGAAATATCCAAACTCTACCCAAAAAAACCACCCTTGGAAGTGAAGTCTCCAGATTGTCATGGTAGTTCACAAAAGACCATGTAAGCGATTATGGAGGAAGGTAAAAAAAAAAAAAAATCAGATCCTTGCAGTATGTGAGGAATAAAAAAATTTGTTATTGAGACAGCCTCTTGAAGAGTTCTATCAAAGAGCACAGAACAAAAATCACTATGAGCTGAAGCCTCCTAGTAGCAAATATAGCACATTAATTATGTGAAAAATTCACCTATAGTTCATCATGCACAAGTTCATAACCAGAAGTCCCAAAGTTCCCAAAGGAAATCGCAGGTGTTTGAGGTGCAGAAGTCAACACACTGTGCTTTTAGTGCATAATGCTTATGGTCAGACCAATTTAAATTTTTATAAGATATACAGTGTAGCTGTCACTGACAATGAACATGAATCCACTTATTGTGAAATTAACATTTTCCATATGTAAACTATAGATGTTTGTAAACTATAGATGTTTATAGATGCAAGGGGAATGGAAGGCTTTTCCAGGTTGTTTATACTTTCGTTTGCTTAATTCACTCTAGGCTACCGCTGGCACATAACTGCTGCGAGCGGGTGTGGATGAAGTGGTAGCTGAAGCTGGAGGTGCATGAATATAACAAAAAGTCTAAGAGTCTGAGAGTCTCCTCAATACATCCAGTCACAGAACAATGCTACACAGCACAGCACTTGAGCCATACAAGAAGTAACTAGATTCAAGGAATATTCGAGAGCCTTTTGCTTTCAGCCATTCCTTCTAAATGACTGTATGTCACATCCATTTCAAAAGGGCAAGGAGTAACAGAGTAATACTAACATATGGCTGGTTTCTGCCTCTGGTAAAACAGTTTTCATAACGCAAGAAAGAGAAAAATGACCACTTTCTCAACTTCAATATAAGTTACTAACAACACGTGTTAATGATTTAGGCAATGTGCACAAAGAAATAAGGAGATCATCAACCTAGAAGACATTTAGACATTTCACCAAAACACAAGAATAAGTGAATCTAAAAGGGGAGACAAAATGCAGACAGGGCGGCTTTTTAAATCCTGAATCAAATAAACTTTAAGAACCTACATTACCTGCTCTCTCTCAGTTTCTGGATATATTGATACTTAGGTGTCAGTGAGCCATTGGATGCAATCACTGCCTGGAAACATATGAAACAGATTTTGAGGGCTTTATGTGTCTGTGTGTTTCAAAGTAGGGAAAGACAAGAAGAGTGTCAAATTCCAAAACTTACATCTCGAACAACAGGTGAGTAAGTCTGTTTTTCAAGAGGTTCTGAGCCTTCTGATAACAGCTGTGGAGATAAGTAATTTCAAATCAGATCATTTCATTACCAAATATTTCTCAAAGTAAAACTTTAAGATTTTAAGCAACATTTAAATGCATACAACAATACCAATATATTGCACATTTGAAATACTTCTGGCTGCAATCAGCGTCACTTGACTTTTGGAAAATACAGAAATTCAAAGAGCAGCCTGACTATGAGCGATTGTTGAGTGCTCAAGAAAGTCAGACGTTTACATCTAGTCCAGGGTCCAGAAGCAATGAACGGCCCGCCGGAGTCTGTTTTCTACCTACAGAAAGAGTTCTTGACAAACCCCTAAGACATCCAGGTCACTCATGTCTCATCCATGTGTTTCCTTTTCAAAAGATTGCCTCAAGACTTCAAAAGCTTTTTTCTTTTTTTGAAGTACAGAGTCAGTTATGTTCTACAGCAGATTCCTTTTGAATGTATACAGGAGACCAGAAAAGCAACAAACAAGCAGACCAAATTCTGAGCCTTTTACCTTCTTGTTGGACACATAAGATCTTACCATCTCTTCAATATAAGGGAAAAGCATGTCCCCAAAGTACTCTGTTGCTTCTCTAGGAAGCTGAGCTGGCAGATTGTCAATGGAGCACATCAGAATCCCTGAGCCTTCAACACTGAAAGAGAGAAAACAGCTCTTCTAAACTACTTCTTAGTAGCTGAAAGGTACTACCTTTCAGAAGTGTTATAAATGCATTATTTTTTCAATATAATGTTTCACTCTACAAGCTATAATGGAAAACAATAAAAAGTAAGGGCTCTCTCACCTGTCATGAGTAATATGCTGGTCAGCATCATACATACAAAATGGGTTGTCAATTGTTGTGCACTCAGTCATAAATTCTATAGATCCTCCAGTATCTGCTGAAATGTCACATATGGCCAGAAGTCTAAAGCAATTAAAATAAAAAGACAGTGGAATAGAGCATCATAAAATTTACTATGAAACACAGATATAAAAGGTCACAAATGAATAGGAAATAAAAGAAATATGAGAAGATCTATGTGACTTGTGGCCTTCTTCATCTCAACCAATTTAAAAGTCAACAAAACACCAACAATGGTATCCAGAAATATAATGGAAATTTGTCACTATTGTAGTTATCAGGTTTGCATCCACATCAACAACATCCAGATTTCATGGAAAGACTGGCAGAATCCATTCACTCATGATCTTTCCTCTCTATGCCATTTGCTGCTAATACCTTCCATTCATTTTCCATCTACCAGTTCCCTCAAGCTGTGCCTGCACACTCCTGAATGAAACTAACTTCCCATCTTAAAGGGAAGCCTAAAGAAGTGGCTGCCTCCTACCAGTTCACAGATAGCAAGTGCAGGTGGAGCATTCATTAGCCTAATGCACAACCTCTGGTTCCACTGAAGGCAAACTCTTCAACTCTTTGTCATTTGAGAGAAAGAAAGTTGTCAAGATCTGGCAAAGAGGAGACAAAGGCCTGATTCCTCACCAGGATATATTTTCATGTCTTCCCCAAATCTGTGTCAGGGCTATTAGAGAAAGGGTGGCTTCCACCCCCACTGAAAGGAGACTAACCCTTGATCTGCATCCCACATCCTATCCTTAAAACTATTCAGAGTTGTGAAGCACTTCCACTACCTGCTGCAGAAATAAGAGGTGCTAATGAACAGTTATTGAATTTCTACAAGCCAAATGACAGGGTAGGAAGAACTTTCCCTAAAACTCTGCTCTGCCATAGAAACTTCTACCAATATCGGCACAGCAGGTACATTGCCAGATATCACACTTTTGTTTGTATTGGATTCTGTATGAAGATCAGTGGCAGGACTACCTCTGCAGAAAAACAGCAGATACCTGTTAATCATTTCTACTGTGACGTTGTAAAAAAAACCAAACTGTGAAAACAAGACTACAAAGCATGAAAGAACAGCAAAATCAATGGGGCACTGTAAAGCATGCAAGACGAGCAATGTAAAATAAACAGAATCATTTACTAGATATTGCAGTGAAACTGCCTGACATTACAATTTAATCATCTTGCTGCAAAATTGTTACAAGTGAAATTAGTGTCTTACCTGTGTGGTAATTCAGGACAACCATCCATTGCACCAGCAGATTTAACTGGCACCAGCAGCTTCTGAGTGTCCTGCCGACTCAGCAAGCGAGGAGTATTTTGTTCCCAGTATATGCCATTAATTAAACAAGTTGTGTAGGGTGCAATCTGCAAAGAAAGTCACAGATGCCTGATGTTCTCACCTATACTTTAAGAAGCTGAAAGCACCTGGTCTAGCATTTTAAGTTAATGCACTCTCAAATGATGAATATGCAAAAGTGTAGAAAGTACAAACACTCTGTGGAAAACCTTTCATAAAAGAACAGAAGAGATGCTCACATCAATGTGAAAACGAGAAATGTAATTTTCTGGATGTTTTTCATAATCTGCTGGATCATATTGTCCATCATGTTTCCTTACAAGATGGTGGTGACGACTTAACACTGTTCCATAGACTTTCCTGAGGTCTAAAGTTTAAAGAAAAAAAAAAAAAAAGCTCTTATACTTAGAAAAAAATGGTTTCAGTGTTTTTAATCACTATTGTTTGTCACTGCATACCTCCAGATCTGGAAACTTCCTTTAACTCATGTGGTTCCACAAACTCACATGGGAGAGCACTGAACAATTCTTGAGCACCCTGAAATCATGAAGTTGGATTTAGAATAAGTAGACCACAAATGTAATGTGACACTGCTCATTCGGTGTTTGAAAACAAATATAAAATGCCACATACAATTTGACAGCCCTGCCAGAGAATATCTCCAGAGATGTACACATTTTTTCACACATACTCCTGTTTACCCAAAACTAAGCTTCCTAGGCATCATGTGAAAGGAATTTACATCATTCCCCACTACTGCAGAATGCCTAAACCACCATCCAATGCCTGGTTCTTATTTGTAATGGCTGAGCTGGGAGGCTTCAACTCAGCCACAAGAGGATTTTGGTGCCATTCTGAGGAGCAGCTTCTCTTTAGGAAAGATCCCTGAAGCCACTCCTCATCAACCAGGCTGTTCTAAAGCCAGGAACTACAAGAATACTTCCCCAATGAGCTGGGATAACAACCAAAAGATTTTCAGACACACCATCCGTTTGGATAGAAAGAACACATTTATGCAGGCAGTGATTTCACATTATAGCTGGAGCCTCATTAAATAATCTTTGTTACCAAAACCAGGGATAAGTCTTTTCCCTATGTCACTGAAAATAGCCCCTCAGTCAAGCACTTTTAAGCCAAGTCAAGGATATCCAGACGTAAAATCTCAGCAGATGCTGGAAAAAATAATTTTTTTCCCCATACTTTAATAGAGTAATTCATTTACCTTGTGAGCATAGAGTTAACAGTGGGGAGAGGGGGGGATAGAAAGCACATGGGATGGAAAAGACAGAGGATCAGTAAGATTTAATCCATGTTCATTGACAAGTTAGCATGTCAGCCTGGTTAGACATGATCTCATATTAAACATTTTAGTTTACAGTACTTAAAAATTGTTACTGGCAAAGGAAAATGTGAAGTCCAAGAAAACAAAATGAACCCATCAACCCATTTAACCTAACAGAGATCAAATGCCAAGAATTTCTATTAACAATTATATAGCATTTCATCTTGACAATGCTTACCTTAGAAACATTACCCGTGCCCGTAAACACAAATGTTAAGGGCCCCACTGACTTTGGCATCAGTCCCAGTGAAATTTCATACCCAGCATCCCGTACTGCCTGCACAGCCTGACTGCTACTCCTGTAGTTATGTGCCATCCCAATGTGCTGAAATCAAAGGCACAGAACCATCAAGATATTTTTGATATTCAAATACAGATACTTAGCAGATGCCAGAATCTTATTTAGCTAAAGAAAAATACATACACACATAGTCTTACCATGAAGGGAGTGTGATGACCCAGAGCTAAAAATCGTAAACCCAATCCATGTAGGATATTGATCATTCCTGTTATTAAAAAAATAAATAGAAGATTGGACCATCAGTCTTAATTACAAATATGCACAGTTAGAAACTGCAGAGACTGACTAAAGCCTCAAATCATCCCACATACTTTTTCTCATGTTTTTATATTAATACTTTACTTCTAAAGAAAGTCTACATAAAACCAGAGAAAGAGAAATTTAATAGCAGTCCGTGACCTTAAACTTGCTCTTGGCCCATTATGCATTTAGGCACCATTTAATATTCAGATATCCATTTATGAGGTGTATCCACATCACAAGATTCCAAAGAAGTAAATAAAAGAGTCTCCTGAAGAAACAGTGTTGAAGTTCAGTAGAAAGAAATGAGAACCATGCCACACAAAAATCGGATTAAATGCATAACAGTGACAAACAGACGTTGTTCAAGCTCTCAGGACTAACAGCAGCTTTTTCTTATCAAAAGCCTAATCAGTTGATCTCTTTAGTCTGCTCCAGATAGTTCAGTGGACAAACAGGAC
Source organism: Pycnonotus jocosus (assembly GCA_013400435.1). NCBI lineage: Eukaryota > Metazoa > Chordata > Aves > Passeriformes > Pycnonotidae > Pycnonotus > Pycnonotus jocosus. The sequence goes on from VWYP01016322.1 coordinate 150,567, forward strand.
TTCAAGACAACGTAAAATATTAGATTTGTCAGGAATCCAAATGACTCTTTGACATGTCATCTCATGAAAGTAGGAGGCACAAACCAGAATGGAAAAAGGCTGTTAAAAGCAAGAAACACATTGCAAGCCTCAACTTTCATGAAGCACAGACAACCAGAAGTATTACAGGAAGTCACTTGTTGCAAGCCTGCCTTTACTTTATACACTATACCTGCTACACCAGCCCACTTTCCAAAGGCCACAACTCGCATTCCTTTATGATCAACCATTTTTTCATAGTCAAACAGTCGAATTTCCTGAAAATACACAGCAAACTGAGTATTAAAATTTTCAGTGAATGCAGTTGGTGGCACATTGCTCTCCCAGGAACTACCTTTTCACATGCCTTTGTCATTCTTGGTGACAGAGTCTGACGGGCAATATAAAAATATATTGTAACAAGATTTAAATATAAAAATAAAAATGTAACAGTTGCACTGAATTCTTGTTTGAAAGAGTCTCTGCACTGCCCATGCCCTCTTTGCACAGAGCTCCCCAATGTGCCACTCCAGCTGCTGCAGGCCCATTCACATCCTCTGCCAAGAGGCTGCTCATTTCTGTGTGAACTGGCTGCCTTCCTCTGCAGTGGCCAATATGCACTCCAGCTTAGTAACTTTCCAAGAACTCTTCATGCTCTGACAGAAACAGCCTCTCTTGAGCACACTACGCTCACAGCTTATTTGCCTTATGCACATGAAGAGAGAAGCACTGCAAGCACAAGATCCTCTGAGCAAGAAATACACAGTTTCAGGAAAGAATACTGAAAAAAACTGTCCTCATTAGCCACCTACAAGTACATGTGCTAGAAGTAACCATACTAGGCAGCAAGCTTTTGATCACACTTAAGCACTAAGTTCAGTTCCACCCCATGATTACTGACAATGGCCTTCAATACAACATAATTTACCTGTCTTAAAATCTCATCCAAAAGGGGCATGTTTGCCTCTTGGGCTTTAATAGTGTGAGAGAAGAAGGCATAGTTCTTTTTAGGGATTAATTTGTCCTCTGGTGGTCTCTTCACACCTATTATCAGAGAAGCCTCAGAAATATCTTCTTGAATAATGGCACCTGCTTTGACGTACTCCTATGAAAGAGAAAAATCAAAGAAATTTTTTCTGTGTTTTTTCTTATTCAGATCTCAGCATATTAGCAACTAGAACAGAGGAAAACTAAATAATTCTACCAAGCAGAAACAAGTTACTGCATGTGATACATTCACAAAATTCTTTGATAAAGAGGTATCAAGTATCAAATTGAATTACCATGCTATTATCCCATCATACAAGGCCAAATTATAATTATGTGTTAGAAAAGTACTTTGTCTGAAATTTACAGAGTACAAAAAGGATATTTTAAGTATCCTGTAGCATCGCAATAACGAACAGTCATTTGTAAGGTGTTCAAATACTTGGAAATAAGTTTAGAGAATTATGAAATATTCAAAAATATGAAGACTGATGACATGTGGGTTTGTAAAATTGTATAAGCTCAAGTCCAAGCTGAAGAGTGATTTCTAAGGAAATGTGTTTACTTAGTATAATCTGTGCTTTGATGAAAAAAGTGCCATGCCTTAATTAAAAGATGGTATGTGAAAGTAATTACTAATTCCCTACTTTTGTTTCAATTTTCATCTGTTTTCTCAGTTATCTTACAGCAGAGAATTACTGCTGCTACAAAAACTGTAAAAGCTCTCTGTCCTGAAGCTCACAGCATTAAAGAAAAAAAACCTCTCTCCTCATTTCACATGAGGAATAGGACTGAAGCAAGAGTGGAATTCACCAGATCCATCTTTCCTGTTCTTTTAAAAAATACAGGGTTTTTAGAGTTCTTGCCTTCTCACAAAAAAAACCCCAGCAACGTTAAAGGAATTCCCCAACTTCTACTTCAAGAGAATCTAGAACTTCTAGGGACAGTGATGACAGGGCACGAAATTAATAAAAACAACTCCGAAAATCCACCACGGTGCCAATATTATATTAAAAGGCTAAACAAACGACTCCTTTCCCTTTCCACTAGCACATGACTCCTCATTTAGCAACAAAATTTGTATGTTTTCTCATAAATGGCCTCTGAATATTATTTTTCCTGTACTATGGTTAACAATCGCACTATGTTTTTGCTCGTGTCTCTCAAAATGGGACCTCACCTTTTCATGGATGGCTCTCCGGTTTGACGGCTGCACCAAGACCTTGTATCCCATCTGAGTCAGCTCCTTAACATGCTTTGGTGCTAGAGGTGCTCTTCTTTCCCACGCATTGACATCTTCCCTCCTGATTGCCAGCACAGACTTACGGTGATGCCAACACTTAGTGTGGTGGAACACACACCTACCGTTCGTGTGCCTAAAGGCTCGGAGCATGGTAAAGCCTGATGGCAGCAAAGACAAAGTAATAAAACAATACAGGTGCATGTATGATTCAGACACTGTTTGTGCAAAAGTTCTGGTCTCCTTTAGCATCTGCTGTAAAACACAAACCAGATACTTCATATTCTAGTTACACCCTGCCTTTGTGAGACATGAATTCAATTTCAGTGAATTTTGTTGCATCTTGGTCTAATGAGGCATCCTTAGAGACAAATTTTCAATTTTAATTTTCTTTTTATTACTGTAAAGGAAGGCTTTTAATGTGTTCTATGCAGCTAGTTTGTAACCACGAGGCTTAACAAGAATTCTGGAAACTTAAATTTTCCAATTATATTCATTTGCCACCATGAACCATGCAAAGACCACCAAAACTTGCATCAAGAACAGTCCCAAGTAACAAACACACAGAAAAAAAGCATAACACAGGCTGTATGGCAAGCAGGTGATTAAAAGAGAAAGCGCAGGACTATGTATTTTTCCATAACTAATTCTTACATGGGCCAAAAATGGAAGACAAAATCAAGACCTTAACTACTGAGTAGCAGCAGTCATCATATGTGTGAGCAGGAACAACAGGTTTTTGCCCTAATATGAATTTTCTGCAAAATAGAAAAGCTTCACTAGAACAGATTCCCATTGCAGATGAAAACTCCTTTACTTTCTGTCTTGTCCTCTTCACTCCTAAAGAAGCCTACATGCCACTGCTTATTTCTGCAGGGACACTGCCAGGTCCAGCATCAAGTAACCAGGAGCCTAAGGCCTTCAGATATCTAAGTAATTAAAAGATATGTATCTCAGAGATAGGCTTCAAAAATGTGAACTTTGTTTCCAACACAATTTTAACTGATAATACATGAATCCCTGTATCTGAGTCATTTGGAAAATCCTGTTTGTCCTCATGCCTCAAACTTGTAAAACCTCTATACACCTAAAGACTTCAAGAGGTCCTGTTTAACTCCAGGCTTGCTGAAACAGAGGGACCAGCACACGAAGGACGGCATGAAGGGAGTACACAGTCATCTACCTACAACAGCTCCAAGTGTGGTCTTCCTACCATGGTTATGTTTGTCCACCAGCAAAGGTTACTGTACTGAAGTTGGAGGTATTTTGTGACACTTCTCTTCAGCATGCTGAGAGGGTTCTCAAAGAGCATAATGATCCCTCTCAAAAAACAGGAAGCCTTGTCATACCATCTCACAATCTCTGCACACTAAAACATAAAGATGAGAGCAGTTTGTACTAAAACACTGCATCTCACACCCAAGCCTGGAGTGAAACAAATATCCCTCCACAGAGGACTTGCACAAGGAGAGAAGCGACGCCTTCCAGCGGGAGTGCACTGCCCTGCACTGGGATCGTGGGTGTCCGGGCAGGGAGCAAACAGCCGGGTGACCTCTGGCAGGCCAGCAGTTCGTCTGCATGCCTCTGTGTGTGTGCTCAGGCTCAGCCACAGCGATATCCATATCCCGTTGTAAAAGTGAAACTAACTTCAGCATTCCAAGCCTGCGGGGCTGGGAACCCTCCCCGGCCTCCCCAGCGCGTCGAATGACCGCGGGGCCGCGTCGGGCCGGTCCCTCCTCGCCCGCGCTGGGCGCGGGTCACAGCACCCCGAACATCACTGGGGCTGAGACGGTGCCAAGCAGCACAGCGAGCGGCCATCCGCCAGCAGGGTGAAGGACGGGGAAAAAATCCCTGGAAAGCGGCAGGGAAAGGCAGAGGGGCGGCGGCGAGCAGGGGGAGAAGCGGTGTGAGCGGGCGGCACCGCGGCGGGAGGACACCGGGCAGCGCTCGCTGAGAGCCGGAGCGCCGGGCAGCGCCGTACCTACCTCGGGCAGCGGGGCAGCGGGAGGCACGGCCGTGCGGCCCCGTCCCTCCTCCGGCCGATGTCCGGCCGTGCCGCCGCCCCGCGTCGCAGCCAACCGCGAGGCGGCCGCGGGATACACCTCCCTGCCCGCCAATGGCGCGGCTCCCGCAGGGCCGGCGCTTCGAGGAAACGCACGGGGAACGTGTTTATGGGAACTGGGCAGGAAACGACCCGGCAACTCCGCGGGGCCTGCCAGGAGCGGGCACTCGCCTAAACTTAATGCTGGCCGGAGAGGAGAGGACTTCCTTTGCCAAGAGCTGTCAGCTGTGACTATTCCTTAGGAATCTGGAACCTTTGCCAGGCCACAAGCCTGTCCAGTGGACGTGTTACAGAGGTAACACATACGTGTCCCTGTGTCGTCTCTTATGTTGCATGTTCTGCTTTGGCCACGAGCCAAGTGCTTAGAGCGCTCAAAAGTTGAGGGCTGTTTTCAAAATTGCAGTGTAATTTGAAACACTGACTGAAAAACGTGTCTAAAGCATAAGCATGAGCAAACTGGGGTTTCCAGGGCGAGCCTACTTCAGCTTTTTACATTGGAAGATATTATCTGTCAATTACTCCGTATAACTGAAGGGTCTCATATCTGAGCCACCCCTGAATCCCCTAACTACTGTGATGGTGGTTAATTTTTTTTTTATAGTTCCTGCTGTCATTTGTGAGTCCCTTGATATCATCTAGACACCAATAGGATCAACTCCTGTACATGAGAAGGATAGGTTGATACCTAATTATAGAATGTTGCTTGGATATATGCAGGGCTGAAGCTCTGGTCAGCTCTGCAAACACAGCACTGGATTTTACAGAACAGTGGCTAAAACTTTTTTTTAACACCAAAGCATTTCACTTTCAACATATTTCTCTTTGCAAGAACTTTTAGAGATTCCTTCATGTGTATATAAAAGACTTCACTTTTACCTAAAACTCTATATACACCACTTTGCGTGAGGTCAAAGTATATTTTGTGTCATTTGAAGTTTTTGAGGTTTGTATATTTTAGTTTGCTGATATGTTCTTCTAGGGAAATGAAGTTCCAGGCTGGGCCAAACAAGTCAGCAAACCAAAGCTCATCCTTCTTTAGTCGCAGAGATATACTTGGTGACTGGCTTTACAGCAGCAGCAAAACTCTACATGCAAGCAGGAAGAGCTGAACAAATAAGGCTATGACTGAGATACTGCCAAAATGCCATTTGGAGTGTTGATTTCTGCCACAGATTTGCTATCCCTCTGAATGGAGATTGAGAATTATAGCAGCACCACTTGAATCTCTTCCTGCATCCAAAACAGACCAGAAGAACTGTCTTATATTTGAAGCATAATGGGCACTCCAAAAGTGCCCATTATCCTTCAAAGAGAAAAAGGCAGCCTAAGCAACCAGCATGGACTCATGCTGTGACAATGTAAAGCCAGGTAAGGTGAATCCCACCTGCGCTGTACTGTGTTCCAGATAGGGGAGACTGAATGGCTTAAAAGGAATAAAACAAATCTGCAATTCTGACTTTACAAAACATGCTAATATGGAATTAGAACTGCTTTCTGTAATAAATACCTTCGGGTCTATGTGGATTGTGATTCTATCTGGCTGAAAAACCCTAATTATAAGTTCTAATTCTTACTCAGCTGGAATGCTTTTTACTCAGCACTGTGGGGGAAGTGCTGACTGCCATTATGGTAACAATAAACTCCCAGAACACACAGAGAGAGGTGGACTTCATGGATTTTGTTCTTAGACTATCAAGTATAAGTCTTGAATCTGTTGAAGTCAATGAAAAACTCATACCAGCTTCTCCTGGGATAGAGTTTCTGCCTAGGTCTCAAGTGAACAGAGGATTCGGTGTCCTGAATTATTGCAGATTGTGTATCTACCTCTCAAACTCTTGTTTCTCCTTTAATTCTGGTTTTATACTGCAGAGATCAAGAAGTTCCACGAAGCTTTCAGGCTTTCAGTCAGAATGAGGCTATTGAAAAGCATGACCTTTTATTCAAAAGCCACTACCTGCAGTGGCTGTTGACTGCCACTGTGAATACTGACCTCACAGCAGAGTACTAGACATCACTGAACAGCACAGTGTTGTGTTCTCTGCAATCATGTAGAGAGTATATTTACATTCCTATTGCCCAGTGGGGAAAATTGCCTTCTCAGCATCCCCAAAGAAAGATCTTCTAATTTTAGTAACAGCTAAGATGTAGGATATATCTGTTCACATTTGTAAACACTAGAATTCACAGTAGCATAATTTGTATTCCTGTTCACTGTAAAACTTTGTCTTTTGCATTCACAATGCATACTCAGACTGCTGCATCAAATTAAGATGCTTTTTAAAGCCATTCTCATAATCCTTAAGACCCCATTTAAGTATTTTTAAATGGCTCTGTAAATAAACCTAAACACAGAAAATTACAGCCTGTGATGTCAGGTTAGTCAGCAAATTAGTGAATTGGCTTGATTAGAAGACAAGTACCAGGTTCACCGCAAGAAACCACAGCAGCTGAGCTAAAATAACCTGACATACTTTCATAAAAATCTTCATTGAATCTATTAATTAGACTTAACCAATGCTCACACCAGTAGGGCATTCAAGTCAATAACAATCTACCACTAATTATGGATCCATGGAATGAATAAAATCCAAACTGGGGCTTTGTTTTGAGAAAATCAGGAGTTACTCCTTAAAGAGTCTGTTAAAGCAATTACGCCGCAGCTGCATTAAAAGTGCAACCCTGCTTCTTAGGCTCCTGCAGCAAATAATGATTGTCAGTGCCCTAGCTCCTGCAAGTGAGGTTTGTCAGAAAGAACTGAACTTCTTCTGAGAAAAAATCATGACAAAACTCAACTTTTTTTTTCCATTTTTGTACTATTAGTGTCTTTATCAATTCGGCCGTAGGAGAATCTGTATCGTTCACATTTTAAAGCTGATAAAAATGGCACAAAATTATTTTTTGTGAGTCACAATTCATATTCAGACCATTCCCAGACCAGATGTTCAGGACTTCTTCACTAATTTTTTTTGCAAGAGTTTTTGATTCTTTATGGACTTTTAAAATCAGAGATATAAAAATCACTTGAAAATAGTAGGAAGTATGTAACATGTGTAGTGACAGGTTCTAGACCAGCAAAACTGTCTCTAAACCATGAAGTAAAACAGAACTGAGCTGTCTAAAAAAATAGCTATTTCTTTAATAAGAATACTTCTCATTCTTCAGTACAAGTCAGCTGACTTAAACAGCAGAAGGTGTGTGCAGGCACAAGAAAGAAGTGGTATGGGGATGGGAAAAGTAAAAGGAGATGTCTGCTTAAGCCACAATTGCTGATTTTTTTTAAAAAAGAGCATGTTAGACTATTGTCTCAGTATGGTTGGTTTTGACATTCTTTGAGAAGTACATGTTGGAGCAGGTCCTGAAACACAGGATATAAGAAAAAATTTTACTCAAGAACAACCAGATGTCCCAAAATAGATCCTCAATATACTCCTGCGTCAATGTCCTCCAGAGTGGTGGAATATCCAAGGGCCAGCTGGCTTTCAAATCTCTTCTAGGTAACTTTCTAGGTGTTACAGTAAGTGTTCTGACACCATTGTGAACTGTAAACTAGTAGACATTAGGATGAGAACCTGAATAGTCATGTAAGTGTGACAAAGCTTGCCTGGCCTTCCCATCAATTTATCTGAACAGATTCCTTTCACTCCACCATCGGGAAGAGTGCAGTGGAGATGAAAAACAGCTCTCCACAGAGGGAATATGAGGGCCATAAACAGGAACTAGATTAAAAAATGTAATGCCATAAGGATTTTCCCATCTTGGTAATCCTCCTGTTTTACTACGTGAACATTATGGCCCCGTTCCCTTTCCCTATCTGCCCAGGAATTTGCGTAGGACCCTGAGACAAAACCTGCTTATTTTGTGCTACTCTTTAAAAATCACTTTTGTATGACAAAATACATCACAAAAGACACCATTAACTGAGGTACATTATCTTTCTGTGTAATTTTTGATATTTAGATCTTAAATCTGTTTTGGTCAAAAACACTATAGAAAGAATGATAGACCCACCATTATGACTATATGTGAACACATTCTGTGTACATGTAACTACATGCATGTATATATACTCATACTCAATGTCATCATCTTCTTTGGGAAAAGATTAAAACTACGTCCAGTGGACACACTTGAAGAATAAAAAATGTACTAAAAGTTACTGTGCCACTTAAGATGTTTAATAAGAATGAAATTATTAAAAGCTTTGTGTTGTGTTTATGAAATCAAATCTTTGTATCTTGGCTTTGTACATCTCATATCATAAGATAACAAGTAGGTCCACAGCAATAAAAATCTACCATTAAACCATTACCTTGATTTCAATTCCTGAATAGAAAGAATAAAACAGAAAACAAAAACAACAACGAAATTAAAAACAGAACAAACAAAGAAAAAAAATTTAAAAAAGAAGAAAACCCCCAAACCAAACACCAGAACACCACAGCCCTTGAGGTCATAGCATGACTTAAATAAATTGGTTCTGAGTAGCTCTTTCATGAGAAAATGTAAATGCTTATCACTTTATCATTTAAAAGAAGGACATGAGAGTGAATCAAGTCTGCCTTTGAGTTCACAAATTAAATATTGTTTATCTTTGAATGACATCAGCAATTTTCTAGTGATCGGGATACTGTTTTAACATAGATATAGAATTGAAGTTACTAATGTCTCTGACTTCATTTTGTAAAATAGAAGAAAACATTCACTTATTGGGGAGATCACGCTGGAGAACAGCAGCATGAATTAACTGACTTATAAGGAAATCATTTTGCCACTAAAAGAGATTCTATTAAACAATCAAAATCAAGGTGCAGAATGCAACTCCACTTGTTAATGGGCAGCAACAAAGTAAAAAAAACTCAGGAACCATTTTCTCTGTCTCTTTCAAATATTAGAAACCAAACCACATTTCCAAAGAATTAAACAACAAACTTCACGATCCTTTTTTCAAGAGTGCATTGTTCTCCTGGTGTGAGGGCTTACAGTTTACATATTTGTTACTGTATGCATAAAAAACTCTACATGCTTTCCTTACAGCAATATCCCTGGAGACTTCAATCTGTAAGACACTGGAGGCAAGGATATATAAAAATACACTGTTAAACATACTTCATATGAGCTCTTTGAAGCATTTAACCATGTCCTATCTGCTCTTTTTCTTGAAATACCTACAGAGATGTTATAGTTAGTCTCTCCTCCATATACAACACTCAAAAATCCTTCAGTAAATTAGTGTTTCAAGTACAGTCATACTGTTCCCTTGAGATCCAAGGGACCCAATTCTCAGTTATATCTGCATCCTTTTAACCACTTTGGAATGTAGTGGGCTTCTAAAACCCTTCAAATGTATAGAAACAGCCCCTCTGAAAATAACCTTTGTTTAAGGAGTTTCTTTTTCTGATACACTACTGCAATAGAGCTCCAGAGCATCCCTCTCCCCAGAGCCCTGTGCAAGGAGACAGAGCAGCAGGTGGGAAATGGCACAGGAGCATGACAGGATCTTACTTGGTGATCTAGAACTTGCTCTGATTTCCAGGCCTCATGCAGAGTGCTTTATTCATTTACATAATAATCATGGAGAATCTGTTCATTTCTCTGTAATGATCATGGAGGAAAACAAACAAACAAACAAACAAAAAACCAAAAACAAAACAAAACCCCCAGGAGTCAAAACCTTATAGTGACAAAGCATCAGTGACATCTGGTGACAAGCATCAGTGGATGACAAGCATCAGTGGGTGACAAGCATCAGTGGGACCCTTTCACTATGTACCTGAGGGGATGAAACACGGCATGACACACTAGAGTGTGTTTTCCAAAACATCCAGTATTTTGGTCTCCATCTGAATATTATAATGCTTTAGGAGAGTATTTTGCCAGACTTGAGAAACTGTGGAGGGTTTTTTTTTATAAATACATGCATATGTATGTATATGTACAGTGTGTGCATACAAAAAGTCCATCTTCTGAACCTGATTAAAGTAACACAATCCACCAATTTTGCTTTCCTGAGGGAAATCATAGTAGTAATAACAGAATCAAAGAATCATTTAGGTTGGAAAAAGTTCATCATAATGCGTTATACTTTATATGTGATAACTGACAAGAGTGGTCTTCCTGAATATAACAGAAAAAAACATATTTTGGTGTAATAACTGTTCAGAAATAGAAGGGAGAGAAAGAAATTACCAAAGTGAAGGGTTTTCCAATATTTTTTTCCAATGTTTCTCAACAAAATAGTTCAAAGATTTTGATAATTCTATTTGAAGTAATCTCATTTCAGCAAAAATTAAACTTCTTTGTTTATTTTGAATTATTGTTACCATGTCAAAATAAAATTACTTCATTTTATAAACAAAGGTTTTTAGAGCAATAAATATCTAAATGTTTAGGTTTTAAAAAAATTGAGATAGCCATGGAAAAACTCAGAAAAAACCCTCACCAAATCTGAGTTATTCAAGTAAATCCAGATATCTTAATATTGAAAAAGGAGTCTCCAAAGGGCAGGAAGTATGCTATTTAAGTGACAGATCTCAGAAACCTCTGACTATGTTGAACTGAAGCTTATTTCATGCAATTCCTCCCTAACATAAAGCCAAGGAATTTAATTGACTTTCAGTGAAGAAGCAGCTGAGGCAGTGTGAAGCATTACCCATCTCCAGGGGATGTTATGCTCTGCCAATTCCAGTGTGAAAGCAAGGTACTCCAAGAAAAGTGGTAAAACACAAAGGACCACAGAAGAACTTGTCAGAGTGAGTTTCAACTCTATCAGGTTATCCTGTCCTAAAAAAGAAAAAAAATATTACTTGAGAAATTTAGAAATACAAAGGAATGTGACTTTTAATCCCTGCACATTGGAACAAATTCAACACATAGCACTAGCTGCTGGCTGGCTCTGGTGAAGAGCTCCCTCAAAGGGACCACTGTGCTCTGGAATGAGGCAATAGGCAAAATTCTTGCCAGCAGCACACTGCTACATTGCTAGCAAGGTAATTACGAATAGTCTTTAGTGACAGCCATAAATGGGATTTGTCAAAATCCAAGAATTTTTTTCCATGTCTAAGAGAGAAGGATGCTAGTTCTCAAAACATGTAGACAGATGGGATTTCTGGCCAGTTTTCAACCAGGATATAATGCATATGGTGGGGAAAACATTTCCATTGCAATAGTTGAAAGTGCTGGTATGTATATCTAATGAAATCCATGTGCTGCCAGCGCTTCTCAGCAATACAGAATATTTCCACTTGATGGCACCAAATTTTTTTTTAACCTTAGCTCAAAATAATTCTCTAATGAGATTTTGAATTCTGAGGAGATAATCTGGGAAAAAAAAAAATTATGCTTTGTCCTAAGCGCATTTCTTTTCTTAAAAATCTGGACTTGTTTACAAAAATTACAGTGATTTCTTAGAATGGCTTTGACTCTTCTATTTGATGATGACTATCTATTTTTTCCCAGTGTTTAGAGAGTATCTTCTTTAAGTGAAGCAAAGGTTATGTTATCATATTGTGTTATGAGTCAGCTTCTGAACATGAATGAATAATGCATACTAAGATAAGTTTTGTTTCTGGCCCAAACCTGGAATCTCCATATGCATTTGCTTGTTTCAAAAAAGAGAGGCACCCATACAGATCATAGCAAAATAACAGGCAAATTTTTAAGGGCTAAATACTAACTTTGATTCCTACCTTAAATTACCTGTTGGTTATTATTAGTAATTGCTGATTAGTGATTCTCCAATAGCCTTAAATACTTTAAAAATACTTTTAAACTCTGCTTTGTTGTTCTATTTAGGCACCAGGAGCATAAACAAACAAAACTATAGTTTCAATAGTTGTCCAGTTCTTGGGGATTTCACAAGTTTCAGACAATGGTTGGAATCATGCACAGTGTACCAGGTAATAATAGACTGTATACTGGATAACATTGGATTACAGTAAACATCCATTTCTTGTTTCTCATCTCCTCTTGCGACAGTAAGGTGGTTAAGGCAGGGCTGAGTCCTGTCTCTGCAACATCTGCAAGGGGAAGGGAGGATGATGTGGTTCATGACTAAACCTCCCACGTGCTACAATGGCATGAATGATGTACAGAACCATCTGTTCAGGTTCTACAACTGCAAACAAGCATTTTAGCCACATATAATCATACCTGTAATATTTCTGTCTCTAAATCAGAGAATGTGGTACAGCATTGGGGTTTGGAAGGATGAAGGGCACAGTTCTCTCTAGGGAGAAAATTGGGAAGCAGGGACAGAACAGCTTTGTATATGCCCTCATCCAAAATTAGGGTACTAGGTAAAAGTGATTCCAGAGGCTGCATTTATAGGTGTCGTAGGAGTAGACTCTGCAATGTGTGCTCTGAACAGACATTGTGTATGTGTGCAGAAGAAGAGCCCTTAAAATGTGCTGTATTTATTGTGCAGGTGAAAATCGACTGCTTAGTGTGTAAAGCAGAGCTGACCCTTCCCAGATACACTGCATTTACTGAGTGCCTGTGACAGAGCTTCTCTGTGCACACACATATGTACTGTCACTTAGATGTTCAGATATGCAGCATGATTGAAGCTACTATCACTGCCACAAACAGGCTGCTAGATATCCAAAAGTCTCACTTAATTTATAAAAAAGNTTCCAGAGGCTGCATTTATAGGTGTCGTAGGAGTAGACTCTGCAATGTGTGCTCTGAACAGACATTGTGTATGTGTGCAGAAGAAGAGCCCTTAAAATGTGCTGTATTTATTGTGCAGGTGAAAATCGACTGCTTAGTGTGTAAAGCAGAGCTGACCCTTCCCAGATACACTGCATTTACTGAGTGCCTGTGACAGAGCTTCTCTGTGCACACACATATGTACTGTCACTTAGATGTTCAGATATGCAGCATGATTGAAGCTACTATCACTGCCACAAACAGGCTGCTAGATATCCAAAAGTCTCACTTAATTTATAAAAAAAAAGAGTATTTCTATGTAAAAGCCTGGTAGAGGTGGCTTTCATCTACAAATCTCCCTTCCTTTCTGCTGCCCCTTCTGCTCCCTTCCTTTCTGCTCCCTTCCCATCTCTTTTCCTTCTCTTTTCAAGATCCAAAATTCTCTGACTCCTGAGTCGACCTCTGAATTGCTCTTCTGATCTATAAGATTTAAAAGGTTATCCAATACAGCTTCATCACCTACTGCTAGTTCACAAATCTATAATGAGACTGATTTCCTATCTTCTTCAGAAGTATCTTTCAACTTTAATTTTCACAATATTTCTAGTTCTACTGTGAGAAAGTAGGCCATTTGCCCAATTCTGGATGTTAAGATTTTGACACAACCTTAGCTCCATTTGAGACCTACTTTTGAGGTCAAACCCCTCTCTTTGAGGTTATGAATATTTCATGTAATTGGGGTTCTTGGACCAGGAACTGAACCCAGTCACTAAAACAAATATCTGTCGTGGTCTTGTTTTCCTCTTTCCCATTCTAGAAGAACAGCATGGAAGAAAGCTCAGGCCTACAAACATGTAAGGACAGCACTATTCATCAACATTCAGTTGATGAATGTTTTTGTTGATGAATGTTTTAAGCAAGTGATCTTGTATAATTTCTGTCTAATAACCCCAGTCATTGCAACTAACTGTACAAAACCCCAAGCCTTTAACTATTTCATTTTACTTCTGTCATTTCTTCCCTGCACATTACTCTTATTCAATTACTACATGATATTTCTAGTGTTTCATTTTCTGTTAGAAACTGAAAAAATTGGTGAGGAAATCTGAGAGCCTGTGAAAAGAGTATGAGCCTTATTTCTGTCTCTGAGAAATACAAATAACTATCATTACTAGCTAGAACTTTAATAGAGATGGAAAATAGCAGCTGGGAGCAATATTTCTCTTCTCCTCACACAGAGGAAGAAAGCTCCCAGCACCACAGCATCTTTCCAAGCCACTTTAGCTATCCTGCATCCAGCCCAAAGCAGCTTCTCTGGGAGCAGAGGTCCTGGCAGGGCACATCAGACTCAGCACACACTCCAGTGCTACCATTCTGATGAACTAAGTGGGGTTTAAGGAACAGATGTACTACCCCTAGGACAGAGATCTGACAGCCAAATGCATTTTCCATGGGCTAATTAAGATCACCTAAACCCTTCATTTTCCCTGTTTATTAGGGACAAACCTTTGTTGGTCTGTTAGTCTTAACTCACAATTAAACCAGAAGTTATTAACATCACACAAAAAGAAACCAAATTCAAAACTGCTCTTTCACCTCCCATATTCAAACAACTACACTTGCCTGAGTAGCGTCCTGACAACATGCCCATGATTTAGCTCTCATGTCTTAGCAATTATTTAATTCTGTTCCACACAAATTCTACATTGTGTCATTTTTATTACTAAAAATTATTTTAAATTAGAAATGGAGTCATAGAAAAAGAAAAGTTGCATGCTAATGCCAAATAATCCTGCAAGTATCCTATGCATAAACCTCCATAGCCTTTTTTTTTTCTTTGTCACATACTTTGTGTTTAATTGAGGTTATGAAGTTACTAGGAAATTAATCTCTCTGCTTAGATTATCTATTATTCTTGCTGTAAGGCCCTGCTTTGCTCACTTTTTGTTAAAGGATATTTCTGATATTGTTTTAATAACCACACTCAAATCTAGGTGCCAAATGCCAGTCAAAGTTTAAATGGTCTGGGCCATTTTACATCCATATTAACTATAGTGGAAAAGCTCAGTTATGACCAGGATACTCCCATACTTTACCTTTCCCAAATAGGAAGCTGGCTGGCCCTCTCCAAGGCAAGTGTAAAAGATGCCCAACATGTAGGTGGTAGTGATAAGCTGAGGCTTTGGGCTCCAGTAGGAGTTTAAGCCCTGAAGTATGAACCAAGGCATGAACCAAGGTCCAAGAAAAAATATTTTTAATTATTGGACTCAGTGATCTTACAGGCCTTTCCAACCTCAATGAATCTACAGTTTTATGATATTCAAATTGCTGATTATTCACAGGCTTTCAGAGTATCCATCTACAACTCTCCATTGCTCTAAGTGATCTCATCAAGGTGTCATAGTATCAGTAGAAAAAAAAAATTAACTGACCATGGCTCTTGTGCATGCTAGTGCCAGAAATGTGTTCTTCAAGGAGTTAAGAAAACAGAAGCTGAAGAGACATGAAATGGTAAGAGTTAATGATGTTAATCTGTGCAGGATCTGAAGCAACTAAGTGGTCTGCAATCCAGGAAGCTGCTCATTTCTGAAGAGTGTTGGGCAAAAAGACAGAGAACTGAACCCAGAGCAGAGGGGTTCAGCAGAGCAAGGGGCTCAAGTGGCAAGTGCACTGAAGCAGAGAGGGGGAAAATGAGATAGGTTGTTTATGCCGTTTGAGTCTTAGTGTTTCGTCAAGAAAAGGACCCTTCATACAAAGAGGCGTGTTGTGTGAGAGAAACAGGAACCCACAGAGGCAGCTAGTGAGTGGGTAACCCAGTTACACCTACTAAACCAAGACAGCTATTTCACTGATAAATGTAGCATGGTGATGATAAAGTGTCGCAATAAGACACAAAATGACGAGGCAGGGCGAGGCCGAGGTCAGCAGGAATGTCTCTGTTCCCTGTT
>VWYP01016322.1:180942-194535 GCA_013400435.1 Pycnonotus jocosus
CTCGGCGGGGGGCCGGGGCAGTCCCAGGGAGCTGTCATGCAGCTTACGGACGTGCTTCTTGAGGTCAAAGTTCCTGCAGAAGCCTTTGCCGCAGGTGGGGCAGGTGAAGGGCTTCTTGTCGTTGTGGGTGTGCATGTGGAAGGTCAGATTGTACACCTGGTGAAAAGCCTTGTTGCAGATATTGCACTTGAACTGCTTCTCCCCGCTGTGAGTCAGCTTGTGGTTTTTGTAATTGCCTGGGAATGAGACAAGAGAGGCAAATGGACCTGGGTTTGAAAGACAGACACTGAAAAAACGAGAAAAATATATAAAAAAAACCCAAAGTCTTTCCCGTCACCAGAATTCGCCTTTAGGATGAAACAACCGCAAACCTCCCGCCTTCTCTCCATCCTCCCCGTGGCTGTTACACTTAACAGACGACAAGTAAAGGATCGAATAAACCAAAATCACTACAGTTGCAGAAATAAAACCCCTGGGTTTAGACTTCACAGCAACGCGGGAAGAAAAAGCAGCCAAATTCTTGTATTTGGAGGGGGAAATAAAAGGCTAATTCGTTTGCCGAACCGAGCTGGTAGCTGCGTGTGGCGGTGGGGATAGAACTGGCGGAACGGCTGCCCCACCCTTCCCCCGGACAGAGAGCTCTGCCCCGCGTGGGGCAGAACATGTGTCGAGGCTAGCCAAACTTAAAATTAACCTAAATATCTAATAATAAAACTCGAACACAAAATTAACTCCCCACCACCCTCCCTGTCGCAAATTGTCCCGACACTTGACCTGGCTTGGGGAGAGGGAAGCCGAGGAAGAGAGAGGAGCTAGAGACCGGTACCTTTCTGGTGAAATCCTTTGCCACAAAATTCACAGACAAATGGTTTATAGCCGGCGTGTATTCGCGTGTGCGTGTTCAGGGTCGAGCTTCTGTTAAAAGCTTTGCCGCACTGGTTGCACTTGTGTGGCTTTTCCTGGAGGGAAACAAACACCGAGTCACGGCTTGTTGGCTGTCTTGTGGGGTCTGTGTTCTGTTTAGCGGGGTTTATGAGCTGATTTGCGGAGTTGTGTGTGTTTAACTGACGGCTCGCACATGCCGGTGCGGGGCTCCCCGCCGTCCGTACCTACCGCGCTCGGGGCAAACGAAATCTCCCCGCGGGTGCGGATTGGCCGCCCCCCACGCCGCTGTTTCAGAGCGGCCGGACAAACGCCGAGCTCCTCGAAAAACGGGAGCGCAGTGTCTTGGACAGAGACGAAGGGACAGAGGATGGGCTCACCTGGGTGTGGATGATCTTGTGCCGGCAGAGCGTGCTCGCCTGTCTGAAGCCCTTCCCGCAAACTTTGCAAACAAAGGGTCTGGCTCCCGTGTGCACCGGCATATGGCGCGTTAAGTTATAATGTGCATTAAATACCTTGAAAGAGAAAGCAGACAAAAGAAAATAAAATAAAATTGCGATTAGAAGGTGAGAGTGCCGAGGGGAAGCCGTCGTTTAAAAATCAGGCAAGCAAGGGACAGACAGCCGGCTGACAAACGGACTGGGACAGGAGGCTGGGGAAGGGAGGCGGGCTACGGCGCTACTTGCCTTTCCACAAACTTCACACGTGAAAACTTTGGGCTTGCTGCTCGGGGAGCCGCGGCTGAACTCCGACGTCTTATAGGCGATTTTTTCCGAGAGGATCTGAGCACTTTCTTTCATGTAGTGCTGCAACTGAGCCTGCGATAAGTCCTTGAAGGCCACCCCCGCCGGGTACTTGTCCACGGTCGGTAGCACCAGCTTGTTCCGCTCCGCCAGGTAAGCCTTGGGCTGCGGGTGCAAGGGAGAGCTGAGGAAATAAGAAGCCACCGGGTGGATGTTGACACTGGAGGACGGGTGACAGGGGCTGTCGCCTCGGTTGAAATAGCACAGGGCTCCCATGGCGTGGAAGGAGGAGTGATTGACCACTCGGGGTCTTACCAGTTTGTACTGCTGCAAGGGCAGGGCATCGCGGGGGAAATCTCCTTTCAAGCTCAGGGCACAGTTCAAGAGATCGCCACAGCTAAAGGAGGGCGAGGAAGAGGAATCTAAGTGAGCCTTCCTGGGTTCCGCTCCAGCCACCGCCGCTTTGGGCAGAGTGTCGTACGCCACCGGGACAAAGGGGATCATGCAGGGGATGGAGGAGTTGAGGTGCAGCTGATGTTTGGGGTCGCCTTTGGCTACGGAGCCATGGAGGAGCTGCGGGACGGGGATGGAGCGGGGCTCTGGAGTCCGCGCCATGATGCGCTCAATGGAGAAGGCGAGTGGCTTGGGCGTGCTGATCATGTTGCTCCTGGCAGTCAGGCTTTCTCTGGACGGAGGAGTCGCTAGGATTTTGATCGCCGTGTGGTTGCCACTATTGTCCATGGCTGAATTGCATTTGTTCTCCCGGTTTGAGCAGCTCTGGTAGACGCCTCTTCTTTTTTTTTTTTTTTTTTTTTTTTTTTTTTTTCTTCTCTTCCCTCTCTCTGTCTTTCACTTTCTCTGCCCCTTTTCTTGTTACTGATCTGCGAGGAGGGAGACCAGCATCTCCACCGCCACCATCAGCACAGCCTCCGCCGGCGGAACCAGCCTTCTCAGTCCAGTGGACTCATGCCAGCCCATCACAGTTTACTTTGGCGCACCAATGACTCGGGACAATTGCTACTTATTTCTATCAATAGAAAGTGTTGTGTCAATAACGCAGCCAAGATCTCGCCAATCGTTAACTTCCAAGAGGAGAAGGTAAACTAGATAATTGCTCAATTCGCTTCCAACAGTCAACAGGAAAAGTTTTTCCCCCCTAGCAAGCGACTACTTTTCATTGGCGCCCGCGCCTCCCCCGCCCAGGGAAGGAGATGGCCCTCCCTCTTTCTCGCCTCACTCCCCTCTGCCTCCCTCCCTCTCTCTTTTTATTATTATTATTTGCAATCTGCTTAACCAGGCTTTAGAGGCCAAGCAAATCCGAGATCAATTTTCTTGTTTGGCTTTAAATGACATCATCTAAAATCATTGTCCAAGTGCTAAACAGGGATGTGAAACCCAATTCAAGGGCAAGCGCCAGGGTGTTTGTCAAACAAGGTGCTGCAGAAGAAGCGGCTGGAGGGGAAGCTGTTTGTTTCCTTGCCACTTTCCAGCCTGAGCTCTCTTTGTGCGTGCGTACGTGTGTGTGTCTGAGGGAGGGAGGGAAATGGCTGCTCTGCTCCTGGGACTGCTCCTGGGACTGCTCACTGCTTTAAAGAGCAAGGTCAGGTGGCGGTGAGCTTTTGGAAAACACAGTAGGCAAATAAGCGGGGGACTTGCAACAAGCAGGCGGCGAGACCAGCGCGTGGGGATGCAGGAACATCCCGGGCCAAACGGAACGAGTGCTTGGGAGCAAAAGGATGATTCAAAAACATGGGGCAGGGGAAGAGAAGAAAAAGGAGGTAGGAAGAAGGAGTACCTTTTAAATCTGGAGCATTATTTATATATTTATATTTTTTTGTATATATATACAGATATGTAAGCTGCATATATATATATATACATATACACTAAATATAGCTTCTTATAGTGTCCTTATAGAATACACGCACAACACAAATACCGAAAACTCAGGCTTGGCATAGATACGTGAAGAAATATACACCGTTTACACATGCACCTAAACAGATGCAATCACCATGTATTTAATAGAAGCTCGCCGGCCCTGGTCGGGGCGGGCAGCGCCAGCGGGTGTTCGTCCTTTCAGCGAAGCGGGGGTGGTCGGGGAGATCAGAGGGGCAGCAGCAGTGGGCACAGGACTTTCTGTGTTCCCGCCCACCCCACCATCCGACAGTTCGGGCTCAGGACAAGGTCCCGTTCCTCCCGTCGGCCTGGGGTTCACAGGACTGGTGACTGAGAGACCGCTACCGAAATAATACCCAGAAGGCAAGGGTCCCTCCGTCCCTGCCACCCCCGGGGGCGAGCGGCCAGGCCGCGTCCCTCAGTGGAGGCACCCATGCAGCAGCCTCCATTTCAGAGGTCCAGCACTGCCCTTCTCCGAGGCAGGGGGAGAGAGGCAGGAGGTCTCGGGTTTGCTAATGGAGAGAAGCCTTCAGTGAGGCAGAGAGGCCCGACCCCCACTGCTCGGCTACCAGCCCAGGAACAGGCAAATGGCAGTGTCTCCCCTCGAAGCCGCCGGCCCAGGACAACCGTCTTGCGAGGAAGTGAGAGCAGGGAGGAAGGGCTGGGGGTCCAGGGAGAAAGGGAGGGAGAGATAGGGAGACGGAAGGAGGGATGGAGGGAGGCATCCTTGCCCCTGGAGCTGTGACCTGGCCGATGCGGCCTCAAGCCACCGCGGCTCCTTTTGAGGAGAGCAAGGCAGCCGATGTTCCACGACGGTACCTCCGCGGCAGGGAGCTCCATGCGAGCAACGGGGAGGTGCGGGGCACGGAGGAAGAGAATGTCCTGTGGTCCCCAAGACGGACGTCGAATGACGGGCAGTGGCCCGGGCACCACTCTTTGCACACCCTGCGACCTCCGTGTCCGCCCCGTCCGCCTCTGGTGTCCCGGAGCCCAGGCGGACGACAGGAGCAGGGGCTGGCCTCGGGACGTGTCGGGATGGACACAGCCGTGCGGGCAAGCGTGAGACAGAGGCAGGACAGGATCCGCGCTGGGCCGTGCTGGGCTGTGCGGGGACTCCGGCCGCTATGCCTCGCTCCGGCCCTGCTCCCTGTTTTCCCCTGGGCTGGGTGGGGGCCGCTGACCGGGACTGCCACAGCTCACGTACTTCTCCCCCGCAATTCCCCACGGCAGATGGTTCGGGGCGTCAAGACCGCAATTGCTGGCCCGGATTGCTGCAGCCGGCCGCCTCTTACCTGGAGGAAGGGAGGGGATCGTGGACTCGCGGGGGGACGCAGCCGGGCCCCCCAGCCCCATTAGGGGCAGCTGTCTCGGGCTGCCGGCTTCTCCGGAGTGTTGGTGTCTCTCATACTTTGTGTCCGCCAGAGGAGAATTTCCTCTTTCAGAGCAATTTACATTTAATTCAATCTAGGCAAATTTCCTCTCGATTGGTGCTGAAGAAGGGAATTATTGTTGAGTGGGTTTTAGAGGCTTCAAATCTCATATACTTAATGTGTTAACAGCTTGTTCTTAACTGGTCTTTTTGGGATTGACTTTTTGACATGTGTTTGAAAGTAAAATACGTAGTGTCATTTGAGCAGGGTAAATATCCCAAAGCAGCAATTACAGCCCTGCCATTGCAATTATACTGGTCTCCTCAATATTGAGATAGACTTTTGAAGAAGCGGTAGCTTTATTATTCATTACTTCCTTACAATTATACCTCCCTTTCTTTCCGTACCTTTCACGATAACTTTGTAAATGCCTACTTCTCCGTAGCGATCTAAAAGCAAATTTTTTTTGGGGGGACGGGGGGTCGTCATCCTCTTCTGTCTCAGAGATGGAGCCTTGCTAGGTGCTGGTGTTGTCCACAATATAGATAGAGTTACGAAAATCAACCTCGACATATCCTTTTAGTCCAAGCTTTGCCTTCCTCTCGGACTGCATCTTTTTTCTAAGTTTTACGTATCTGCCGAACCTGCAGATATCTGCCAAATGTCCTGCAGTCGTGCTGGTGCAGGGTTGTTTTCCCGAGGCAGAGAGATTTACAGCTCTGAAAGTGGCAATAAGGAACTCTCGGCCGGTTTCTACCGGGGGGGCACGGCGGGCCTGGGCTCCCTCCAAGCTGGCAGCACGTACCGAGCCCCAGCAGAAGGGGCCGGCGGGGGAAGGAGCAGGCCCTCCCGCGTCCCACAGTTACAAACCGTCGCAGAAATTAAGTGCAAAACTTTTGCCTCGAGTTGATTTCTTGCTCTGCCCGGGAAAACTGCTGTTCTCTTTTTCCCCGTAATCGGCTTTGTGTTTCATTCGTTCCTAAGGTATGTTCTTGATATTGCTCACTTGCATTATTATCATAACGTATCTCTACATGCACTCAAAATCCGAGTCACAGGCGAATTCATCTCGTCGTCAGGATTACTCCAATCCGATCCCAGAGGCGATTAGAGGGAGGTAAAATACCGCCTTAGAGCCTAATCTTTAATTTCTTCCTCCTTAATAAAATGAATAATTCCATTGCGTTTTTAAGTAAAAAAGGAATTGAAAAGGATAATAATTCTGCTAACCTTCTGTTGCTTGTATTAATATTTTCCTGGAAGTGTTTTACCGCAGCCCTCCTGCCCGAGAGGGCTGCTCTCTCCGTGCGCCCGGAGCTGGCTTCCCACGACCGGGTAAGGAGGGGGACGGCAACATCCCTCCGGGCTCCGGGTCGCCTTTGGGCAGCCCGAGCGTGGAGGGAACCAGGGAGGTTACAAAACACCCTTCTGGCCACGACATCGGCGGACTCGACGGCGGCTGGACAGATCCTGATTACTATTATCACTATTGTAATAGTCGTCATTAATAGTGACACGGCCGGGATTCGCTGCTAAAGCTTGGGTTTGCTCTCGCTGCTCATCAGTCCGTTACGTTCCCTCTCGAGCCGCCGGATTTGTGAAGAGGTGATTTACCGCGGCTCGCTCCGGGAGCGCCGTGCTCCCCTCAGCCGCAACGCCGCCCGCAGAGCCCGCCGCGGGGAAACGCGTTGGCCTTGGCTTGGTTCAATTCAGAATTATCCCCTGGCTGCTGCCGTGCTGGAGGTCCCGCTGTTCTTTCCTACCCAGAATTTGTTGTTTACCGTCTTTTGTAGGGAGGTAAAAATATTAACCGGGGGAAGCGGACCAGCAGCCGTCACAGGTTTTCAGCCGGCGCTGGGGGAGATCCCGACCGCGGTCCTTTTCGGTGGCAATCGGCTGCTACCGCCGCCCGCCCCGCTGCTTGGGTGGCGGACGCGGCTCCCTGGCCCACCCGGCCCCGGCTCCCGTTCTGCTCTGCAGAGATCGGCCGCAGAGCCCCAATACACCTCGGAGCACCCTCGGGCTCTGCGGTTGCTGCAGCGTGGGCAAAGGCTGCTGGCCTTTCCCAGCTTTTAAGCTGTAACACTTCGGCGTTTTCTCCACTGATAATTTCTCCGGTGTAAGAAAATAATATAAATATATGCATGCTTGTGTGTATATACCTTCAGAGACTATACATAGTCTTCCAATACAGTGAGGGTGTGTTGGCGTTCCACCGCAAGAAAAAGAATGAAATATTGCTATTTGTAACCGAATCCATTACAAAAGAAAAACATTTAACACTGACCTGCAAAATGCAAGTGCTCCCGGAGGTAAAACAAAGTTTGGCAGTACAGTACATTTCGTGCAAACCCCCCTAAATCGAAAACCAAACTGGTGCAAATTAGGCCTTTTCATGTATAAAGCCTTTAATCACGTATAAACGAAATTACAAGTGACCCTCTAAAGCAGCGCTTCCGGCCCTCCCGTAATTCATGCGAGCGATTTGGCTAAGTGTGCCAGCTCCGAACGTGGACTGCAGCTATCACGTCTAATCTAATCAGTCCGCCTGTGAGGGGACCCAGCGGTGTCATCAACTCCAAAGGGCCCTTGGTGGAAGTGGCTGGGAGAGGCCAGCGGCAGCTGGAGCCATGAATGACACTTTCTCATTTGTTCCTTTCCCAGTTCAACAAATGTTTAGCCCCGTTACTGCTAAATGAACGCCTTGCGCTCTTTGGCTGGGGGAAGCTATTTATTTTTAAGATTCTTGAATAGGATCAGGAGCAATTAACTTATTTTTTGTTTCCATTTTCTGTCGGTGTATTGGGAGGTAACCTGGAGCAAAGCGAAAAGCTGGCCGCTGTGTGGGCGCCTGTGTGCTGTATTCCCGACGCCGGGATACGCCGGGCTCGCCATGGCGACAGGAAGGTGTCCGTCGGACACGAAGCGGGACAAAACCCCGCTCGTTTATGGAGGGACGAGTCTCCATGTGCCGCTGCTGAGAGAGGGGGAGAAGCTAAGTGAAAAAGGTGAAAATAGGAACGAAAGCAGGAGTCGTGCCCTGCCGCAGCCGCTGCTGGACGGAGCCCGGGGAGGATTCCCCACCTTCTCGCTCGCTCGTCGCCCTTACCCGGGAACAGACACAGGGAACGACTAAGCCACCCTAGGAACTCAGCGGGGAGTAGGAGGAGGGGGGCGCGACACGAAAATACACCTGCTAAGGCCGAAAACAAACTTTGTGTGTGTGTGTGATTGATTTTTTTGTTGTTGTTGTTGTTTGTTTAGCTGCATTCCTCCCCCAAGCTATTAAAACAAAGCCTGCCCGTGCCGGAGGGAGGCCGGCCGTGGTGTCTCTGCGGGTCTCACGGGGGTCCCAGGTTCCGTCCGTTTCGCTCAGAAGAAGCCCCGATCCCTCCCAGCTCCCGGCCGCTGCCGTGCGGCTCCCGCCGTCTGCTCCGCGCTCTTTTACTGACAGGCAAACGTCTGAATCAACCCCCTTCGGTAGATGCCCAAGGGGCATTCTCTGTGCACGAACCCGCCCCACAGCCTTACACTCCCTCCCGGCCCCCCGCCCTCATCGCCGTGTCCCTCGGGAAGCGGCACTTGCTGCCCACTCCGAAGTTGACACTGGTGCCCCGCCCGCCCTCTGCGCCGGGAGAAGTTTCTCAAAGCCTGGAAACATCCGGCACCTGACCCGAGATCCCCCGGGAGCCCAGGAAACGGTGTTGTGGGTGCCGTGCCCCGGGAGCCGCTCGCCCTCTAAGTCTGGCTGTTCCTCCAAAGCTGCGCCGGTTCCTGCTCCGGGGGCTGCCCTCCGCCCCGGGTCGGGTTTAATGGGAGGGGCAGCTCTACAAGCACCAGTCTCGGCGGCCGGACCCGCCGGTGCGGGCTCAAAGGGTGCGGCCTGAGCCGGGGGCTTTGCTCGTCTGCAGGTGGGAGGCTCAGTGCCCCAGCGTCGCCCTGCCGCCCCGGTGGTTCCCCCAGCCGCTGCCTTGCCTATCGCCTTCTTGTCCGGGCTAAGCGACAGCCGAGGGCAGCGAGCTCTTGGCTCCAGGCACCCTTTGCCCGGCGGCGGGAGCCCTGCGAGCATCGCTCTCCTATCCCGGCCCCCAGCACCCCTCGCAGCGGCGGCGCGCACCTTGTCGTGGGTTCTGATTCGACTTCTAAATCCCTGTTTATACACCTAAGACCCAGAGGGAATGAATTAAACGAGACCGCTCCTGCCCCTTTCCTTAGGGCTCCCTGCACTCCGCGCCCTCTTAGGAAGGGTGGAGGTCCCCGCGGAGCCCCCACAGCCCCAGGAGAGCGCGGCGGGCGGGAGCGCGCTCAGCGCTGCTTCGCTCGAAAGCGTACAGCGAGCGGTGATGCTATCCGCTCGGGACGGGCTCACGGCTTCGCTTAAACACTCACGTTAGGACACAGAGGCGGCCCCTGCGCCCTCCCCGACAGGGCACTGCCCTGGCTGCTGGAGGCGACGGTGCCTAACGCCGGAGCTGTCACGCAGGTACCCACTGGCCTTCTCAAGTGCCATGCTGGTTCACGATTCCACAAATCTAGATACTAAAAATACTATTTGCATTTGGAAGACATTAAAGGATTTATTTAAAATAAAGGACAAATTAAATTTGAAGTACTGTCTTTTCTGTACCTGTCTTCCATTGATGTCTGCTGTGCTGTGTCTTTAACAATAACTTACCCTATATAACTTATACTTTGCACCTGAATTAATTTCTCTTTTCCAAACATCTTGAAACTTCTTCATGATTACATAATCTTTGTCTTCTTTTTTTCTTTATTTTCATCATCTTTGTTTTGGGGGTTTGTTTGGTGGTTTAGCATTTCCTTACTCATCCCCATTTTACTGACAAATATATCTTGCGAGTACTGCATGCAGAAGAAATTGCATAGCAAAGTGCTTGACATATGGGGTGTACATGTATAATGCTTTGTGAAATTCAAGTAACTCGGTCCCACTTCAAACCACAAAAAGTCATAGTATTGTTCAGGTGGGGTTTTTCTTCTTCTTCTTTTTGTTTGTTTATTTGGTTTTTGTTGTTGTTGTTGTTGTTGTTTTTAATTACGTCAGGATGTAGAGGCATAGGAAGCTGGGTGGATTCCCTCTGCTGCCTGGACAAGGCCAGTCAGGGCCAGTCCCACCACATCCAGACAGGAAGTAGGGCAGGGAAAGAGGTGGTGGCAACTCAGAGACCAGATCATCATGTTTGTGATGGTCAGAAAGCTCTGAAGTCAATCTCAGGATCAGGGTCTAGACAAACATGGCCCATAAACAAGCACATGTGGGGCTGTAACTAAGGTGAGAATCCAGCACTCTTCCATCACCATCTAACCATCAGGGCAGAGGTTAGCAGCCCTGGACAGAGCTGAGACTGAGTCTCTGGACAGAGGCCACGGGTGGGGGTCTCAGCTGAGGCCCATCAGGACCATGATGGGGTCTACATCTACATCCTCTCGAGGACCTAACAGGTGAAATTACAGTAACCTACTCTGTAATCATCCAAATTGATAGGAAGAGTTGTTTGCCTCATCAGGAAATCCTTCTTGGCATGGGGGCAGCCTGGGACAGAGGAAAAGCCCAAAGGGGAGGTGAGTGCAAATCACTGTTCTCCACAGTGCTTTTTGCTAGCAGGGTTGGGCAGAGAGGCTAATGCCAGGTCACTCTCTGTTGAAGGAGACAGATCCATCACTTACCTCCTGGGTTGTGCTGGTGACAGGCACCTCTGTCCTGGTGTTTCTAGGTCCCACTCCAGTTCCCTCCTCTGTTAGTGGCTTGCTAGGGCTAGTGTTCAATTTGGATATTGCTTCCTACTCTTATGTTACCTCAGAACTTTAGAAATCTAATGCCTTCTGGAGAAAGCCCTGCACACACCTGGCACAACTCTGCACTAGGAGGCCTTGGCAAGCACTGTAGAGCCACTGAAGTGATACCTGCCTTCACCTCGTTACACTTGGCTTTTTTACAGGCACCTCTGCAGGGTCTAAGGAATGTCAGGACGGGGAGAGGGGAAGCAGGGAGACTTTTGCAGAGACAGAACTCCCTCTATGCCTGACTGACACTGATCTCTCTGCTTCATTAGGTTTAGGAGATGGGTGTTACATTGGACAGGGACAGCCTGGCTTCCTCTGCACCTTGCTGTCTGCTACAGCCAAACTGGGGCTGAGGCTGCAGCTCCTGCCCAGGCAGGTTATCTCTTACCAAGTCTGGGTCCCAGCCAGAGTCCCAAATGGCCCTTCAAGCATCGCCAGCTTCCACACACCAGCGAAACTGGGCCAAATGACAGGAAAGGAATGTGCAATTATTTTACTGCTATCAAAACCTAAATCAGCAAATGCATTTAGCAGCCTGGTAATAGGGAAAAATACTGCTCCCTGTGCCTCCTTCAGCCCAGCAGAGATGGTGATGAAAAGCTGAGCAGAATGGTCTACCTTACCAGCTCCCAGTTTTTCTTTGTAGCTGAATTCACCTCAGCTCATGGGATGATTAGGTTGGATTGCCACAGAAAAAAAAGCCACTTAGGATTTCTCCCTAGACACCTAGGAGAAGTGTAACTTGCCCCTCCCAGCTTGGCTGAGTTTCCAAGTGTGCTGAAAGCCACTTTCTCTGCAGCTCTCATCCTCATTTCCTGCAGCCCTGCATGCTTGCAATAGACTCCCAAAGTCCTACAGACTGTTCTTGCATAGAAACTTCACATCAGCCCTGCAAACCCACAACAGTTACTCAGTAAAGCTCCTTAGGTATAATGTTCAACAAGGATCTCAGCAACCTATTATTACTTCTTTGGGTGTCATCTGTGTTCTTTCTGATTTTGTGTACATAAACTTAGGAATTAGTTGTGCTCACACAGACACACACACACACACACAAAAAAAAAGGCTGCTGCATTTTTTGTTAG
Organism: Pycnonotus jocosus; assembly: GCA_013400435.1. Classification (NCBI taxonomy): domain Eukaryota; kingdom Metazoa; phylum Chordata; class Aves; order Passeriformes; family Pycnonotidae; genus Pycnonotus; species Pycnonotus jocosus. The sequence continues at coordinate 192,727 of VWYP01016322.1, forward strand.
CTGTGTGAGTTTTGACTGACGAAAATTTGATTTCTTTCTAGTTCATCCTGAGGGCATCAAAAAGCAGGCAGTGGGCCCTGTCTGTTCATCTGCTACTGAGGGGTTTTTGTTTGCTTTTTTCCTTTATCAAGGCATTGTATTCTTGGGTCTTTGTTTGCTATATATATCTGCTGTATAAAAGAAACATACTTGCTATAAATCACTAGGTAAATGAAATAATTCAAAAACCTCATTCCCGAGGAATCATACTATGGTTCAGATTATTTGAAATACTGAAAACATCTTTTAATCGTAGAATTCTATACAAACTTGGGTAGATACATAAATGGCCACGACAAAATATGTTCTTATTGCCTGAAAATTTTCACAGAAATACAAACATAGATGGCAAGCTTACTGACATCCAACAGGATGATATCTTTAAACTTGCAAAATGAATAGACGTGACACTCCTAAGCAGTTTGTGTTTGACTGTCCTTGAAGTTCTTCTGCTTATATACCTGCCTCAATATACAAAGAATCAAGATTAAAGTTTTTAATGCACATCACATAATAATGTAAAATTAAGCACAAAAAAAGGTAACAAATTGTAATCCTGAAAATACACTATCTTTTTTTACCTAGGGCATTGACTCATTCCAAGGATGATTTCCTGTAGAGTTGTGTTTTAAGTGAGACACACATCTTGTTTCTGCACAGGACATCAATATCAGATGGAGATACAAGAATGAATGGTAGCAAACAAAAGGGAAAGAATTGTAATCACAAGTGGAACTCAAACTCCATGCCAGTGCTCTTGCAGCCCTAAGCAAAGCTATACATAAAAATATGCTACAACCATTATTCTCAAAAAGTCCTTGGCACTTCTCCTCTGATAATCTTACTTTCTTTTTTAATGGAGCAAATTACATTTCTGCACCGATATCATAAGGCAAAACTATAAATGCAATTACAAGGACAAGTTACCAAAAAACCCCAAGGCAAAGATAAACCCCACCCTCAGCTCTGAATGCTTTGTGAAAGAACATCATCCTTCCTCCTCATCACTGTCTTTCATGGTGATGCCCTGGAGTCCTCCTGCGTCCGTGACCGAGACCGTGGCTTCCTCCACGGTCAGGCGGCTGTGCACGGTGTCGTAGGTTTTACTGTTCAGCGTCCCCTCCATCACGCCTTGCAACCTGAAGTCTCGGTAGGTTTTCTGTGGCAAAAGCAAAACATCCCGAATTGGACTCCAGCAAGTCTGAGTACTCTTTCACTACATACTGGCCATTTCTAGCATGCCAGTGGCACAGGTTTATTCCTCCTGTGGGTTAGGGACCGATCACCTCGATAAAGATTTTGTGGTCTTAATTTTTGGGCTGCATGAGATTTTTGCAAATTCTAGAGATCCTAATTTGATGGTCCTTCCTTTAAGAGATTGTATTTTCTGCTACAGCTTACTCCAGCTGCTGATTTCTCAGTAACTTCCATTTGTTTCATTTATTCAATAAGACACCAGCTGAGAATTTTTCTAAATATCAATTGAAATGTGAATTTGGCTACAGGTAGTTCTGTTCTGTCATTTCACAGAAAATGTAAATGCCTGACCTTTTCCCTATAGTGTAATTTTATTTATATTTCTCTTTACATTTGTATGCCAAATGTGGAAAAAAATTATTCTATATTACATTATAATATAATATATATTGTAATAATGAATACAGATTATGATCTATACTATATAGTGTCAGAATTTCTCAGGTGAATACCTGGTTAATTTGCATTCTAAGTCTCTACATTTTGATTTGCATCTTCTTTTTTTTTTTTTTT
>VWYP01016323.1:0-11189 GCA_013400435.1 Pycnonotus jocosus
GGTATTTTTCATTAGAAAAGTATTTCTTATTCATGGCAGTATATAAAGATTTATCAACATGACCTTTAAAATATACTCATCGATACTTTACAGTGTGCACTGATTTAACTATTCTGTTAGACAAGAAGAGACAAATAAGCAAGAGGCTCTAAAAAATAAAAATCTCTGACTTCAGTCTGACTTGACTTTGAAATCAGCTGTCACTGATGTCACACTGGATTGTATTTTGTTTAGTTTTATTTTTCTCCTTCTGAACAGAGAAGACAGATCCTAATCTCCCTTTCTGCTCCTGGGAAGAGAAAATGGCAGTGTATGGTAACAGCACACACCACCATCATTCTCAGCAGACAGCGAGCTTCTTTGTATTTGCCACCTCTGGACGTGTGCTTCCAGAGGCAACTGAAAAAACTGTGATGCTTTATGGATGCACAGAATAAGGACAACTCAAAGAAGCTGGATATTCTGGATATAATACTGTTCTTGCTGTCCATGCTCCAGAATAAAGTCATGGGCTCATCCCTTGCGCTGCCAAAACATATTTCTTTCAATCCAGGTTTAACCTAGTTTTCACAAAGTCATCACAGCTTTACCTTGGTATGGTTGTTGTGTTATATTCTCCTTTGTCATAATAATTAAAGCTGGCACTACTGCTTGAAAATAAACAGTAGCTACATGAATTTCAAACATTTGTATACAAATTGCATGACTCTCATACAGGCGTGTATTAGACTTTTCTCTTTTTATATCATCTGTTCTAGGTCCAACAGATGCACAAGCAGAACTGCAGCAGCAACATGCCTTGCTTCCACATGTTCTTCAGAAAAAAAGATGGATTGTTTGATTACCTGTTGGGATTTAAGTGCTGGTATCATGATCTGGGACAAGAAGAATTCCAGGCCCTGAAGGACATTTCCATTAGTACAATGAAACATGCCAAAATTCACCTCCTTTGGGAAGAAACAAAAATTAGCACAATGCATGTTGACTTCTGCAGCATTACACTCTTTGAGTGAAATTTAGATATGTGGCAGACACATCCACAGTCCATGTAACATGAGTATCTCTGAAAGTCAGAAAAGGCTGTTACAGTACATATTTATACACAACAAACTATGAGAGGCTAGAAAACCTTATGTTACTTTCAAGAATTATCTTTATTTTAAAAGTCTAAAAGATACAGTTTAAGTGCAGCATTTCAAGAATTTCAAGGTTCATAGCTTAAAATAAAATCCTCTGGTTTAGGTCTCTATTCCCTGTTGTCATTAAAATGTATATTTTAATGACTGATTAATAACAACTTTTATTAATGAAAATCTTGGGGTTTAATTATACCGCAGTAGCTAATTTATAAATCATTAAAATTTCACTTTATCACAAATACTTACTCTTACAGAAAAAGAACTTCTGCCAATCATACAGGTAGGCATTTTCATGAAAGCATTCCCTATTTTTTCTGACTCAGTTGCATGAATAAAGATCTGAGAAAATATGAACACGTGAATACTGCATGATTTTGCTCTGACCTGAGAGACATTTGATGCAGTTATAACTTCAGCTGATGTTCTTAGAAAAAATGCACAAGTTCCTGTAAAGTCCTGTAAATAGGACCAAATGCATACAGTTAAAAAGAATACATGTATACAGTAAAAGTAATTTACTTAAAAATTTACCTACCCTAAAAATGCACTGAAATCCAAACTGTAAAAAATCAATTACTCAAAAAGATAATGAAACTGTTTGCAGGATATTTGAAAATTTGTCCTTCTCAAATCAAATACTGTTTTTTCCCAGTCTGACTCAAGAATGTCAAATATGCCCTTTTGGACAGACTGGTCCAGTGTTGCACCTCTACGAAGAAAATGCAGTTCAGGGAGAGCTTGTGAACTAGGCTATTTCCTGTTATTGTACTTGAATGATGCTTATTTTATCTATCTATCTATCTATCTATCCATTAAACCTAATAACAAACCCAGTAATGACTCAACTGGAACAAATTTGAAAAACCATTTTAGTTGGCTGAATTGGCACAGGAATGAACTTCACTTTTCCCCTGAAAGCGAAAAAGAATTCTGCTATGTCCTTTCTGGCATTACTATGTTAACATAAGCTCTTTATGACAAGAAACAGCAATAACAACAAAAACGAAAACCAAAGCACCACCAGGCTTTATTCAATGACCATTTATATGAAGAGTCAATTTCCCCCAAAAGAGATGGAAAAAACCCAAAATTAGTCAAAAATTTTAATGACAGCTCTGAATATGCTGTTGACTACTGCTTGGCTATTAGAGGGAGGAGATTATTATAAGAATTTGAATGGAAGAAAGGATTTATTAAAGGTATTTTTTCAGTAATGTGAAGTATTGTTATATGAAAGGGTGTAGAGTACCACTTAAGAATTGCACTTTTAAATTAGAAGTGCAGAAGCTCTGAAAAATACTTAACATGAAGTCATTTAAAAAATGCTAGGATCTGCAATTTTTTAACAAGGATTTATTTGCCCTGAAATTTACTGAAAGAAATGCTGGGAGACCCTGCATTATGAGAACAGAGACTAAGTACTTAAATACGTATCCAAGAATTACAAAAAAATTGTATAACACTGCAGAACTGTTATGCCTTTTCAATATTTTACTTTTTAAATGTCATCTAATGAATTTTATCAACCATACCTCAGTGGAACCCATGGTAATAAATAACTTCTTCTGAGGCAAATTGTTTGCTGACCCATCTGGCCTCAATGATGCATTCGACTTTTGCTAGCAATTAAATTATAAATAAGAGGTTAATAAAATAAAAACTATATCATACAAATACTTCATCCATTTGAATATATGAATTATAATTAAGTCTATTCTGATTCAGTTTGTAACTCCCAGACAGAAATCATGAGGATGAGGTTTGCATTCTCTGGAGAATAAGCTTTTCCTGAATCCCAGTAAACAGTTTCACAGCCCGTTCTTTCAGAAAAAAAAAAACAAAACAAAACAAAATAAAACAAAACAAAACAAAAAAAACCCACAAAACAACAAAACACACACCAAAAAACCCCCACAATAAGAAGGGAGGGAAAGTCTCAGAAAAGATAACAAAATTAAATCTGAAGTAATTCCTAGTGAAATTTCCTCTATGAAAACCAAGTGAGTGTCTCACAGAAAGAATCACATGCTTGTGGTCTGCAAAGTTGTAATGTAACTGTGAATGGGACTCACAAGTAACGCCATCAGCTAGATCCTGCCAACAATGCAAAGAAATACAGCTTTCTGCCCATTTCTTTAACCAGATATCACAGAAAATCTTTCTCTCTGGGAAGCCTTGCTGCCACTGGTCCCTCTCCACTGAGATGTATCTTTAACCTCTTCTCTTTGAAGCAACAAAAAAGCTTAAACCTTAAACCTGCTACCCTCTAATTATGTGTCATGCATTTTGGAAAATAACCTGTTGAAACTTGGAAGAATGTGACAGAATGTGAGAGAAGCTTGGAGGTATATTTCCCTTTAAAGCTGAGGAGAGCCCTCTTCCTAGAAAGTCAAGTGTTCAGCTCCTACTAGACTGAACATGTGATGGGTGATACACAGGGGTGTCTCCTCACTTCCACCCCAAATCAGCATCTGCTGACCCCTACATGTGGTTTCAAGTGACCATCATGCACCTAAGATGGTGAAAAAAAGAGATGAAGAGGCAAGAAGCAGCAAAGAAAGGATCTTTGACAAATCCTGGTAAGGGCATGCCTCCTAGTCAGGCCAATAGTCTGCCCTGCTCGGTATTTTATCTCCAAGAACACCAGGGCAAGCACATCTAATACTGCCCTTGAGTAAACTCCAGTTGTCCAATGTGCTTGAAATCCAATTGTTCACAGAACTATCAAATTAATGAGATCTCATCAGAATGTGGTGGAAGATGCATTCATACTTCCCATCAGAAAGATTATTTTTATGCTATGCTGCTTCTGAAACAGAACTCTCATAAATTAATTTTTTTATGGTTAAAAGGGTCAAAATAAAACAAAATTAAATGCAGCATTGACACGTTCCATTTAACCCAGGCTGGGCATTTATTTCTGATTTGTCAGTTAAGGAAAACAATGTCAATGGTTTTTGCTTCATCTTGATTTAAGTCAGAGAACAAGACATTTATCTCAGAAATGTGCATGCCTAGTCCCAGTGAAATGAAACACTGATTAAACTGTTTTGACAGCAGAGCTCATTCTGTGCTTTGCAAAGTCTCTAAGCAATTCCAGCAACACTTGAAAGTTCTTCTAATTTATCTAGGTTATAATGATTCTGCAATTCATTCTGCATTTAACAGAGGATCAAGAATTATCAATCAGTTTTTCTCCTCAACAAGCCCAAAATATCACTAACGGGGGAGTTAACCCTCCCTACCATGGGTCCTCACTGGCATAACTTGACAGCACTGATGAAGGCCTTCTGCAATTTTGGAAGCCCACAACAGTTGTCTTAGACAATGCCAAGGTCACTTGGCACCTTTTGATATCACACACTCAGAGAAAGCTGAACAAATGATTTCACTCTTTATGCAGAGGCTTCCCCTTCTCAAAACTTAAAGGGAGAAAAATACAACTTGGGGACCACAACTGCCTTATTTCCAGTCACAGTTTTCCAAGCATATTTTCTGCAGAATGGGACAGATCTGAACATGATGCCACCTTAATTTAGAAAGACATTGCATCATTTTTCACCCGCTTGAATGAGTGATTTGTCCATAATGGAGCTGGTGCAGTTCAAACTGAAACAAAATAAACTGGTTCTTAAACAGACAGCTCCCTCATTCCTATAATACTTATGCTAGCTAGTATGGTATTTTAAACTCTGAATACCATGAACACTTTGTCTCAATTATCTCTATCCCTTTTGAAATCTGAATTTTTACTCTAATTGGCCATTTTTAAGTTTTCTCTTGTGAAAACAAAACCAGTATCAAACTATGCCACAAGGCATCCTCCAATTTCCATGTAAACCAAGATGGAAGTATTTAAACCGTGAGGTCCAAGTTCTTTCCACACTGGCATAAATAGCCAAAAAAAATACATTAAGATTTTTTAAATTTTGCAACAGTCATGAGATTTATTTTTTTAAATGCAAATTTGCTTTTGCAGAAGCAATAATGGAAACATACCTGCAATTCATCTTGGTAAAAGAAGATCAATTTTTTAAATCCACTAGGGGCAAAGAATTGTTCAATTAGTTGAAACTGAAAAAGATAAATACAATTCTAGTTAATTATGAGATAGCTTCAAAACACTGAAAATTTTGGAAATATTTCTTGTATTAACAATTTAATTAATGTTTACCTTGTCATCAGAAATAATAATCTCCTCCACTTGCTGCTCACTCAAGTCTATCCCATCTGCTAATCTTGATATCAAATACTTGTGTCTTCCATCTATCTGAGCTCTTCTCTCCTCTTTGGTTACTTTGGCTTGCTTGGCTAGTTCTTTTATGCTTTCACTGGAAAGTACTAGGCCTTTCTTAACAGTGGACTACAAAATAGAAATTTGTTATAGAAAGATTATTTTTCCACACTTAAGGTTTTTATTTTATATTGTTGATCTTTAATAAACTACTTCAAGCAGGAACATGAAAAAATTACATGTACAGAATGTACAGGGAAAAGAACAGTAATGATTAACTTGCTAGGCCAGAGTTATTTCTCAGTACAAAGCTGCTATGAAAACTATGTATCTGAAACTCCAGGATCTCAGAACCAAATGTGGACCCATGCTAAGGTCAAATTTAGCACTATAACAGCTCTAATTCAAATCTCAGCTTTGTGAATCCAGGTTCCAAACTTCTACATGTCCATATTCCAGATTTGGGATTGATCTCTATACTGCCAGCATTTTAATATACAGTATCAAGTTATTACCCTAAAGGAAATAAATACGCCAAATCACTATAAAATCAGCTACCACAGGAATAAATATACAATTGATGATTAATATAGAGATCATATGAAGGTAGCATCAAAATTATAAAGAGGGAGATTGATGTAAAAAAAGGATTTTTCAAAATCTTCCTATCAGAGTGAAAATAGATACGGTGACTAACATTTTTAAGTCAAGAAAATCTTGGGAAGCTATATGGAAACCCAAAGATTTGGGTAAATAAGTAACCACACTGATCATTTCCCTCTACACACAGCTCTCACTGACGTGAGTATCTGGGGTTTGGAAATGTCTGGAGTGTCTCTGTACCTTACAGCTTTTACTGGAGAGAAAAAAAATATATATATAAATTACATCAGTTCCCAGTACTCTACACTAACTGGAATTGTAATTAATCAAGCCTACTCTTGGATTAAAAACAAAAAAGATGACCAATCTCCACCTTTGCTTCCTACCATTTGGTCTTACCCCAGACTCTGAATGGATGTTTTCCATCCACTCTTGTCTCTACCTGCACCTCTTAGAGACCAGGAGACAGAGACAATGTCTGAATACCTGTAGCTGTTGGTCAGTACCCTTCTAATGCCTCCAAAAGCTAATTGTGATTCACCATGTTGTTCCCAATTTATCTGTGTCAGTCTTTCATCATCTCTGGTTTCCATGTCAACAACTGGATCTCTTATTTTGCATATGCCTTCCCTGATGCAGTATGACCTTATTCAGGTGTTCTTAAACAACAGTGATTTTCATCATGGCAAAGAAAGGGTATTAACCACTGGATGTTAAAAAAATATACATCAAAGAACCCAAAATCCCAGGAACACACATTGTGAGCACAGAAAGTCTGTGACACTTTACTCTAGACACTTTTGAGGGTTCATTCTTCCTTTTTCCTTGCATTTAACAGACTGAAAGAATTTGGCATGCTTCAGTACTAGACAAGCTTTGTCAGTGAAGACTTAAAGAAAAATCTGTATAGAAGAACATTGAGTAGACAAAAGGTAGCTGAGTTACCACCTGTTTTAGAACAAAAAACACTTGCCGGAAGAACAGTAGTCAAAGATGATTCTGTGACAGCAGATCCTAGCTCGGTGCTCCTTGTCTTCAGGTGCTCTCCATGTCTATGATATTTGCTTTCTGTCTCTAATTAAAAGAAATTACATTTTCTAATTATTCAAGTACAACAAATGCATTTACAAGATCTACTGCAGTGTTTTGTCTTCATATTTGCTAGCTAACCTTTTCTCACACTGGGGAAAATGAGACCATTTTATTTCTCAAAAAAATGATATTTACATCCCATCATTGGCAGCAAATAGGATCCCCAGTGGAGCATGCAGTAATGCTTATGAGCAGTTCACCAAACCTCAAAGAATTACTGTTTAATCTATTTTATATAAACAAGATTGCGACTAAAACTAGAATTCTAATAGCATTGATTTCCATATAAATTTTCTATCAAATTGTATCCTTTTCACCTGATTAGTATGTACTATATACAGAATCACAGAATGCTTGAGATTGGATGGAATACTGCTCAAGCAGGGTTACTTAGAGCCAGTTGCCCAGGACTGTTTCCATATGGCTTTTAAGTATCTCCAAGGATGGACACTCCATAACCTCCCTGGGCCATCTGCGCCAGTGCTCGGTCGCGTTCACAGTGTTTCCTGATGTTTGGAGAGAACCTCCTGTGTTTCACTCTCCTCCACTGCCTCTGGTCCCATCACTGAACACCATGGAGAAGAACTTGACTCTCTCTCCACCTTCCTTTCAGGCACTGACATGCACAGAGAAGATCCCACTCAGACCCAGTTCTTACCCTTTCCTCTACAGACTTCATTATTTTTATGGCACTTCACTGAAGTCTTTTCAGTATATTCAGGTCTCTCTTGTACTAGGAAGCCTAAAACTGGACGCCCTACTCCAGGTGAGGCCTCACCAGTGCTAAATGGAGAGGATGGATCATCCCCCTTAACCTGCTGGCAATACTCCTTATCCGCCTCACGGTACCATCATCCTCTTTTCCCACAAGAGTCACTCTTGGCTCATGTTCAACTTGCTGTCCACCAGGAATCTCAGGTTCTTTCCTGCCAATCTGTTTTCCAGCTGTTTAGCCCTCAGCTAGTATTGTTGCATGGACTTGTTCATCCCCAGGTGCAGGAATTTTCTCCAACCTCTCAAAGTTCCTCTGGATGGCAGCACAACCCTCTGGTGTATTGGCTGACCCTCCCTTTCATGTGTTATCAACAACCCTCTGCCCCATCATCCAGATCATGAAAGAAGATGTTGAACAGGACTGGAGCCACTACCGACCCCTGGGGTACACTCTACCTTCTGGGCTCCAGCCAGACTTTGTGCTGCTGATCACCACCCTCTGAGCTTGTCTGTTCAACGTTTTGAATCCCCCTCACTTTCTGCTCAGACAGCCCACACTTCAATAGCTTCTCTATGAGGATCTTACAGGAGCACAGGGGAAATCTGAATTGTAACTGCCCATCACAGTACTTTGTAACTCAGGAACACAATCTGGCATAAGAGAGCAAGAAGGTCCAACTGCAGAAAGGGTAAAGCTGGCTGGAAGCAGGAATACCAGAGGCAGAACAATCCCTTGTAGGCGAGTATAGTTTCTCTTGGTAATAAGAAACAGTCACAGCTTTGTCTTGCAGCCATCCTGGAATGCCTGGCTCAGAATCTGCCTTTGGGCAGCAGAGCTGGTGCTGGGGGATGGACCCAAGGCTGGGCTGAGGTGCTCCGTGCTGATGTTCACAGGACTGGTGCTGGTGCAAGTATATGTAAGGAACTGCTTCAAGAAGCATCTTTGCAGACTTCCTGTAGAATCAGTTATGGTTTAAAGACAGTCCAATGCATTGTTTATTATTTTTAATATATATTTCAGCACAAATGTGTGTTTAACCCACCTCAATGAGAAGAATAAAAAAATTCTCAACAGGAGAATGTCAAAAGCCTTACTGAAGAAAAGGCAGACCACAGTCACTGCACTCCTCTCACCTACCAAATCAATCATTTCCTTGCAAAAGGAAATGAGGTTGATCATACATTTCTTTCCTTGTTGAATGAATGCTGATTACTCCCAGTCACTTTCTTGTTCTTCACATGTCTGGAAATGGTATCCGGGATTAGCTGCTCCACCACTTTCCCAGGGACTGAGGTGATGCAATTAGCATTTAGCTCTCTTTTTTGCTCTTCTTGAAGGCACGAGTGGCGTTAGCTTTCCTCCAGGCCTCACACCCCTCTCCCAGTTGCCATGAATATTTATTTATGCAGTACTCTCTAAAGTGATTCTCTTCCACTAGTTCAGTGAATACATAAGCAAAGAGGACATAGGTAAGGGATGCACCCACAGGCACAGAGGGAGATGGCTACGTTCAAGAACCTTTGAACTAACTAATTTAATCTATTACCACTGTTATAATATTCCAGAAAAATGACACCACATTACGTGTCATACTGTAAAGTACACTATATTATGGAGGACTACTTATTTTAATTCCAGAAAAATTGTTTGAATCATGTTGATATGATTCAACACTAGGAAATCTGCTATGGTATCAGAGTTGCACTGTGGATGACCCTGTAAATACATATATATATATATATATATATATATGCATGTGAATGCATATGCATATGTGTACATATTTATTTATAGAGCTGAACACTGCACATTCAGCAAACACAGTCCCTACAACGGCAGATCCAGAACAGCACCTACCTGCCCAGTGTATATATAAACTTAAACACTCTACTTAATAATTGGTTTCTCATTTTGTTCCTGGATTTTTTTCCCCCATACAAAGCTGACATGAAGTACTTATTAATTTTTCCCTTACCTTTTTTTATAGCAATGAGAGGCGGACAGAGATCAATATGAGGTTTAGAAGAAAGCTGTGTTGCTCTCAGTTGCTCTGAGTCCTGCTGTGCAGAGTGACCATGAGAGGAACTGGGCTTGTCTTGTCCCCCTAACTCGGTTTCACCTCCCACAGTCTCCTCCATCTGTACCACCACACAAAAATCAACCTAAATCAACAATACAGAAAATGACTGTGGAGTGTAACATTGTAATAAAGACATCTTCAGTATTTTTATCCCTGTTACAGCATCAATATGATAGATTAGAAAGGAAAGGGGGGACAAAACCTCTACTTTCAGTCGGTGATTGTAGTACTGCAAGATTTTTATCGGGTGATTTAAAAAGAGAAGATCTAGGCAGTTTTCGAAATGATAAAAGCTTCTTTAAGGGAACCTGTTACCAAAACTTTGTTTCTAGTAGCATAACTATACTTTCTCTGCAGGCAGGGTGCCGCAGGCGGGAACTCACGCGTTGGGGGGCAGGTTCAGCTCCTTCTGAAGCTCCTGCAGGCGCAGGTCCCGCTGCGAAGCGCTGGGCACCGGGCGCCGGCTGCGGCATCCGCTGAATCCCAAGCAGGTTTTCAGTCCTGCGATCTCCCCTGGGCTCTTGGAGCTGCTGGCAGCTGCTATGGCAACCCCCACACAAACCCAGCGAGCAACCCAGCCCCCACCAGGCACCTCGCCTGTCCCCATTTCCCACTGGATTCAGCAATCCGGTGCTAATTTCTTAACTAGCTGTCCTTTAAAAAGCACCGTAGTTTTCTCTTGCGTATAAATTAAACCCTAAGCACTCAGCTTCCCTGAGCCTCAGCGATTCTGAGGTGCTGAGCCAGGGGAGGCCGTGGTGAGAGCTGCATCCCGGCGGCCACACCACGCTCCCGACACATCCCTTGCTGGCACGGCAGCGCCCTGGGACCTGGGCAAGGCGAGAGGGGAGAGCCGACACCGCGGGCTCAGTGAGGAGTTTCCCTTCTCCTCCGCCGGGATTAACAGCTTCCACATGGATCTGAAGGCACCGCGTGATGTGCAGCTTATCCAGTTTATCCGTTTTCAGAATCACCGAATCACTTAGGTTGGAAAAGACCTCTAAGGTCATCGAGTCCAACCAGGTTGACCCAACACCACCGTGTCAAGCAGACCATGGCACGGAGCCACATCCAGTCATTTCCTGAACGCCTCCAGGGACGGTGACTCCACCATCTCCCTTTGGCAGCCCATTCCAACGCTTAACAACCCATCCCGTGAAAAAAATCACTCCGCGTGCTTCCTTTTTTATTTTCTCTAGACGACACCCACTGCAATAGGCGACCCATCCAACCCAAAGATTTAACACCTCACAGGAGTCGTGAAGTTTATTTTTTAGCATTTTATTATTTATTATTTATTATTTATTTAAACCGATTTCGGCGAGT
>VWYP01016323.1:11402-38443 GCA_013400435.1 Pycnonotus jocosus
GGGGGTAGGGGGCGGGATGGGCCGGGGCGATCCGGGGAGCCCCTTGGGGTGGCGGGGCCGAAGGGGGTGCTGAGGGCTCGTCCTGTCCCGGGGCCGCGGCGGAGGGCGAAGGAGCTCGGCGTGCCTGCGGGGAGATCTCCGGCCTTTGCCCGGCAGGGACGGGCACCTGCGTCGGTGCGAATGATTCGAGCTGAGCCACCTCTGCCAGGGAGGAGCCGGGCGGGTCTGGGGCTGCCGGCCGGCGCTGCTGCCGCTGCTTCCCCCCGGCTCTGTTCGGAGGGCTCGCTGCCTTCCTCTGGCCCAGGAGCTCCTCTGCAGCGGGGCAGGGGCCTCCACCTGGGAGCCTGTCGCACCTGCTGGCTCTGGAGCGTGAGTCCCGAGAATAAGGGTCCGATTGCAGCTGGAGCCTTCCTGAGTCGGCTCAGGACGTAGTTTTGTTCACTTCTGCCTCTGTTTTGCGCTGAAGATCTGTGTAGTTTTGACTCAGCTTCTGTATGAAGTTGGCACGGCTTCCTAAAGCTTGCTGTTCCTTTTGGGTGGTCCTACAAGAACCTGTCTGCCTCGACGTGTTAGTTACAGTGAGCTGGCTTCTGATTCTGCTGACGAGGTCTGCTGGATGTGCCTGGGTAGTGGCTGTGTGAGCTAAAGGTGTTGTAACTCTGTGGCTTGTATTCAGAGTTTTTAATAAGGGCAGGAATTCAGGATAAAGCTCCCTGCTGCAGAATACTATTGCTGTAGTAAATTCATATTTTAAAGTGTCTTTAAAAAAAAAAAAATTAGGATGAGCCCTTATAGCTTGGAGATGGATTGAGCCAAACAAAACTGGCATATTCATTCCAAAGCACAGGTGATGGAAATAGATCTTGCATGTTTAAATGAAGAGTAACGTGGCCAATAGTAAAAAAGTACAGGAGTTTACACTGTAGAAATAACTCTGGAATAAGTTCATACTTGTGCACGTAATTCTTGTAGGTACTAGAGATACGGAACTTGAGAAATAGACTTGGGCTCTGACAGACTAGCTCATGGGCAAACCTTGCCTGGGATGTTTCTTAGCCATGATAAATTCCAAAATTAAGAATTTTGCTAGTGCTCTTCAAAGTCTGGCTGGGATGTAGTTAACTTTCTTCATAACAATCTGTACAGTCTGTGTTTTGGGTTTGTGGCAAAAAGAATGCTGCTCTCACTGTGGTGTTTGGCTATGGCTGAAGGGGGCTTGTACAGTGTGAAGGTTTTCTCTTTTTCCTAATCTACCCTCCACTTCCCTTGAATGGGCCGGGATGGGCAGAGATTGAGAGGGCACAGAGGGGACCTCTGACCCACACTGGCCAAAGGGAAGTTCCCTAGTGTGTATCATACTTAGCAATAAAATATGGAGGCTTGTTTCCAGACTAGTGATTGTTCAGAGGCTGGTTGGAGTGTTAGTTTGCCTGTGAGGGGTGATGAGCAATTTTCTTTGCTTTGGTTGTTTCTTAGGATTTTTTGGGTGAGGGGTGTTTCCTTCATTTGTCAAACTTTCTCTTGTCCCACGAGTTTTCTTGCTTTTGCTGTTTCAGTGTTTTAGATTAGTTTTTTAGATCTGTTAAACAATTTTTAAACAGTTCTTTAAACAGTTCTGTAGGTCACTGTTCTGCTGAGATTAAGCGATGTGCTGGATTTGTGAATGCAGACTGCTCTGAAAATACATACCTAATTTCAAGGAATAATATGGGTATGAGAGAGTATAATCTCTAGCTGTGGCAGCAGAACCTAAAATGTTCTGTTTGGTTGAAAGACTAAAGACATAACATGTTGGAAATCATTTGGAAGCAACGAGGAGCTCCAGATATATTCTTCAGAGGTCTGTGGACACCATGGTATTGCATCTTTCATTATGAGATCCTCCTTATTCTCTTAGTAGCTAATGAAGTTTGAGAGAATGTGTCTGCCTTGATGGACAGCAAATGTTACCTTTTCCTCATACGTGTTTGCCTGCATGTCTTGACTTCACTAGAAATTCTGCTGGAGACTGAAGTGAAATACTTGAATAATTTTCCCCATATCCATGATGGACTGGACTGATACTGTGAGAAAACAAGGAAATCAAAAAATTATCCATCAGAAGCCTAAATGGAAGTGCTCTATAGTTAAGTTTCTGGGTTTGGAGCTTCCACTATTATGTTTCTCCCCAGTTTTGGTAGCAAATTCGACCTGTTGCTGCAGGAGGACTGTGGTTCTCTCAACTCCACTCAATTGTAGTTCAGGATGAGTTAGGACTTTTGCTTGAACTTTCTACAAGATTCCATTATGCTTGTGTTATTGCCCTTTTAATAGACCAACCTACCCTTGGATTAAATAGAATCACTTTTTTTAATGAAGATTTGCTGATTTTGTGGTGATCAGTTTTTTTGGTGGTGTTTTGTTTTGTTTTGGTTTTTTAAATTCAAGCTTAGAGCAAGGTAAATGCAAAAACAGCAACCAAAAACTTTTTAGGGGAGCTATGAGATTAAGTGCCTTTAAATGCAGTTCTTGTAGAATTCCAATTGCTTCTGTTTGGAATGCGGTTTAATGACGCTTCTGTCAAGTTTCACTGCTTTTATTGCCAGAGTTAATTCTCCAGTTGTTAACTTTGAAATGTCACATAGCCATCGAATGAAAAAAGGTGGGTTTTTAAAAAACGTTTTATTTCCTTTCAGTCCTGTGAAGTAATGAAGGCATTCTGAGGTCCTAATCAACCATGGAGGAAACGGATAGGGAAGCGGTTGCAACAGCTGTTCAGAGAGTAGCAGGAATGCTGCAGCGTCCTGATCAGCTGGATAAAGTGGAACAGTATCGCAGGAGGGAAGCTCGGAAGAAGGCATCAGTAGAAGCTCGACTCAAGGTACAAAGTTGGATAAACCTGAGTGTCTGTGGTGTACCATGAGTGTACTTTCTTTATTTTTTCCCTTTGTGTTTTTTTTTTTTTTTTTGGTGTTTTGGGGTTTTTTTGAATCTGTGTTTCAGCCAGATGGATAATTTTAAACCAGTTTTTGCTTTGTATCCAACCAGAAAATTTGTGTCCTGAAAGAAATGCGAACTAACGTTGTACATCTTACTAATGTTTTATTCAAGCACTTCAGGTATTCTTAGGTCCTGTGCCTTCTGCAGTTTATTCATGGACAGCTACCCTGCTGTGTAGCCTGTCAACCAACAATCCTTTGTCTCAGTGATTGAATATTGAACTTGTAACAAAAAATTGATGATTGCATCTGAAAAAAGATCAGTCAGTTACCCCTCTGACTTTTACATGGGTTTAGGGAAGATAGCTGAAATACATCACATTCTTGTCTCTTGTGGAAGTGACACCATGATTTTGCTCCTCCTTTGCATGTGTACATGGGAGTGGAGGCACATTCACACACGCGGACTTAGCCTGAAATAGGAGTGTGGTCATCCTGTGTTTATTGCCTGTATGTTACTGAGTTCTGTATTTTCTTCCTTCACCGGTATTTGCCAGCAGTCATTTTAGACCACTGTATCAAGCAGGTGGAGTAGAGTCTTAGAAAAGTGTTTTGGGAAACATTGTCTTGGGTCGAAATGGTGTACACTGGTATACACTGTATCAAACCTTATATTCCACTTAGTTTACCTTACAGCTATTTAATGGCTCCTCCTTTGTGGGAGTCTGTATGAAGTAGAAGAAAACCAGTTTTCTTTCACAGTGAAGAAAACTTAGAATTTATATATAATACGCTATTTATGTATAGCAAATTACACGTTGATTTTTGTAGCATAGAAAATTTTTTCTGATGACTTGGGCTGGGCTTTTCAGATTTAAGTCAGGAAGCATATAGAGCCTATTAATAATGGATCAGCTGTTTAGTTACTGTGATCTATTTATAATATATGAGCACAGTCCTTTGCCTGGCTGCTTCTCTAGACAGTCGTGACTAAACTGTGTAAGTCTCATAAATGCCTAAATCCACTTTATAGCTATTTTCGCTATTGTTTGCCTGAAGTTACTTCAGTCATCCATAGGTGGTTGGGAATACCTGTTCCAAAATGAAGTTCAATACCCCTTAATCCACTCAGGATGCCTTGCTGAAAAAGATGCTGGTTAGTGATGCAGGGGATAGCAGTGCTGGTTTTCCCATGAGTACTACTCTAATGGATGAGAGCACAGAGAGGATGTAGGAAATACTCTTGCTGTGGATTTAAACTATATCTGTGTGTGGTGTGGAAGATGGGGAGACAGACATCAGGATCATCAGCCAGAGGAGTTGCTGACTTCTCAGCATTGATTACTGCTTCATCTGAGTGAATGAACACATGGGAAATCTTTCAGTGTGAACATGTTAGGTGCTTCTTTCTGACTGGATAAACTGCCGTCTTTGTCATCACTTTCTTCAGGTGAATCTAAATATCCTCTCCAAATCCTCTCCTGTATATTTAGTTATGTCCATTTTTTATATCCCTCACTGCATTTCTTCCCATGTAACATAAATCCTTAGAGGAAAAACTGCTTTGAAACATGTCAAACTCATCTCTTTTGTGTATGGAACTGATGGCACTGAGTGAAGCAGTATTTTTGGGGTTGAGTAGCAGAACTCTGAAAGGATGTGTGAAATAGCACCAGGCAGCATTGTAGACTGGTGCTTTTGGGTTCTGTAGTCCAGAATGTAGAAGAGCTGCTTGAAGTCTTTTCCAGAGCCTGTAAAATGACAATCGTTGGGAGCCATTTTTGTTTGTGCTCCTGTTCATCAATGGAAGAACTTCTCTGTGAAGAAGGACTGTATAATAGATACACATATCCTAGGGAAGTTTCTAGGCTGTGGGTGTTCCAGAATATAAACACGCATGAATGCTCTCCCGTTTGATTCTTAGCTGCTGTGCAATTGTGGATTTGAGCCATAGGGGGACCAGGAAGCCAGGATTCTGGCTTCATGCTGAAAGCTGTCACTTGAAAAGACATGAAAAGAGAAGTTTTGAGCCCTTTTCCCAGGATGGCTCAGTTTTGTTTTCATTTCTTTAACACAGTGATGATCAGTCCAGTGGAAGATGGATGTGCATTCTAGGAAGCAAAGTCTACAATGCTGGGCTGGGACATGCTTTGTTCCCTGCCCCATCAGCCCATCCCCTGGCCCCAGCTGACTATTTGAAGACAAACTGAACATGGATGGATGTCTGTTTTTAGAATTTTCCTTGTCCCTTGGTTTCAGAGACTGAGATTGCTGACTGTTTCAGTTCAACATTATCAAGTTTCTGCAAAAGATAAATAGGCAGAAATTTGAATATGTGATACTTGGAAGATATACCTCAGAAGAAATTATCAAAGCAGCAGTATTCAACATTTAATGATCATGTGATTTTTAAAGTACTTTCTGGTCAGCTGCAGCAGATTGTGTTTGAGTATCCTAATTATCTCAGTTCCTGTAGAGGAAAAATGTGTTAATGCAGCAGTTCTATAGATAGAAGCAGTATAAAAATGCCTTACCACTGCTTAATTGTGCTGAGTCTGCCTGGAAAATACATTTTTATCCATAAAATCAGCATGTCATAATTTGAAAGTATACAAATAATCTTAGTTTAAAAACCAGTGCATTTTTTGGGACTTTCTCAGTACATTTAAAACACAGTAAATGTTGTTTGCAGTTACCAGGATTTCCTCTTTGGCTTCTAGTATCCGACAAAAAGTTCCACAACCGTCCAAGCTTTTGGGCCTTAAAAGTCTGGCAAAAAATGTGTTTTGAGCTTAGCAAAGTGATTAGTGCCTCATTTTCTTTACTGGTTGTCTCAAGTCCCCGAGTTATGCAGCTGAGTTTTCACCGATGACTTGCTTGTCTTTTGAAGCCTGTTATTTCTAGTTGTATTTTCTACTCTCCTGATTTCGCCTTCACCACATCTTTTTAAAGCTACATATCTAAAAAATGTGCTGTGGATGTGATCTGATTTCTTTCACTCAGATATGCACTAAAATGCATTTTCTGTAAGGTGTCTGCACACCTGAATGATATTCAGGCCTAACAGCCTCTTTGAAGAGTCATTATTTCAAGTGTCACTTGTCACAAGACATCCATATCAATAACCTGTCTTTGTGCCAAAATAATCTCGTCGTTGCACTATTGGTCCAGTCATTGATGTTTCACAGCATGAAAACGGGATTCACTTTGGGATTTTCTTGTTTGTTTTGGCTGAATTGCTTTAGGACTTTTTTNGAGCTTTTGGGCTTTTTTTAATAACATTTCAGAATTAAATTTGGGCTTTTTTAGAACATTTACTGTTGTGAGTAAAAATTTGTAATTGCTTTGGTAAAATGCTTTGAGAATCTGTACATACCAAACATTCTGATGAAACATCAACTTCCTTTGATATCCCCCTTTGAAATTAATTTATGAAGGAAATGCAAAGAAGTCTCATTGCTTTGATCCTGGTTTAATATAGATTTATAAAGTTTACAGTCCGTCTCCCTAAGCTCCTGTGTTATTTTGTGGATGGACTAATTGTATCGAGGTCCTTCAAAACCAGATACAGTTTCAGAACTTTAAAAGAATTATATGTGGGCACACACAAGGTTGTGTACAGGCAAGCTTGCACACTTCTAGTAAATTATAACATTTGCTTTTCTTTTTTTTCTGCTGAAAATGTTAGCTACTGAAATGAAAATTAAATCTTGAGAAATGTTGAAAATATGAAACTTATGAAGATTAATCTGGGTTCTTTCTTTGTCTTCTTGTATTTAAGGCAGCAATACAGTCACAGTTAGATGGAGTACGAACAGGTTTAAGCCAACTGCACAATGCACTGAATGATGTGAAGGACATTCAGCAGTCTTTGATAGATGTCAATAAGGACTGGAGGCAGAGCATCAACACTATAGAAAATCTCAAGGATGTTAAGGATGCTGTAGTGCAACACAGCCAACTGGCAGCTGCTGTAGAAAATCTCAAGAATATATTTTCAGGTAATCTGCTGTTCTTTATATAATCCATCACATAATGAAAACACTTTAATATGGTGCTAACAGCTGTACGGTTGCCAAGTAATGTTGAGACCTTTAAACCTCACTGGGAATGAAGAATTAAGGAAGAATGACCTACACATCACATACAGGGAAGTAGTTTGCAACCACTTAATAAAGATGAAGGTATAGATAATTGTGCTGTAGGAACTTCTAATCTGACCATTCCACACAACTCACAAAAAAGTTTCTTGCAAGCAATCAGTAGCTGGGATAACATGTTAAGTATAAAAGACTGAAATATGGAAGCAACAAATACAGAAAGAATATTTGTAAAGTTCTGGTGTGTTGCCACCTGAGCTGGACACCTACAGTGAGCCTGTTGGGTACAAATAGTACGAAATTATTTTAGGAGGCAAAAACATCTTGCACCACTGGACATCTGTGATAGTTTACAAAACGAAATGAGACTAATGCAATAAAATGGATACTGTAAAGGTAAAGAAAATGTGATTACCTGTGTCATTTTGTGCAGCTGTGATGGAATGCACACTGCATTCCTTCTTGAGTAATGGTGAATTCCTTGCCAGGACTTGTCTACTTAAAAATAAAATAATTTTAAGTGTCTTACCCCTGTAACAGGGACTAAACCTATCAGGCTAACTTGATTTTATTTATTATAAAAGGAGTATGTTCTCTCCTTTTATCTTCTGATACTAATACACAAAGTGTACCTGTAAAGCAAAGTTTCTTTGCAGCCATACCAGGTTGATTAGTTTATTCTCTGTATGTACCTAACCTCTACAGTATCAGATACAGTGTACAACTTAAAGAAAAGAGAAGAGTTTACATGGAATGCCTGGCAATGAAAAACAAAGATCAGCAAAATTATGCATGTTCCAGTGTGGAGTTGTTTTGGGGGTGTTGTTTCATTTTACACAGATGAATGCAGCCGAGACAATAAACCTTTTGAGGCTTTCTGAGAGGTTTTTAGTATGAAGCATCTCCCCCTGGAGCTGTTAAACAGTATAGTTGTTTTGCTCAGAGATGATCATATGTTTTAGAAACAAAGTGGTTTTTGTCATGATTGAAGACAGTTACACACAATCATTAGAACTTTTTGTGGGCTGCCAGCTTTATCGCTAGCTGCCTTTTTTGCAGGGAAACATTTTTCTGATGAGATTTTTCAGTTCTTACCTGACAGGATCCTAATCTTCTGTAAGATTCCTCAAATACTGAAAAATAATAAAGACAAAAAATCTTCTAAATATTTTAGCAGCGTAAGTAATTATCCCTATCCTTCATTTGTGCCCTAAGCAGGCCAAAACTATTCAAGAAGGAGGTAAAATTTGGTATTTGTCGGGTTTATGCAGCCTCAGATTCAATGAAGTGAGTGACTTCAAGTCAGGCAAGTTAAAAGCCTTTAATGTAATGTGTAAGAAGGCCAGCACTGCAGTTTGCTTCATAGTAGACTTTCCAGGATTCATTTATTTATTTTTTGGCATCAGGAGGGAGAGAGAAAATTGTGTTGGCACTATGATCTTTGTTTAGCCACCGATCAAATTGGAGCATTATAGTTAATAATGTATAAAGATACGTAACATTTACTAACAATTTTTGAATATTTCAAAATAATTTCCTTTAAAGTATTTTAAAATAATTCCTACAGCCATTCTCCAGCTTTTTTCCTAGTACTTTTATTGTCTTGTATTAATTGTTTTTATTTTGACAGCGGTGTTGTACTCTATGTGATTTTCCTTCTTCTTTGCCTGCCTTTCAGTTCCAGAGATAGTCAGGGAGACCCATGACCTGATTGAGCGAGGGGAGCTTCTGCAGGCTCACCGGAAACTGATGGATTTGGAGTGTTCCCGTGATAACCTGATGTATGAGCAGTATCGCATGGACAGCAAGAACACACATGACATGAACCTCATCCACACATACTTTGGGGATATGCAGAAACTGTCTGAGGAATTGGCAAAGCAGCTTTGGATGGTGGTTCAAAGATCTCTTGTTACAGTCCGTCGGGATCCAACCTTGCTTGTCTCTGTTGTCAGGATAATTGAGAGGGAGGAGAAGATTGACAGGCGCATGTTAGACAGGAAAAAACAGACTGGGTTCATACCTCCTGGCAGACCAAAGAAGTGGAAAGAAAAAATGTTCGATATTTTGGAGAGAACTGTGAGCACACGGATTGAAGGCACTCAGGCAGACACCAGAGAATCTGATAAAATGTGGCTTGTGCGGCATCTCGAAATCATCCGTAAATATGTTCTTGATGACCTGCTCGTGGCTAAGACCCTGCTGGATCAATGCTTTCCTCCACATTATGACATTTTCAACAGGTTGCTAAACATGTACCACCAAGCTTTGGCCACCCGAATGCAAGAACTGGCTGCAGAGGATCTGGAAGCAAATGAGATTGTTAGCCTTCTAACTTGGGTTTTGAATACATACACTAGGTAAGGAAGCCCCCCTTATCTTTTCTGTTAGCAATCAGTGAGAGAAGACATTCAAAACACAGTTTGGGTTAGTATTTGCATGTCTATTAACACGCAGAAAGATAAAACAGAAAAGGGATAATATCAAACTAGCAAGTTCTTTACTATTCATTACACATTCTGCTTCCTGGAAATTGCTCCTTAAAACTTGTTTGTATTTTATAATGCATAATTTTGAGTTGCTTAAAATTTTAATGCAGTTGAAGACCTGTATGAAGCTACAGTCACCCTGTATTTGTGTTCCAGTTTGGTGAAGTATTGGGAAGAACAGGAGACTGAGAGCTGGTGTGTGAAACAGAATGTTTGTTGTGGCCACAGCCACAGCCCCGGAAGATCTGTATGATTATTAACTTTCTATTGTTCTGTTCTGCAGGGGGTGGGACTGCTTCAGTTGCCTCATTACTGTTAAATGGAAAGAATGTGGTAACTTCCTTTAGGTTGTCTCCCAAAACTGCGTGATGATTTGCTTATTTAGAAGAATTTCTGCTTACAGGTTGTTTTCTATGATAGCCTTGTGCTTATTTGTTTTGACTTGTCTGATTTATTGGGATAACTTAAGCATTGTGGAGGATTTGTTTCTTTTTTTTTTTTCCATCTTCCAGATGGAAACAGCTCAAATGGCAACTGTTTAGTTTTTGCTGGCATGTAGTTACTAGAGCAACTGATTTGTTTGGGAAAAAAGTGCTGCTAGCCTTTCTGTGGCTCATGACTGTAATCCTGTTCTGAATAGCTGGCATTGACCCAGGTTCTGTGCTGTGTGTACTTTCGCTGTCTTCAGTTGTTCAGTATCACTAATGCAACAGGTTTAGACACTTGGTGGGTTTAGAGTATCGTACCATGAAGCACATAGGTAGGAGATAATACTGTTCTGGAGAATTTTCATAACCAGCTTTAAGGTTTGTGTTCACCACTCTGTGCTTTACTCTGCACTGCAAAGTCCTCCTGGTTTTTCTTCCCTGCAAGGAAGAATCAGGAGCACCCACTTGCGCATACTTAGATACCCATGCAGGGTATAAGAGAGGTGCAGCCACTAAAAAGAAGCTGAGTTAAACTACAGGAATGAAAATTAGAGATATGAGTCCTTCTCATGCATGACCTTGGCAGAAATCCTGCTCCCAGGCTCTTCATTTGTGTTCTGGGGCTTATGCTCCAGTAAGGCAATTCTTGGTCTTAAAATTGCCCTTCTACCTTTCCCCCAGAAAGTAGAGTAGATTTTTAATGCATTAGAGTATTCAGAGCTAAAGCTCTAAATCTGTGTGTTCCATCCTTGGAAGGGCAGAGGGAGGGAGCAAAGCCAGTGTTATGTCTATTTACAAAGCAAACAAGTATTGCTAAAGCAAGTCATGAGGCTGGTAGCACCTGGTGGCTGAGTCTTGTGAAGAAAGGGAAACAGCGAGAGGAGTAGATGCAGTACAGGATATCTGAGAATGCTCTTTTCCCTGCATGTCTGCATAACAAGTGGGATGGAAATTAGAGGAAGTACCTTGGAGGAAAAAATTAAGTCTTCTACTTTCTCTCTTCTCTAAAAAAAAAAAGCCCAAGAGGGCAGTACAGGAATTGTATTCTTTTATATTACAATAAAAGGTTATAAATAGGATGGTAATTACTGGAACAGGTTGCCCAGAGAAGCTGTGGTTGCCCCATCCCTGGATGTGTTCAAGGCCAGCTTGGATAAGGTCCTGAGCACCCTGGTCTAGGGGGTGGCATCCCTGCCTGTGGCAGGCAGGTTGGAACTGGATGGTCTTTAAGGTCCAACCCAAATCATTTTCTGTGATTCTGTGAGAATTAGCCATTGTGTGTTGGTAGTGCACAGTGGGAGAAGAAATCAGCTCAGGTTCCTGAGTGGGAAGGTAGAGTTCTCAACAGGGATATTTGCAGAGCTTATCAAATCACAGTTGCTGGACATCTTTTAACAATCCAATAAATATTTCTCCATAGGGGTATGTTTATAATAAACTAGGAAGGAGAATGGACTATCTGGCATCATGAGAACTGTGAATAATAGAGGGAAAATATAAATTTGTATTGTATTTGCATATTGCAGCTGCACTTCAAAACCAGCTGAGAGAATACAGACTGAAAAGAAGTGCTGAGATTTTATTCCAGGTGATGAATTGATGAGGTCACGCACAACTTTTTTTTCAGTATTTGCAACACAGGAGTTACAAAAGAATCATGGGAGTTTCTTTATCAGAGCATGTCTGCATGGAAGCTGTTTTTAGAAATATGT
The DNA here is from genome assembly GCA_013400435.1 of Pycnonotus jocosus. Lineage (NCBI taxonomy): Eukaryota > Metazoa > Chordata > Aves > Passeriformes > Pycnonotidae > Pycnonotus > Pycnonotus jocosus. The sequence continues at coordinate 23,050 of VWYP01016323.1, forward strand.
TTAACTCACAGCCCAGAAAAAAAAAGTGATGCTATATGTGGAATAAGAGCCTTTAATATTTGAGTGGGAGTTTTACTGTGCTATGTGGGTTTCTGTTTCATGTTTAAGTCAATGAGGGTTTTGAAGCATACTGTTATTGTTAAATCTGTGCTGGGTTGGGACCAGGACTCTGTGCTTGAGGAAAATTGTAAGTCTTGTAAGATCCTGATGCTCATATTCATAGCATCCATTTATGACATACTGATCAAGTCTTGACAAAACTGCTGGGAGTTCTCCAGGATTGCTACAGATGGAGTCAACAGTGTTCACTCTAAGGAACAGAAGGAATTCTGCTATACAGATAGCTGTATGCCGTCTGAGGAGCCAGTATCTCTTTTCACCAGACAGAGCAGGACTGGTGTCAGAATAGAAGCTTTCTAAAATGCTACTTTACAAATAATACAATTATGTTTGAAATTTCAGCTTGATTATAAACTTCTTGTTGAAGGTGAATAACTTCCCAACAGTTAAAAGTCTTGTGGCACTTGGAAGAGGGTTGGCTGTAGTTTCTTTTCCTCTAGGCACTTTGGTTGTGACAATCAAAAAAGAGAAATTGTGTATAGGAAGAATTTTTGTGTTGAGAGCCAGAGGTCGAAGCTTTTGGTCTTTGTTTTGGGTTTTCAGGTGATGTGGTTTGAGAAAAGGTTAATGTCTCTGTGGCCTTGGCAGCAGGGATAATGATGTATAATGAGGCTAGAAGTATTTTCTGCCATGGTACAGTGCCATAAACAGCTTCTCACATTTCCTCTAAATCAACCTAGAACAGGTCCTGCTATTACATGTGTTCTTTCTGTAAACAGCAACAGAATGGAATTCAGTTTTCTTAATAGATTGAGCCACTTAAAATAATTTCAATCTTTTTTCTTACAAGCCAGGAAGATGCTATTAGTGTAGCATGTTCAGTCACAGTAGCTTTTATGGTTTCAAATACAGGAATTTTGGTATTTAAGTTGGTAGCTGTAGTGGTTTTTTTCAGTGCTTTGAGATTTATTTTTTCCAGAAGGTGGAAGCAGCACTGTGCTGACTCCCTGCATGTACCCAGAAAACAGCTTCAATTTGCAGAACTATACAAACTGGACAAGACTGTTTAGGAATTTAAGTTGCCATTTGTTTTTATAGTAGCATCTGCAAATACAGAATTTGCGGTTTGCTTCTGAAAAGCACACTATAAATGGAATGTGAAACTATTTATGTTATTATGATTGAATATATTTCCATCAGCTGTTAATAAAGCACTCTCTGAAGAGTGTGGGTTTGACTTATTGATTTTTCTGAGTATGAAATATTCAGAGTTCTTGCTACATTGTGCTTTGGCATAGCTTTGGGGATCTTTTGATTACACAAGCCACTTACTGTAGGATCAAATACAGATGCAAAATATAACTGTAAACGATAATTTTATATAATCCTTGTCAAAATATTTTGCTCTAGTTTCTTTCAAATCCTATAAAATCAAAAACATTTTTTTGCAAATTATTGCTCTTATACAGTACTCACAAAGTGCACCTTTGATTTGAAAGATGCTTTTTCCTCTTAGATCAGCTATATTCTTTACCAAGGCAGGAAGCATGGGTAGTTTTTCGTTTATTATATTTTAATTTTTACGTGGATGTGATACAAGTACCAAAACAGAAGCTCTTTTGAGGATCTGAGGACAGTAATTCATAATTGTCACTGATCTTTACTGTTCTAGAATTCAAAATGTATAAATTGTCTGTCATCAGCTCTGAAATTTAAAAGATATATAAAAATGTCCCCTACAAAGAGTCCCCAGGCTCAACCAGTTGGCTTTTATTTTGTTTCAAGTAATCATTAATTCTTGTACATAAAAGTAAGGAATGCATGGAAAGGTTGTATATTTAAATGTCTATAATATTTTTATTATATCCTGGGCTGTAGCTTTTATGTTCTGTTCTTTCATTCACAAAGTTTTGTGTACATTTCTTCTAAATCCATTTATTGTTGCAGTTGCTATTAAAATTTTTTGAAATGTGTAGGTATTGGAAAATTACCCTTTACGATGAACATACAGAAGAAATTGCACAGTTTTTTAATTTTTAACTTTTTATCTCATTTTTCTTTATTAATCTGCAATGTTTTATTCTTTTTCTATTTTTTTTAATTCAGTGCAGAGATGATGGGAAATTCAGAACTGTCTCCTGAAGTGGATGTAAATTCTCTGGATGCTCTGATTTCACAAAATGTGGTAGACCAGCTTCTCAGCAAGTATATGTCAACACTCACTGTGAGTAATAACAGTGCAAAGGCACATTCAGATGAGTTTATAGCTGCTTTAGTACCTCAGTGCTCCTCCTGCATCAGAGAAAACTCTGACAAATGTGACTCTAGCACCATCACTTTTTAAAAACATTTCATATCCTATGTGTAAGTTTCTTTATAAAGTCATAATCAGATTATTTTGTATATGTAAATCATGACATTTCAAGGAATTTACAGACTTTACAGACTATTAATAATAATTTATTAGAAAGGAAGGAATTCCAGTGTTCATATGCCTAAATCCATAGTGGCACTATGTTAGCACGCCAAAAGATACTGTAGGCAGTTTGGTCCCCATAGTAACCATATCAACATTTGATACAGATGTGATCTTTTCAGGGTAATCAGGATGTTCATGTTTGCCAGTTTGATTCTTTTAACAGCCTTTTTCCTTTCATGCCTGTTAACTGCATGAGCATAATTTCCTTTTGTGAATGCCATTTCAAATGTGTCTTAAATATAAAGGCACTGCTTCTTTGTTATACTAAGAGTCACTAGAAGCTGGTCAACTTCATGGCAAAGTGAGCATTATGTGATTGTCAAACCCACTAATTGCCTCCAAGAGTGGATATTTGGGTAGTTGTAACTTTGGATTTGCTGTTCTTAAATTCCTCAATGAATGCCTACTCCTCCTGCCTTTAAGAGCTCTGCTGAGCAGAGGAGGGGAATTTTTGTGCTTCTTTGGATATGTCAGCTACTAAAACATGTCCAGCAACAGCAACTACTTGGACTTTATACTCATCATAATAATATGAGCCAATCTTGTAATGACTCAAGGAAGTTGTCATTTGTAGAATATAAATCCATTAGCTTTACTAGGACTATTATGCAACTTTATTTTTCTGCACTTACCTTTAGGACAAAAAGGTTTGTTTTCTCAAGCTACTTTTGCCTTGACTCAGGAAATGCCTTTGAATTAATTTTGTCCTCACTTAGCATGAAAAAATACATCTATATTGGTTTTTTAGAATTGTTTTTTTCTTACTTACTGAAAAATATTATGTATAGAATGTTGCACTTTTTTATTTGTAGAATATAAATAAAACAAAGCTGCTACTCTGTTAAACAGAGTGGCTTTCTTTTTGCTGTTTTAATTTTTGGCTGTATCTTTCTTTTAAGGCAGAAAATACTGGAACTACTTATTTGTTTCATTTCTACCTTATTTCTTTTGATGTTGTTTAAAAGTGTTTTTAAACACAATGTAACTAGTTCTGTATGGTTAAGTACAAGCAATTTGGACTATCAACTTAAATACTGATGTTTACATCAACAAAAATGTCATGAGAAATAAAATGCTAATGGATTTTAACAGATTTCTAGCATATTATTTTTCCAATCACCTCAGCTTGAAAAAAAGTTGTAAATGCTGATCTTAAGGTGAAAAAAGTCCCCTGGGCTGCTGGCTTAAAAGATTAAGTCATACAAGTCATATCTCATTAGAGCAATTCCATGCTTTTGAGGAAGAAAGGTAGTGCATCGTTTCACACAGTTGAAGAGGGTACTCTATGGACTTTTATGACCTTTCTGTTTGTGCCTACTGGTAATGTGTAATTTTGTTACAGCAATATACCTGTAACATGTTGGAAAGAGGTACAAACATTTAAGTTACTACAGGTTTTAAGCAAATGTGAACAAAGCAGAAAAGAGGCAGAAATCATCAACCCAAGCAAGACAGAAATCAAAGAATCCAATTATATATTTAGCAAACATGCTGGTCTTTACTCTTGTGAGTAGGTCTGTGGTATGTGTCATGCAGAAAACTGGCTTAATCTCCTTCTAAACCCAGTTCTTAATGTTTGTGTGCTGTACAATGTGCTGGGCAGATGGGAGGAGAGCCAGCCATTGTATACGCTGCTGTGTTCTGCAGCACTTGTGTTCCAAGAAGTTCCAGCCCATTTAATCTAATCCTGGGGTTTTGTCCCTGGCAGTAATGAGCACCAGTTTCCTAAAACTTAGGTGTAAAAGGAAGTACAGGCAGATATTTTTCCTACATTAAGTATTACCTACTTTGTTCAACTGTGGAAAAATTCAATTTCAGACTTAAAGCCTGAGCCTTAATAAGTTCTTCCAAAATTAGTAAATGTGTTGATTCTGACAAACTGACCTGCTCTTTGTCTTAGGAGTACTCCTCTTCCAAAATGTGCCTAAGCTTCAAACTACATCACTTGTGTTCCAGTACTAACCTCTGTCTTTGTCAATGCAAATTTTAATTTGTCTGTTACCTATGTCCTGTAGGAATGGAAAGAGTGGTCAGCATTATCTATTACTATGCCACTCTTCATTATGGAAATTACTGCTATTCTAGATATTGTAGCAGGGGGTTTTGTTGTGTTAAATTAAATCTTTTCTTTCTGTTGATTGCTTTATTTAATGAAGTCTAACATCATTGGCTGGCTGCGAAAAGCACTGGAGACAGATAAAAAAGACTGGATAAAAGAAACTGAACCAGAAGCAGATCAAGATGGGTACTATCAGACTACACTCCCAGCTATTGTTTTTCAGGTATAAGACAACCTGTTTATTCTAGAAAATCTACAGAAGTAGTACATGGATTTGGAGGAATGGAGGGGAAGTCAAACTTTGTAGAATACTATTGTGTCTGTCTTTTGAAGTATAATGGGTTTTTTTCCCTGTAGAGCTGCTAGTTGTAGGGGTTGTTTCTTTGAAGGTTTTTCTTTACCTTCTTTACTTCAATGCTTAAAGACATAGATCTTTTTTATGTGTAGATTAGAAACATATTTTCCGCAGCCTATTTAGTTGATATTTGTATTTAGTGAGCTGCTTTTACTTAAGTCTCTTGATGTAAAGCTGTAGTATAAGCCCACCAGATGAAATGTGATTTATTAGAACTTATTACAAGTTTTTGTTAATACAATGCTGAGTTAGGCTGTTTGTTAATATGGTGCTGAGGTAGTTAGGCTTGTATTTGTTACTATAAATTATTTGTTACACCTTAATACTAGAACAAAAAGTTCCATTGAAGGTTGAAGCTGTTGCTGTTTTAAACACTACTTGTTTAACATGAATGCCTGTCTAAATAAAAACCAGAAAAGATAAGGCTGTTTCTAAGATCCTTAAAAAAAAAGAGCCACAAAAATACCCAAACCTGCACCACCCTGCTGTTGGTAGTGGAAAGTTTTGAAAGTGATCTTTATCAACCAGTAAAATGTCAGCTTATTATGCTCACTTTCTAATTTTTCTTTACAAATATTGTGTTAGGTACCTTCAATGAAAGATAGATTATCTCTTCTTCCTGCATTTGTTTCCCACTTTATTTTTTTTCCACCTTATCCCAGGATTTTTGCTACATTTTTTCACATTTGTACTTGTTCCAAGGTTTACTTCATCTAATAATTTTCAGAAAGTGTGTGATGTCAAAGAAGCTGGTGGCTGATTATTGGCTCCAGTTATGTCCTAAGAAGGACTGCAGTGCTGAGATGCATGTAGCAGTGAAACTTTCCAAATCATCTTAGCATAGAAGCAGCTCATGTTTCCACCTGGCTTTGTATTCTTCCTTTCCAGTTTCACTCCTCTCAAACACAGTTGCCTGTAAGTCACTAGATACTGTACCTGCTTCTGTTTCTAAAGTTTAGAGGCTCCTTTATTTCACTTGTGTGAGCTCACTACTTTCATATGTGGAAGAAGCAAAGGAATTGAGCTGTTGGGTTATTACTAATTGCAGGAGCGGACCCTAAACTTTGATACATTGTAAAGCCAAAGCACTACTGAATTACAGAGGTTAAGTATTGTTTTACTGAAGGAAAAATGCAGCTGTTTTCAGTATCAGGAGAACACTGCAGCATGCAATAATGGTTGCCAGTAATACATTAATTACACTTGTGAAAATAGTGGCTTTTGGTTTAGTCAGTGGGCTTATGTGAAGAAAAAAAACCAACAAAGCCAACAAAAAGCATCTGTAGAGCTGGTGTTGCCGAGAGTCTCCAAGACTTCAAGATAGGAATTCTGTCTTTGTTTTACCACTGATAAAGGCCTCTCTTTGTAATTATAATTTTTTTGTCTTAGATGTTTGAGCAGAATCTTCAGGTGGCTGCTCAGATAAATGAAGATTTGAAAACAAAGGTACTCATTCTATGTCTTCAGCAAATGAATTCATTTCTAACCAGGTAACATAATGTTTAAAATGCAAATGCTTTATCCTACCTCAGTCTCTCTTTGTTCCTACAGTTCCAATATTGGAGGTTTTTGTTTGGATGTTTCTTTATTGCTTTTTCTTTCTCCTGTCACATTCATGCCAACCTAGCTTTTCTTCCTCTTCCTTTTCATCCTTTTTTTCCTTCCCCAATTTCACTGCAGAAGTTCCTTTGTGCTGGTGAGTGGCACTTGCAGTTCCTGTCTACAAAAGGCTCTTAATTTTTTGAGTCAGTTCCGCTTTCTTTCGTATCTCAAATTTTCTAACTTTTCCTCTAAAGAAGTGTGAAAACACCTCCTTGGCTGAATTCTGCCCAGAACAGAAAGACTAAACATCACATGAGCAACACACTCTCTTTGTAAAATACTTCTAAATACCTGACAGACCCTTATAGAGCATTTGGTCCTACGGGTGTATTTGAGTTCGTACAGATTTGTGTCTGTTAAATGCCATTCCTTGTATGTGTTACAGGTACAAAGATGAAGCACAGTTGTATAAAGAAGATCATCTTAGAAATCGTCAGTATCCTCAGTGCTATGTTCAGTACATGATTGCAGTCATCAACAACTGTCAAACCTTCAAGTAAGTCTGCATGTTCTTGCAGTATTGTGGGAAAAATAGCTATTGATATTTCAGTTGTAATACTACTTCTTCCTAGAATCTTCTCTTCTGTATACAAAGAGGGTTTCAGTTAAGATAGTTTAGCTGACTAAAAAAAGGCAACAAGTTTAAAGATAGCATTGTTTTAAGAGGCAGATACTGTGATTGCCTTTGGCAAACCAAGCCATTGCTCCTTACCAGTGAAAAACCACTTGTTATTCCAAGAATTTCATCGCCAAAGGAAAATTTATCTTCAGTTCCAGAATTTGAAAAGGTCATTTCAGTTAGTTTTTCTGGGTCTGGCCATCTTCTCTTACATTGGATCTCTCACAGATCACCTTCAAGCAATGTGATCAAAGTGAACTGAACTGGAGAAAAGGCAGACCTTCTGTGAAGAGTATCAGAACGTGGCTCATGTTTCAGTGATGAGCAGTCCAGCTGTTCATCCTTAACTGCTGCCATTTGCAGGTCTACACGTCACCAGCAATTTGCTACCAACACACAAGTAGTCTACACTGACCATTCCAAAATCATGCTGGAGAGTAAATTATGGCTTACAAAGCAAGCAGCAGGCATTGTTTCACCTTGCAAAAGTAACTGTCTGCTTCTGTGGCTTCTTCGATGTTTGTATTCCAAAAATTAATAGTAGAGCAATTGTGCATCAGTACGTGATGAAAAGTCTTTTTTTTTTTTTTTGTCACAGAGAATCTATCATCAGTCTGAAAAGAAAATACTTGAAAAGTGACATGGAAGACACGTTGTCAATCAGCCATGCAAACATGGATGCAACTTTAGACATCATTGCTAAAGAAGGCTGCTCTAGCCTGCTAGATGAAGTCTTCATGGATTTAGAGGTTAGAACTTTTTTCCTCAAAAAACCCCGAAGTACGATTTAGAAAGAAAAAAGTAATCCAGAATGAAGTAGTTGTGGAACCTTTTGATTGCTAAATATGTAAAATATGCGGGTTTTATATATGGGCTAGCAAAGTGTCAGTAGACATTAGCATTGTTCTTCAGTGGTATAGTTTGCATGTAGGAGACTGGAAGGTTGCTTGTTTAGGTTTCATGGAATAACTTAAGGCAGGTGCTTTGTATAGAATTAATATTTTCTAGCAGATGTACTTAGTCTTATATTGTTGAGTTGTAAGAATTATTTGGGAAACTGCTGCTGATACTAAGTTGTCATTGCAGGTACAGTTCACCGGTAATAAATGTAATTAATTGATTCTAACAGTGGGCCCTTTCTGTCTGATAGATTTCTATGTTTAGGAATTCTAGCTTCTTGTATAGAATCCCTCAGGAAAAAAATTACTACTATAAAGAAATTTGGAGTATGGGGAGGGAAACAGGGCAATTAGAGAAACAGCAGGAAATGGTGAAGAGAGATGCTCTGGGACTTGTTAGATTTATAATAAAATTTTGAACTAATATAAATACCTTGAGTGGCTCACATGAGGAAGGATGTTGGAGAAGCATAGTTAAGAAATTGCCAACACTTAAAATTGTCTCCCATTTTTTAGTAACTGCACTGATCTGATGAAACTGTCAGAAACCTGATCTGATCTCTTGTTTGTCACCTTCTCAGCCACATCTGAATGAGCTGATGACGAAGAAGTGGCTGATGGGGTCTAATGCAGTGGGGACTATCTGTGTCACTGTAGAGGATTATTTCAATGACTTTGCAAAAATTAAAAAGCCTTACAAAAAGGTAGGTGCAAAATACTCAGTAATACTTTGCTAATGTACTCTGAGCATCATATTGATTTGGAATTTCTGAACACCACGTGGAATTCAGAACTGAAATGCAGAAATTGGAATTGATTCATTACTGGAAAGGAAAAAAATATTCATCAGTTCATACTACAGAAGTCTGAATCTCCTTTTTTTTTTTTTTTTTTTGTTCACAGGCATATAATATTGTCAAAGACAGATCTAAGTTGCAGTATTTAGTCCAGAAAACTTCTTGGCATGTTACTAGATATTTTTACCAGTTTGTACTTTTCTGCCTCTCCTCAAAAGTTTGTAGTCAGATAAAATTAGCTCTTCTGAAACTAGTTTTGCTGGTCTGTAATTACATTTTTTATAAATGCACATCAAGTAATTCTTAGTTTTAATATATATAATGAAATATAGTACATTTGGTCCCGTAAGGGTTAAGAAATGCATAGCTGTGTTTAAAGTGCTCTTATAATAGTAAATGTGCTAGGTTAGGGGTTTTTTCCCCCTCTGGTCTGTCAAAGGATATCTGGATTTCTCTATTGAGAGAAACAAATACAATAATGTGGAAGATTAAAGACAGCATTAAATGATTGTCTAACACTTAGGAACCTAATAGGAAAAAAATAGAAACTAGCAAGCTCAGTATTTAGTGAGGTCTTTGGAGAAGCTCTTAGAAGGACTTAAAAGATAGTCTCCAAATCATACACTTATTCTTTCTTACCTTAATTCTCAAAGTGATAAAGGGAACTGGCCAGAGTTTCTCTGATGACCTCTTAACCTTCAGTATTTGCAGATGCTAGAGACCTTATTATATAAATATATGTATTGTCAGTCCAGAAAAAGTGCACAAAATAAGTTAGTTCAGTCCCAGAATTCATCATGTAGCATTTATTGCCTTTATGTGACTACTTTGGTTTGCTACTGAGATATGAGTTCTTGGCATGAGTTTTGAGGTGTTAATACTAATCTCTTCAATCATACATGTTTCATCATGTAGCATTTATTGCCACCTGGTGGGGCAGAAGCTTACAAGCAGATTCTTTGGCATTCAGCATAGCTTCTTTTCCACTGTGTCCCAGCACGAGAAAATCTCCCATACGAGGTGCCATGTGTTCTAGCACAGGCTGGACCACACTTTTGTTTCCCTGATTTGTGATGGGATTTTTTCAGGTTTTAAAATATTCTTGGATAATCCTGTTATGAAAGTACAGTTTTTAAAAGCCACATGAACAAAGCACTTCAAAGTATCCCAGTGGGAAGGACAGAGTTCTGGAAGAGAGGAAATCTGGATCTGAGGCATTCTGTTTTGCTGTTTTCCTCGTGTGTAAATTGAATGCTCTACTGTAGCACCGTTGGCTCTTGTGGAGTGCTCTCAGTTGTAGTGAAGCAGTTCCTCAGTTCCTTTCCAGCAGGATGGGCCGTGCATGTCATCTCCCCACAGTCTGTTCTGTGCAGTTCTTTTTCCTTTGTGTAATTGGCATCAATTCCACCAATGCAAGAGAAGCCGTCCCTGACCAGCGACCTAACTCTGGTACTTCTGCACTCCTGAGAGCAGAACTTGTATTTTCAGTCTTCTGGATGAAGGTTGTGACTTTCACTACCTGTTGTTTTCTCCATTTTTTTATTTTTCATCTCTTTTCTCTCTTTCCTGAAACCTTTTTTTTTCAAATTTTAACTGAAGAGCATGTTTCACGAACAACTTGAAACTAAAGTTTGATCCTACTACTAAAAAAACATGATAAAAAATGTGACTACCTTTTACGCCAGCCTTTTCTTAGTCGTAAGTACCTTTATCAGCATGCTTAAGGGGAAGATAAAACACCTAGGGACTTGTGGGATTTAAGGACTCTGCTTACATTCCTGTTGAAAAATAAGCATGTGAAGGTTTGGGGGTTTTAATTTTGTTCATTTCCGAACCTCAGCATTACTCTTGCAGCAATACCATGCTTCATCCAGGTACCAGTAGGTATTTCCCATTAAGAGACAAGTGCAGAACAGCAAATCAGTCAAGGAAGATCTAAGAAAGTGACTGTTCTTTGGTACTCCTCAAAAAACTCAGACATGTTATTAAAGATAGCTTTGGTTAGTTCCTTCTTGTGATTGGCTCATCATTAGGGAAGGAGAGATTTTAATTTCTGTTAGCACTGTGAAAATCTAATACCACTCAATCTATATTAGCAAAAATTGTATACTGGTGTTTAAGTGCAAATACAAGTTCAAAACCTAAAAATAATGGCTACACCTGCAGGTATCACTGGCATAATCCACCACCTTTTTAATTTCTTTCAGACAATGACTCTTGAGGCCCATCGGCGAGTGGTTGTGGAATACATCAGAGCAATCATGCTAAAACGTATCTCTTTCAAGAATGCAGAAGAGAGAAAAGAGGGTGCAGAAAGAATGATCAAAGAAGCAGAACAGTTCAGATTTTTGTTTAAGAAGCTTGCAGCTGTAAGTATTTGCTTTGTGTAATGCTGTTAACCTAGTAATTTACAATAACCACACATGTTCATTGCTCGGGGGAAATGGGTATAGTTAAATCTCTGTCTCCAAAATGTTGAGTGACTTGGGAATATCAAAGATGCCAGCTGAGGGCACAGACAGAGATTCTGAACACACAGGCCAGCTCCTAAAAGTTCTGAGCACCAGTTTCTACTGCTTTGTGTTTATACAGCTCTCTGCAGCTGAATATTTGAATGGCCTCAGAGAGGTAGGTACCCTGAATTCATAGTAGTAAGTGAAAGAAAAAAGCAGTAACAAGAAAAAAAAAAAAACAAACCTGTCTTTGCTTTTCCTGACCAGAATAAAGGCTGATCTGGCATGAAATAGATGTCATTACGTATTAGCTAAGGAGCATGCAGTGTGTTCATTTGGATCAATAAGATGAGTATGTTGACTCCATTTAAAGTCCAGTAGAAACAGAAAAAACAGGCTAAAAAAGGTATTTGAAAATCAATGTACAAGACAGGCCTGAAAGTTTTAACTGCATAAGGAACAGGGATCTTCAAGAAAGCTCCTAGGGCCAACAGATGACAAAAGGATGCCCAGAAAGCTAAAGCCTGAAAAACTAGGGTAGTTGATGGAAGAGGCTGTGGAATAAAGGAAACTAACCATACCTGATCGGCAGAACAAGATTACCTTGAATTAAGGATACTAAAATAGTCCAGAGTTTAAATAGATACAGTTCCATCAATCAGTTGTTGAAAGCTGCTCTGGTGGCCAGATGATTTGATGGGCCAGTTTTGAAGAAACGTTTCAGAAGAGATCTGGCTTTCATGTCAGTTATTCCTAATATTTACTGTCATAATTACCTACATTTGAAGACTAGAATGTATCACCATGTGGATAAATACAATGTATTGTTTGTAGGACACTACTCCCTTCACTGATGTTCTCAGAGTAGGTCTCTGAATGAAGAGCAGGGAGAGAAAAGGATTACGGTGACAATTCAAAAATATTTTGTTTTTTTAAATGTCTGAAAATTCAGCTTTTTGCAAAATTCAAGGGCATTGTCAGACAAAATATAAAGGATTATTTGTAGATTTGAGGTGATGCCTTGGGAAGGCTGACCTGAAACAGAGACTGGACAGAGCTAGAGAATAAAGTAGGTATTTATTGAAAAGCCTCCAGGATCCACCCTGGGCAGGACAGGAGCCTGACCAGGGCTACACCCAGGGTGGACTAAGAATGGTCACAAAATGGCTGACTGGTCACGAGATCTTACATTTTTACAAGTTTTGGTGCATTTGCATATTGAGGTTTAATTGTCCAATTACAGCTTCAGGTTGTGAAGTCCCATCCTTCTTGTTCCTCCCTTCAGTCCACCGTTGTTTGTGCTGTTGGGCTGAAAGTTGTCCTTGGTCTTCAGCAGGAAAAGGATTTGTTTTTTGTACCTGCTCTGTGAAGAGAGCTCACTAGCACTTAGTATGAGGCTCAGAACTACATCCCTAGGCAGCACAGAATCTGAAAATATGAAAACTAAAGCTTCAGGCATCAGAGGGGTATTGCTGTCATTTGAGGGCATTTTTAATATTTTTGTTTACTTTTGCAGGGCTCTGGAGAGGACACCGAAGGACTCTGTGACATCATTGAAGCCATTGCAGAGGTTATCAAGCTGACTGATCCTTCACTGCTCTATCTGGAAGTTTCAACTCTAGTCAGTAAATACCCAGATATCAGGTAATTCTCTTTGACCTCAGATTTGATATATATAGATAATATCATAATTTCCTAGGGGTTTGGGCAAATTTTGAAGTTTAAAACAGTGTGAAAATGTGTTCATATTTTTCATATTTTAGAACGTAACCACTTTCTTGTAGAAAGTAATGCTAATGTACAGTGTATGTGAGCTGGACTAGGAGTTACAACTACTTAAGTACAGCAGAGGAATACTGAAAATACTTCAGTTCTGTGTGTTGGAAGGATAAAATAGAGTCTGCTAGAGTCCTAAAAGCAGACAAAACTGTGCTTTATATTGAGCAGGAAAAACCAGTTCTGAGTGAGTAAAGATCTGATTAAGAATAAAAAGTACATGTTGAAGCTGAGTGAAAGGATTGCCAATTAAGTTGTTTTTGACAAAATCATACTTGTGCAAAGCCTCCTAATGCCAGTTTTACCCTTTTCCTTTGGCAGGGATGACCACATTGCAGCTCTGCTGACAGTGAGAGGCGATGCCAGCAGAGATATGAAGCAGACTATCATTGAAACTTTGGATCAAGGTCCAAGCCAACCGAACCCAAACTATGTGCCAATTTTTAAAGAAATTACAGTTCCTACTCTCACTGTGCCAAAACTTCTTAAGTAATTGACAACTCTGTGTTTGTGTGTCATTACTGCTCTGGGATCAACAGGTTTGAAATATTTGTGGGCAAATTTGGGAATGGTGTTTTGAGTGAAGTTCAATAGACCTTGATACTTGCTAGGCATATTTCTTTCTAAAGACTTGGACGTGAGGAAATGCAGGATTTCTGAAAGAAGAAGGATTAAAGGTCATGTTTGAAGAAAACCTTTTAATGGCATGAGATTTTTTTACTGACTGTCACAGCGGGTTTTGCTGTCAGCAAATACCTTTTTCTTGTGGAATATGTTTGCACAGTGCACTGCAATGCTATATAAAGATATTTATACCAAAACCTGCAGAGCTGTATTAGTGCTAGATATACTAACATACATCACTTGCAATACCTAAAGAGACTCCTTTAGAGCTGTCTTTATATGGCACTGCATTCAGTGTTAATGTCAATCCACTTTCACATTATATTTTGTGTATGTACTTACTTTGGTGTAAAATAGTTTATTGCAGAAAACTTAATTATGAAATCAGTTTCCTGACTTAAAGGACTGAATGAAATTGCTACAGTGCAATTTGATTATAAGTTGAATAAATAAATAAAGACATAAGGTACAATTTTTTTTCATTGATTCACTAAAAACAGCACATAAAGCACACCAGTTCAATAAAATGTTAAACCATTGCTATGTTCAGCTATGATTACAGAGCATGTAAATCTTTTGTTGTTGTTCTGAGTGTGAATAAAAATAGGATTTAATAGTTTTCTGAAAACACAAGCTACTTGATTTTATTTCCACAGTATTTTCAGATTAATCCAATTATGAAATGGTATTAGACAATTAAGGCATTATCTCTTAGTACCTGACCAGAGCTGTCAGAGGTAAGCACAAGGAAGACAGGAGCCTACATAGTTTGACTTTAACATTCTGGACTTTCTGTACAAAATGCCTTTGGCCTGTGGCCACCCAGGCCTTGTGCCATTCCAGCCCTGTCCCCAGCTCCTCTGTACCCCAGAAGAGGGATGTACAGGGGCAGCAGTTTGGCTAAAGGACAGATCTGAGATTGTGACTTTCTGCAGTGACAGGGACAGTGTGTCCCCAGAGATGCTTCAGTAGAGCATCATCTTGGTATCTGTGCTTGAGGGATTTTAGCACAGGAGGTCCCTGGGTCCCATGGAACTGTAAACGCGGCCTAGAAATTGTAGGTACAGGGAGGGGAATTTGTTTTTCAGAGGGTTGTGTACAGCCTTTAACTAAATTCTTTACTAAAGATTAATGAGGTAATGATAATTTGGCTTATACTAATTCCATCCTCTCCCCGAAATTCTTTCCCTGTATGCTTTACTCGTCCCTTTGTGTAAGGGAATCCATACAGCGGGGTTTGTTTCCCTCTGCATCCCTTCTTCCTCAGCGACGGAGGCATCACTTGGGTGTTAAACTTACGCTCTTTCCCTCCAGGACAAGCCAGCTCCCCTGAGTGGGGACCCCGCAGGGATCGGTCACAGGGGCGGCTCCTGCCCTTGCCGGTACCTTGGTGGCGGCTCGTGGCGGGGCGCGCCGGCGCCTCCCCGGGCGCGGATCCCCACGCCCTGCGCGCCGCGCTGAGGTCGTGCCGCAGCCTCGTCAGTGCTTCCCGGCGGGAGCGGCCGGAGTCCCCGCCCCGTGCCGCGGGAACGGGGCGGGTGCGCGCCGGCTGCGCTCGGGATTGGGCTCCACCCGGGATTGGGCTCCTCTCGGGATTCCCCTCCGCGCGCGGGGCAGGGCACGAGCCCCGCCCGGCCGTGACGTCACGGGCGCGCTGCGTCAGGGGTGGCC
>VWYP01016323.1:38470-73075 GCA_013400435.1 Pycnonotus jocosus
CGGCGCGCGGGCAGGCGCGCGCGGGGGCCATGGCGGCGGGGTACCAGCACCGGCCGAACGGCGGCGGCGGCGCCCCCCTGCCCGACCCGTCCTTCCTGTGGAACGTGTTCCAGAGGTGAGCCCCCGCCACAGCGGGACCGGCAGCCGGCGGGCAGGGGGAGGTGCCGGAAGCGGGCCGGCTGCTGCGGGAGTGCGGTCACCGGGCCGGCGCATCCAGAGCGGGTTTGGCTGCCGGGGCGCCTGGCAGCGCTGTAAGCGTCGCGGTGGTTTCCCCGTGGGAGGAATCTGTAAGAAAGGGTTAAGGAGGAATTAATGTGGCTGTATTTTATAACGAGGGTAAAGGGGATTGATGGGAGCGAGAAGGTAACCTTGAAAGCGCTAAAGTAATTTTTAACCTGAAATTGCGGAAAGGATAGTAGAGTCAGGAGGATCCGTGTAGCAGTACAGGGAAGGCTTGTAAAAAAGAATCTGATAAATGCTAATGGAAGACTTTAAAGCCACCAACGAGAAGGCACATCTGCACCAGGGGACGTTTAGGTTGGATATCGGGAAAAGTTTCTTCTCAGCAAGGGTGGTTGGACGTTGGAATGGACTGCCCAGGGCGGTGGTGGAGTCACCGTCCCTGGAGGTGTTTAAGGAAGGACTGGACGTGGCGCTCAGTGCCATGGTCTGGCTCACACGGTGGGGTTGGGTCATAGGTTGGACTCGATGATCTCAGAGGGCTTTTCCAACCTAAACGATTCAGTGAAGTATTCTCTTGAATTCACCTGGAGCCGAGGGACCTGCGAGAGAGTCAGCAAGCTTGTGCTAAACAAACGCACTGGCAAGATCCTATCAGTAAGGAAGCCAAAGGAGATTTCCCAATTATGTCATGTGGAGGAAACTGGGGAGGTGCCTACGTTGGATCCATTTTTATGGGAGATGAGTCAAGACAGATCCTCTGACAGAAGCAGCAGGAAGAAGAGGTTAAGCAGCAGACAAACAATACTAAGTTTCTAAAACTGGCTGATATTTACGGAGTGACTCAGGAATGCAGCAGCTTACCTACCCAGCCTGCTGTAAAACAACTTCCTCTGAGAACTCGGCAGAGGCATGCATGAAGCCATTTCTCTTTTTAAAGGGTCCAGAAAGAAACAGATCAACAATTTGACTTCTGCACTAGGAAAATAAGTAAAAATAATTTTAAATAATGTAGTTAGTCAGGAGAGTTGCATGGCTTTTGTTGAAATATTCCTTCTGGCAGACTACTGTATAAATCCTGTACTAGGTTTGGTAAGGATTGGACATGGATATGATGACTAAAATTGGAGCAATTCATATAATCTGTGTGCTTTTCAAAAATACTCCCAACATTAGCAAGAGGCCCTTGAAGAAAGTCAGTAAACATAGAATGAATGGAAGCCTTCTTCAGTGGATGGAAAACTGACTGAAGGGTGTGTGTGTGTGGTCAAGCACCACACTGACAGATGGAGCTCTCCTGGGATCTTTATGTAATCTGTTCAGGAGCAGCTGGGGAAAGGAGAGTAGGTTTAGATTGGATGGTGGGAAGAAATTTTACGCTGTGGGCGTGGTGAGGCCCACAGTATGTAGGTAATAGGCAGTATTACTATCTGAGCTCTTTTCCTTATTTACAGTGTAGAACAGGTTGCCCAGAGAAGCTGTGGCTGCCCCATCCCTGGAAGTGTTTAAGGCCAGGCTGGAGCTCTGAGCCACCTGGTGTAATTGAAGGTGTCCCTGCCCACAGCCAAGGGGGTGGAACTTGATGATCTTTAAGGGCCCTTTCAACCCAAACCATTCTGTGGTTCTGTGATTCTGCAAAAAGAGGGTGAATGCTCAGGTGAGGTTTGCAGTTTCCTGCAGTAACTGAGGCCTATGAAAGGTGGCAGGAGCACCTTACAGTCCTGAATGACTGGGCTGTATCAGCCTGTCATGGCCAGATCACAATCCCTGTATGACAGGTGATCCCCACATGTCAGGTGGAATCCACAGCAGACATGATGTCCATGAGGAAAATCCATCCTAATTTTGCATAATTTTGTTTATAAAAGGAATGTGCTGACTGATGATGCTCAGGAGCGAGATAAGTAGGTCATAATGCATTTTCATGAAAATATCATCTTAGCACTTGGTAGCAGCTCATAAAAGCTAAAAAATGTTCACAATACTAAGAAGATAAACAGAGATTAAGAAGGGGGAATATTTGTAACTGAAATCTTTGCAATTTATGCTTGCAATTTTAGTGTTGCATGCAGGTTACATAATTCCTGGAGATGGGGAAGGAAGCAGTAGAATGAACTGAAAGTGTTTAGAAAAAGACAGCAAGAACTAAAGGAACAGAAAATCAGCTTCTGTGAATAGGGGTCAACTGAGCAGGGCTCTGCTTTGGAGTGGTAGTAAATGAGGGGAAGCGAAAACTGTCAAAGGGCAATGTCCGTGTATAAAATGGAGGGAAGCCCCCACCACTTTCAGATACCTTTCTAAAGAAGGCATGATCATCCCTTATTTCAGCAGAAATCACTTAATGCATTAATTTTGGCACAGAACTTGAATCATTAAGACAATGGACTGTGAAGGCTCAATGAAACCTGGAACCTGCCTGTGCTTTTTCCTCTTTGAACCCCTTTAAACCCCTTTGCAGGGTCAAGGCCCTGGAATCGATTGAGTCTTTCAGTCCTTTGGTCACATAAGTGACTTTCTCTCCATTGCCAACATGTGAGAGAGTCTGGTGACAAACCTGCTGCTCCAGTTTGCGAAAGAAATATCTCGCTACTGTGACATTAGGCATTTTGTGGATTTCACCAGCATGTGTGCTCTGCAGTTCTCTTAAACAGAAATAAATAAAAATACC
Source organism: Pycnonotus jocosus (assembly GCA_013400435.1). Taxonomy (NCBI): domain Eukaryota; kingdom Metazoa; phylum Chordata; class Aves; order Passeriformes; family Pycnonotidae; genus Pycnonotus; species Pycnonotus jocosus. Next base: position 41,319 of record VWYP01016323.1, read on the forward strand.
TCCTTGTGCAGAGCATGCCCAAACTGTTTCACTGTCAGTATGGGTTTATGTGTGTCTCTTCACTCATAAGTAGATATTGTAGTTTTCTTTGGAGCTTTTATCATGTTCCAGAGACTTTTCAGGAAAATAATAATCTCATCTGGTGACTAAGAACCAGAATGTCAAAGTCTTCAGTAAGTAGAACCTGTTAATTTCAGCCATTTAAAACTTACTACCTGTTTTTGTTTTGGTTGGTTTTTTTTGGTTTTTTTTTCCAGAGTTGATAAAGACAGGAGTGGAATAATATCTGATAATGAACTTCAGCAGGCATTATCCAATGGTAAGTCTGTAAATGAGCAGTGAGGTAGTTCATTTTAAACTTCACGAAAAATTTGTTGTGGGAATGGTTGCTTGATGCTGTAATTCTTTGTATAGAAGGGGTGGGAAGTGTTCCAACCGCTCACTAGTTACTATTTAATCTACAGCAAAGGACTCGAAAGGGAAAAAATGAAAAATCCTTGTGATTTTTTGTTTGTTAGTTTTAAACTGAGTATCTATTGTAACCATTACTGGTCTGTATTCTAAAAAATGAGGGCACATCCCTTTATTTTTTTTCCCAGCTCTGCTTCCTAGAAATCATAACCAGTGAGTCATATATTCCTTGCTCATCACTACTGAACCTTTGTTTTTTAACCAGAATCAGTGTATAACCTGGGCAAAGCTGTTTACAACCAGCCTTTTCATTGCACATAATTTATTTCTCATACAGTATGGTGTAGCAAATAAGGTATGTTTGGGGTTTTTCCTAATGGAGTAGAAAGATGCACTCTAGTATTAAAACTTTCTAGTAGTCTATCAGTTCCTTGTTGTAATAATCTAAGAATAACTAGGGTATTGTCAAATAACTCATGGAAACAAAATTAAAAACGAAACATTTTTCCAGCAGCCTATTTTTACTTTCCTCCCATGACTCAGGGTGGGTAGGGTTGTACTCTGTGGGGCTGTGGGGTTTTTTCTGTTTCGAAATCTGAAAAAGGGCAGCCTGAATATTCAGGCTGTTTGTCCCCCTTTGAGTCCATACCAAGTTCCCCTTCTCTCAAAGCTTATTCCTTTATCCTTCCTGAGCTTTGTGACTGGGAAGGGCTTAAACTGATGTCATGAGCTGCAGCACACAGGCTGAAGGGCCCATTTTTGTCAGTAATTGCCTGGCTTGAAATACATTTATAAGGTTCTATTCAGTAAAACTGCAGTCTTGTAATTGAACTGGATTTACTAGAATATTTGCTTAATAATGAATCTGATAAATTAAAGGCAAGGTGTTGTGGCTACCAGACCCAATCCATAAGTAAAATTTTGAATAAATTATTTAGCAAAAACTAAGTTAAATTAAGTCACTATTGTCAATTAGATTACAATGCTGTTTAGAACTGTGAGAAACTGTTATTTTAAATTTTACCTGCTATTTTCAATTTTATATATTTTAAATTTTATATATTTTAAATAGCTTCTCATATGATTGAATTTAAGGGTAATAGGCAGGGATGACTATCTGAGCTCTTTTCTTTCCTTATTCACAGTGTAGATTAGCAGTTTCAGTGCTTTGCAGTTATGAAGAATGCCTACCAAGTGTTAGACAAAATATTTACAGAACTGTAAGCTTCCTGCATTCCAAGAGATTCTAGATCTTGTGCACCACAGTCACTAACAATTCACTATATCATTTTCAAAATATATCCTGTAGTGGATGATTGTGCTGCAATTTAACATGGGCTAAAAGAATGTTATGTGTTTATTTCTAAAACATTTTAAGAAGCCTGCATTGTGCTCATTGACATTTGAAGTTCAGTGTGGTTTTGACAACTTGACCATTTTCAACCTGTGAAGTTTATGCAGATAACAGTGTACTTACCTGGGAGGGGCTGATCATCACTTTGTCTAATTGTTTGCACAATAAAATTCTTAAGTTATGTCTTGTTTTCTTGTGTGCTGCTGTGGAAAGTTAATACTAGAGTCAGCGGAGGAGAGACAGGAATAGTCTTCACTGTTTATTGGAATAGGCTGAAATCAGTACAGTTCTTCACCTCTGGAGTTGCTCAGATCTCACTCTGTGTCAGCTATATGAGTCACTTGAATGTTTCAAGATGAAATGAGTTAACTTTCAGACTGTGTTTTCACTTTTTCCTCTTACTCTGTTCAGTGTTAAATGCTGGCACCGTATTAATTCCATTATTTCTTATTTTTTTGAGGAGACACACAGCTCTCAGGTACTGATATTCTCTGTCTAAAATACTGCTTCAGCATTTTCAGAGCCATTTTTTTTCCCTCTTTCCCTGCTTATATTTCTCTTTATGTGCAGATAGTCCCAGGGCGTGCTGCCTACAGTGCAGGGTTCTCCCTGCAGAGTTGCGCCACTGGCCGTGCCCCAGCAAAGCCAACGTGCCCGATCCCAGCTCGGCCCTTCCTCCTGCTGGGATTTGTGGTCAGCTGACACATCCCTGGGAGTGCCTCTGCACTGCCCTCTGCTCACAGCTCCTTTGTGGTGTCACCGATCCTTGGGGCCCTGCAGGCAACCAAAGCCAGTTAATCATGTGCTGCTTCGTACTCCTGCTTCCTTCACAGGCTCTGGAGAATCGACGGTGAAATTCTCAATGAGGCACGGCATTCCTCTTTGTTTAAAGCTTAATGCTTCCTAGCACTTGGGAATGCTCTCAACCAAGTGAAAACTATTTCATAATGACAAGCCTCTAGATACTCAGAGAAGCGCAGAGCTCCTCTCCAGATGATTACTGCTCAGGCCCTTTCAAGCAGCAACATTTCTTGGTCTAAAAATACTAACTATTCAAACTAACAATTGTTTTAGCAGTGGAGGTGGGATTTGTACTGAACAACTCTAAACTGCAATGTATGGCTATGCCATGTTGGGAACCCTTTCTCTTTATTTCTGTCAGAACTAAATGCCCTGGAATAGCCCTGTAAAAAGGAAATGAGCAGATGGGTTTTTACTGAGGAACAGATATGAGGCCTTGATTGAGTTACAACTTAAAACACTTCTGCTCCTGTCAGTAGAAAAGAGGTACTTCAGTTTAGATCTTGCTTTTTATCCAATACTTCCTGACAGCCTGAGATGAAAAAGTCCTTAGATCTTCCAAGACGTGTTAGGGTTTTTTTGTTGCATCCTTAAAAGTGCTGGTTTCTCTGTGATATTTGTAAATCACTGGTCTGAAGTCATCTCTGAATGGTGAGACTTTCTTACTTCCAAGCAGCCTTGTTTTTTGATATGCCAGCTCCATGTCGCATAGCTCTGAATTCAGTGTTCTTAACTGATTTGTTTGGTTTGTTGCATTTTTTTTTTAAACTTTGAGGAATTAATTCTCAACTAAGTAATTCTTTCTGTTTCAGGCACGTGGACTCCATTTAATCCAGCAACAGTCAGGTCAATTCTTGGTGAGTGTAGTTGTGTGATGTGACATAGTCCTAAGATACTGTTTTGTGATCTGTGCAGATGATTGAGAATGCTCTCAATTGCTACACTGATTTTTTTTCCTCAGAGTGCCCAGCAGTAGTAAGTTAAATATTTTTCCCGTTTGATTAATAGAAGAATGCCCTTTGCATACACACATGTGCACTTGTCATAGTAGCCTGAGAAAATGTTACTGCATAATTGATTAGATAATAAGTGTAATTTATGCATGAGAAGATTGTTATCTTAAATTTTCTAAAAAGATAATATAGAAATTGTCTTGGGAAGTAGCTTTTCCTGTCTTGAATTTAAGCTTGTGTTTTACTCCAAAAATACCAAACAGATGCTTTACAATGCTTGAATTCTGTGTCTAAACTAATTGCCAGTAATGTGGAAGATGATGGTGGTAGAACAGAAGGATGAAGATTCAAGCACAATAAATCAAATCTTTTCTATCACACAGTTCATAAATCCAAGGATAACATTTTTTGCTTTGTTTTCAATAAGTGTTCAGCAGCTGTCTGAGTTCCATTGCTGGGTGACATGCTTATTGTATAAAGATAACAGTATCAGTAAGTCAAATGCAGATGAATATCCCAGCACTCTTGGAAATTATGTAAGACTTTTTAATGTGTCCTTAGAGAAGAACAGTCCACCCCTCTGCCCATTTTGATTCGTCACTGAATGATCAATCAAGCTCTCAGTATTTTCAAACTGAAAATGAAAACTGAGGAAAAATAAACATTCTGTGATTTATTCTGGTACTTTTATCTTGCTTTATCGTTTTTTCCTTCATGGGTGACTGCTTGCTTTTTCTTGGCAGAACTTTCCAAATTACCACTTGCATTTTAGCAGCTTCTTTTCTCTCTTCAGTACCTTCCACAGAGCACTCTTGCTATCTCCCTAAAGTCCTGGCAGATCTTGCTGAGGAGTTGTATGACTGGGGTTTTATATGTGTTTCCTACTTTTTATTTCAGGCATGTTTGACAGAGAAAACAAAGGGGGTGTGAACTTCAATGAATTCACAGGAGTCTGGAAATACATCACAGACTGGCAGAATGTCTTTCGAATGTATGACAGAGACAATTCTGGAATGATTGACAAAAATGAACTAAAGCAAGCACTAACAGGTTTTGGTAATTCATTAGTAATTACAGTTTTTATGACTGGGTTATGTCAGAATAAGCTGCCTACTGGTACTGCTGCAGAGCTGTACTGCTCTGACAAATGTGACTAAAAAGGAGGCAGGTGAAGGGCAGCTCTCCTTTTAGGTATAGGGTACCTTTTAAAGATGTCTATGCCAGCGGCACATATTTTTTAAAACTCTTTCCTTAAATAGAGAAAAAGGAAAACATTCCACGCATGTCCTGACACATCCAGTTCCAGTCTCCTCTGTGACACGCTCTGAGAGCATTACCAGTGCTTCAGGCAAAGTCTGAACTTGATAGAACTTGCAAATTTTTAAAACAAGGCCAGCTGTCTATGCTCTGAGAGCATTCTGATGGCTGAGGAACTTTCATTCCAGTCACTTCACTTGTAAAGACTTGAGCTGCAGCCCTAAACCATTCTCTCAATCAAATAGTCACCTTAGTCTGTAATTACATTTACTGTGACTGTGTATATAATTATTATTAAGCATGGGTTTTATTGCATGCATTTAATTTAATAGAGGGGGGTGGTTTAAGGAAAAAAAAAATCATTTTAACTCCTGTTGTCTGTTTTGTTACACATGCCTGCTAAACAACCTTGTCCTTTTTATAGGACTGCAGTAATTGAAACCTTTTAAAGTACTTCTCTTCTTCCAAGGTTACCGACTGTCTGATCAATTCTACGATATCCTTATTCGGAAATTTGACAGACAGGGAAAAGGACAAGTTGCTTTTGATGATTTTATTCAGTGCTGTGTTGTTCTACAGGTAAGAAAGGAGATGTACTTTGATGTCAATTGAAAAAAAAATATCTTTTCTTAAGCTTTTCTGGTTCTCACTTAAACAGTGGATCTAGAACTTGCTTTTATTTATAATAAGTCATTTGAACTAAGTATATGACAAGTGCTAGAAACATCTTTGTGTATTGGTCTCATTAGTAATTCCTTTGCATCTTAAGTAATGGGTGAGGGACAAAAAAGTGTAAAATGTTTTGTGTAACATTTAAAAACATGTAAAAGTGTATCAATGTTTTACAGTGTCTGTTAGTATAATACACACTTCAGAGCTGTTCCTCCAGGGAAAATGGTAGAAATACACAAAAAACCTCCCAACCTTTCAGTAACACAGAGAGCAAGAGAGAGAAAACATGGAGGGAAAGCAGTTCTCTGTAAAAGTAGCATCTCTGTTATTTAGACACATCAGTCGCCTCTGTATTCATCTGTAATATAAGGCAATTATAATTAGTTACAGACTTGAACTCTGCTAGAAAGGGCTTTGAAATGGAGTATCACTCAGCTGATGTTAATGAAACTGTGCTGGCAGTTGTTCTGGTCCTTTCTACTGCCTCTCATCTCGGGGGTTGTACAGAGACTGCTCAGATAACAATGGCACACAAAGCATATTTGCCTAGAAGGTGAGGTATGCACAAGGAATGCATTGGATTCTGTTTCCAGATGACTCAAACATTGCACTGGTTTTGCCCCTGCTTTAAAGCCAGTTACAAAAAGCTGTCTGGTCTATAAAGAAGTGCCTAGGTAGCCTTAGATATTGCATCATTATTGCAGTGAGCTATCCTTATATATAAGACTGTAAAATAGCTACAGAGGGGAGTCTGTGGCAGTCTGAACCTTGCCCTAGAACAGAAATGTGTATTATATTTTTCTCTCCTCCTCAGAGGCTGACTGATGTGTTCCGACGCTACGATACCGACCAGGATGGCTGGATTCAGGTGTCCTATGAGCAGTATCTCTCCATGGTCTTCAGCATCGTATGACGCCGATAACCAGGAATTGCACACTGGCATTACACAGACTGGAGTTGCCAAATCATCCTCTACTGAATAAGATCATTGATGTATTATTGTGGATGTAACATCACATTCTTAAATTTTGTATGTTGGTAATCACCGTCAGAATCTGTACTTGAGTTGGTTTTTATTTTGTATTATTGTATGATATGACCATCTCTGCTTACTGTAGTACAGAAAGCACAGAATCTAGATTTAACTGGTAAAATGTTGAACATTACCTCTCACACATATCCTGCATGGGAAAAATGACTCTTTAGAAATGCCAAATTAAAAAAATGCTTGTTAGTTTATATCAGCTGAAAGCCAGAAATTGCACAACATGTTTTGCATGTGCCTTACTTTTATAAGAGTTTAATGTATTAATTTTTAATACAGAATTTAAAATTAAGTAAAAATACTAGGTCAACTTTTAGTCTATTTCCCTTTTGTACAGCTTTAAGAGGATGGTGATTTTATTTCTGTATTCTCATTTTCTACAATTCAGGGATCTCTCCACTTGGGTCGCCTGTTTTTTTATTTTCTAGCTGCCTCCTTTCAGGGTATCCATGGGATGGCTTCAAATACAACTCCTTCACACCTGTGAAGAAGGTCATGCTGCATGTCCCTTGATAAGCTCCCCACAAAAATGAACTCTTGACTCTGAATATGCTCCCTTTGCTTAGCTGTCTCATTTAACATCAAAAGTCTTCCTTTTTGTACTGAAGCACTTATTTGAAGTGGCCTTGAATTGACTGTCAGACATTCTCATAACTTTACCCTACATCTCAGCATTTACAGCTAATGAGAGGGAGTGGAAAAACTCAAGCAAGACAAGTAATGGCTGATTCCTGTCACACACCATCTCCTGCAGTAACTCTGAAGAAGCAACTTGGAAAAAGCAAAGACAACTAAAAAAAGTCAGTTACAAAGTTACTTTCAGGTGACCCTGAGATTGGCTCAGATGGTCAGAGAATGGTATAAATAACAGCAAGCTCACATGTTCAATCCCTGTATGGTCTATTCACTGAAGAGCTGGACTTAGTGATCCTTGTGGACTCTTCCCAACTCAGACTATTGTGTAATTCTGTGTTCTCACCCAGAGTGTCTGGTGTCAGCGTGAAGGCAGCAAAGTGAACTGTTATCAAACATCAGTCATGCAGAGAAGCTGCTACTATTTGTCAAGTGATAAGCAGACCCTTAGTGACAGCCTACCAACACTGAACAAATTCTGGTGTCAAATACGTGGGGGAAAACCAGTGGCCCCCAATAGCACAAGCACACTGAAACAAGGAGTTCTCCCAAAGCACTTTGGGTGTCATCACCCAAAAGGCAAGGAATTGATTAGTTTGGAGTGAGGAGGGAGAGCAAGAATAACAACCAGTATCAGAAACCACCTCATCCAACAGCTGTGAAAATTACATTGAAGAAAACAAGGGAAAAATACTTCCATGAGTTACTCTTTGAACCTTCCCCTCCCTAGAAGCCTGAGATAATAACTATATAGGCTCTCTGCAAGAACTAAACAGAAGAGCCCCAAATTTTTGCACTCAAAAGAGCTCCCCCATTTCTTCCCCATTAAGGAATCTGTCCCTTTGGATCATACACCCACATAAAATCCAGTAGTTCTGGGAAGCATTTTGCAGAGTATTAGTCCAAGGTACAAACTAAAAAGCTGGAATTTGAGAAACTTCCCAAGTTGTCTCCCCTGAAGGATGTCTCCATGTCCAGCTGGTCTTGTTGTATTTCACTGCCCTTGATACAGAAGAGCTGGCTCCAGCCCTTCCTAAAGGAGCATCACTGATGCAGATACTCATCAAGGTGGCTCTGTATTGGAACAATTCTTGTCCCAGTGGGAAACATAAAGGTGTGAAAGCAGGTACACTACAGAGCAAGAAACTGGCTAAAAACTTAAAGACCACTTATCCCCTGCCCAAGACACGTTCCAGTCTGGATTTTTGTCACTGGCTTTTTAAGGAAATTGGAAATTTGCTCCAGGTGCTCAGGTGCATTCTGAGAACTCTGAGAACTATTGCCTCCATGCCAAAGCCTGTGATGTAACTGCATCAGTGCTGTCACGGCCTATTTTGTGAGGTTGTTTCTTGAAGAAGGATTGGAGTCTAGACAGAGATCTGCTCCAATTCTATACTACATGGGAGCAAGATATGGCAAAGGGGTTTCTTGGGAGTAAGGAGTACTCAGCCCTATAGAGTTCAGGAAAGCTTTAGTAAATCAATGCTGTCTTAATTTGATAACTACTCCAATGCCACTTCAAAATGCAAGAACTGTTCCCCCAACTCAAGACGCTGCACAACAACAACGGGACAATAACTATAGCCCAGAAGGAAAAATAATAGAACATGTAGGTGGAAAGAGAATCTAATGTGGGTGGAGGTCATCCAGCTGCTGTATGCCACTGGGGTATACAGTCATGGCAGTAAAATCCAAAAGCGAGTGAGAAATGGAGAAAAGAGTTCTCTGCAGCAATCTCAAATGAAAAGAGTTTAACTCAAATTGACAGAGTTGCAGCAGTAATATTTTCTAGCAACACTTTTTTCTACAAGTTCAGAATTTCAGTTGCACTACAATTTCTGTGAGAAAAAACTACGGTAGTAACATCTGTGTGAATAACGTCTGAGTAATTTTTAAATGTAGATATAATAACTGATCAATCCTACAGACTTTAAATCAAAACTCTGGCAGACATCTGTGACAGAAAAAAACATCATTTTCCCTTTTAAGCAAGAAGGTTGACTATGTAATTCAGGGGATGGAAGTTTATGGCACAACTACAAGGTGTGTGACATTATAAACCACTCCAACACTTCAGTAAGTGAAGCAGTAAAGGGCACTGAACAGGAATGAAAGTGGATCTTTTCAGATGCAGAAACAAAATAATAACAGAAGGAAAATTTTAGGGAATTGAGTTTACATGCTCAATAATAAATTGTTTTGTTGAGTTTTTATTAAAATTTACATAACAAGATCCAAAATGTTTTATGACAGCTCATGAAGACCAACCCTGCTTCAGCACAAGTATTTAATGCACAGAGACACGATTCCAGCATGGGTGAGAAGAAAAATGATAGTCCACAATGAAGCAGTGAAAAGGAAAACAGACACTCAGGAGTAAACTGTCTCACTTTACTTCTTTTCTTCAGCTCCATGTAAGCTGGTTTTAATTACATAAAGCAGATATCTAAAGCCAGGCATTCATGAGGCTCTGATACACATTATGAACTGGTAAGTATTACTCAGTTAATATGACATTTTGTTTCTTTATTTTTTCCTTTTACTTTATCTGATTGCCTTATGGGTTCTACTATTTCTTAATATGCTTTTGCCAATAGAAAGAATCAAGTATTTTTATTTCAGCATGGGTCCATCCACCAAGTGAGTTTTTAAGAGAATTTATAATTATTCCATTTTGAATAACATGATTAAAAAATCTGCATATATTTCACACCATTTCTTCCACTGCAAAAAACAAAACTAATATGCCCCATTCCATACCAGTCCTCTAGTATAGACTACATTTTCCTCATATAGCATTACATTAAGACAGAATACCTTTGCTGTGACATTCTCCTTTCTTTGTCTCAACAGAAATGTAGTGCATCAATTTCTAAAAATATGCTAATTATAAAGCTTCACATTAATGAAACTGGCCTTACATTTGTGTGAAGAAAAGTAAACCTGTATTTTCAATGAATATTCTTCCTAAGTAGGTAGCATAAAAGTAAACCTTCCTTTCTCTTCTGAATTGAGAAGGGTATTAAAAGGACTATTAGCTTTTTGCTGACAGAGTAATTTTAACATATTTTCAAAAAATAACAAAAGATTTCTTTTCTGTAATATACTAAGATATAACAAATACATTACAAAAAGCATAAACAAAATAGTATGTTCACCCACTATGTCCAAGTTCACGTTCCAGCTGTATTTCACATGTTAAAAACTTAAACCCTACCTCCCTTTACCTTTCTCAAGCCAGTCAAATACAAGAGTTAAATGCAGTCTCTTTCCTGAAAGCCAAGTGATAGAGATCTTCAAATCTCTTCATCTGTTTCCAGTTCAGCTGCTGTTGCTCCTTAATCTTTCTCTCTAGTTTCTATTAGCACATTGACGAATGTCTGAGTATTTATTTCTGGAAAAGGGAGATAAAGACATTTAGAGTTACTTCTGTCTCAGTATTTCCATGACACAGCACAGAGGATGTGAAAATGAAAGTTTTACTAGTAAGCAGCTACCTAATTAACAAATTCTAGTACCAAAAGCATAGTTTGCATTTGTCCAAACTCATGCCCAATGATAGCTATGCAGTAGCATATGCCCACTTCTCTTTAATTCCCTCTCATAATCTATTCCCAAAGGAGAAACTCTCATTTTGAATAGTATATCACTATTCTCAACATTAATGACTGTTTCTACAGTAACTGGAAAAAAGAAATTGACAGGTAATGAACCTGTTACCATGTTATTGCAATGGGTTTTGATTAATTTGGATTATCTATTATGATGCCATCCAGGTTTGGTTCTGCACGAATTCCAGTATTTTTTTTTTCTTTATGCCAATACATTCCCCTCCCATCATTACAAACCTACTAGTTCAAGTCATGATACAAACTGCTAGTGAGAAAGATGACCTAGGACAAACTTTTCAACTCAGGAAATTTTTGTGCTATCAGAATCTCCTCCCACTCACTGCTTCATCTAGTTGCCAAGAGGCACAGTGTCCTCAGAGAGGCAACAATGCCTTTCTTCAGCCGATACAGATGTGAGCAAAATTAGCTCAACTCCCCTGAACAGCTCATCCTATCTTGGCAACCTGCAGTCTCCTGCTTATGTTAAAGCAACCATGGTGATGTAACTCATTTCACATGATGCAAACTAATCACAGTCTTACTTTGAAGTCCTGGATAATATGGAGCCAACTGTTTGAGCATACTGGTCACTGGAGGTACATCCTTTCCTAGTAGTCTGTTCACAGCGTTGGGAGCAAGACCAGCATCAACTCCATCAAACATCTCTTCTGAGCTTCTGAACTGCTGGTAATCTTGGTACGAACCACTGCCAGAAAATGAGTCCTGATGTGAACTCCAGTCCCTCTGGTAGCCTGATATCTGATACCTGAATCCTTGATACCTAGATTCCTGCTTCCAGCTGGAGTTCTTGTTCCACCTAGAGTCCTCATTCCACTCATTCCACCTAGTGTCCTGGTGCCACCTGGAGCCACCTCTTCCTGAAACAGCAGAATTCACAGAAGATGCATCAGTATTCACAGACTCGTTGTTGTAAGAGTAGTTTTGTGGAGGATAGTTTGTAGAGTATCTTCCAGATGAAGGATATGAGACAGAAGAATTGGGATAGGGTAATTCTTGGTCACTTATATGCCTTGCTTTTGTACACACTTGTTGATTCCTCCATTCTGTATTTTCCCAGCCAAATGAGAGTCTGTTATCAAGGAGCTCACTTCCATGACCATCACTGGATATGTATTCTGCTGAGTACTCTTTCACTAGGCTGGTCTCGTATGAAGAGACCCCAGCAGCCGAACTCCTGCAGAACACAGAGTTTCTGACTCTCAGCCCTTCACTGATAGCACTGACAGGACTGTAAGGGTCAATAGCAGGAGCGTCCCTGAGTGGAGGCATCATTGCAAAGTCGTCAGATCTCAGATGACAGGAGGATGATCCACCATCTGCTTGGTAACTGTGTGAGTGAGCAGGAGCAAAAGAAGCGTCTTCAGAACATTCTTTGTACTGAGACAAAAACCCTTGATTCCAGTCAGAACTTCCTGAATAAATAAAGGACACTAAAAGTTAGCAAAATATTAAAATACCAACTGCAAACACAACTACTTTGCGATTTTATGATGTGTCCTTCTGTTATTCTCCCACTTCCTGCCTTTATATCTTACCTGAGTTTGGCATCTTTTCACCCTAATCAGGAAGGGTTACTGCTTGAACTTCCATAACCTTAACTGCTATAACACTGTTCAGTGAGACAGGAATGTTTTCAGACAGTTAAGTCACTAAAGCTTCAGAAAATTATATCCTGAAGTGACTCAGAGGGCAAAGACACACAAGTACACCACCTAAGAAGCATTATGGCTGGCCATAAAAGTGAATTTTCACAATCTGTGCAGTCTCCAGAGTAAACAAACTGGTAGAACAAAATATCTAAATTACCTTGGTATTCTCCATCTGGCCCATAGTGTTCTGGGATGCTTTCCTGTTCTGGAAATTCATCTTGAGGTACTGGCACCAGTGGGCCTAAACTGTTGGTGTAATTATCCTAGGTAAAGCAAAAGGTCAGAATGTTTGTTTGGGAATGCAAAATTTAAGAACTTTACAAATTTTGAAAGACAACAAATTTCCCATAGAAAGTTAGCAAAGTACAATTTTAGGTGATAGCAAAGTCTGTATGATGGATGTGTTGTTACCACATTACACCACCATCTTCCAAAGTATTATTTGGAAGAGGTACATGTTTGGAGAACAGAAGGAGGTGTCTGGTGAAAACAATGTCTCCTGTTATCAAAATTGCCTCATCTCTCTCATCATCACCTGGCTAAAATATAAAACTGGTGCATATGCAAATCGTGCCCCCATCTGGGGAATGCAGAATGGAAGGCCCAGCTGAGAGATTAGGCTACAGAAACAATATTTGACTGGTGTTGATGGCAGCATTTGCAGAGAGACAGTTACTGTAGCTCACCTGACATGGAATATAAAATTGAGAAAACAGTCTGAAACAGCTTTCAGAAAAAAAACATATCCTGAACTTTGTGAACCAGTAGCTGCCAGAGGGATGAATCATTTTTTCACAGATTCTGGTCCTTCTTCAGACTCCTTTTTCCAAAGAAGTAGTCAACCTCTTTGCAAAGAAGCTACAGAGGTTTGTAAGGACCAACAGATAGCCAAGGACATCTTGCCTACCCTTAGTCTTAACAGATTAAAACTCTCAACTGAGAGCAGAGCTACAAGTTACGAGAAAGACAGACCTACCCACAGGCCCAAAAGAAAAAAGTGGCACATTTGGGTGGCACTTGAAGCCTCACTGATCTTGTAACAAAAGCTATCAAGAAAGGGACCAGCATAAAAAAGGATGACAACCTATCATCAAGAAGCAAAATGGCACCCAGAACAGAACACACACAAAAAAGCCAAAACAGATATATGACAATGGAATGCTAAGAGAAATGTGCTATGTAATTAATATCTTTGTTACCTAGAAATTGTAAAAGAAGAAAATTGAAGTACATTTAACTGGGGGTTTTGACCCATGTCTGAACTGTTACAGGTTGGCAGGGTGTTAGCGAAGTGATTTTAACCACTCCTTTCCTCCCAATGGTAAAACAACTCTGGACAAGATTAAGTTACTTACTGCTGCTTTCTTTTCACAAAAGGCCTTCAAAGCCTCCATGAGTTCCTGGGTAATGTGAACAACAAGTGTTGCTTCTGAGTCTGAGGTGATGTGAAAAGTCTCCTGTCGAAAAACATGGCTATAATTGGTCATTAGGATGCCAAAGAGTCATAAACACAAACAAGATCAAAGTAATACTTTGATTTTGGTATAATCATATTTATACCATTGGTTAACATATGGCATATATGATAAATGTATACAAAAATATCAAAAAATAAAATTGGGGAACATAATTATGACCTGATAAAAGGTAAAACATAAACCTGGATTTCTGTGCCACTCCTGTACCGTCAGTCCATAAACATTTTGTTGCAGACAGAGAAGGGCACAAGTCCTAAATTTATGTTTTCTGTGTAGAAAATTGAATGAAAAATAAGCTTCAGGCTGATTACTAAGTAAATGAATTTATAAGTATTTGCAGTAAGTTAAAAGAATTTTAAGGCAGACTTTTGTAAGGAATAGCTGTGATTCCTGTAGATAAAATTCAATTAACTACCAAGTTTTTCGTAGTTTACTGATTATCCCTTAGACTCTGTTTTTCTCTCTCTTTCCGAAGTCACAAGTAACCACAGCATGGAAGACATGAAGCACACATTTCAAAACATTCTGCTTCTACTTCGAATTGTGTTTGGTGTATAAATACAATTCAAACTCAAATGAAATCTTCCAATTGCCTTAGGTACAGAACATGACTTTCACAGAGTAAAACTGTGAACACAGTCAGGTATTTTCATAAACCAAAAAGGCAAACCAAGGCTGTCAACATGGCACTATGAACAGCAACAAAACTGATAAAACTTCCCCAATCACTCCAAGACCAGCAGCTGTGCTCTCTCTGGCAGCCAGACTAGACTGGCTCCTCTTGCTCACCCTTATCAACAATCCCATTAGATACAGGCAGCAGCAGCGCTCCAGCTGCTCCACATCAGTGCTGCTAGTTAACACTGCTTGTCAGGATGGCTCCTCAGCAAAGGGAGGAGAGTCATCCACAGACAGATTGAGAGCTCACATTTAATCCAGCCAATTGCTCTGAGCTAAGCTGCAGCTGCACTAACTTTTCAGGGCAGAGTCCACTAAAACAGAAATTAATGTTGCAGTCAAACGAGTTTGATCAGTAATCAGAGGCTCCTTCACAATATTCACTGCATCATACTGGTGAAACCTCACAACTCTCATCACAGTTATTTGACATACGTACCAAGAACTCCAGAGCTTTCTGTTTCCGAACAGGATCGTTCTGTGGGATTGTACAATAAGGAAAAAAATTTAAAAGACTGAATTTTACAGCAGTTGTTACATCATCTTGTACAGAACAAGACATTTTAATCTTTTATTCAACAACAATAGTCAACACAAAGAAAAGATATAATTTTAGGTTAGAGCCATAAACATGTAACCTGAGATCCTCAGTATCAGTTTGGTAGCAGCTACACAAACACAACTGCATTATTTCCAATACCAGGAAGAACACATTTCACATCTACGCCACACACCTACAGGAGCTGTCTTTCCCAGCCTTTCCTCACTCAGGAGCAAAATCGTGTTTAAAAAAGTCAAGTGCTCAGCTGCATTTAGCATACCTGTCCAGCCTGAGACCTACACAATCAACTCTGCCACTAAGATAAAAACAAGGCACTTCTCAGTGTTTCCAATCAGGACAGATAATTCAGTGATCATTTAGAATTTCACCTTTGAGTTAGAAAAAAGGACTGTAAATCTTTAAATATATCTTAAGATTTAAACCAAATTTTCCATATAGAATAGTCTTGATCTGAAGAGGGATAAAACAGGGAAGAGGAGACTGCAGCACAGGCTGGGAGACCTGGCCTGACAACACTGGCTCTGAGACTCTCAGTGGCTCTGAACAGGATTTATGAGAACTAAGGTGAATGTACTGTATTCTCTTCCCCTCTGCTGTGATGAACACAAAACTCTGACTCATTAGGTCAACTGCTTCTGCAATAATATTAAAAAAATAGTAAATGAAGCCAAAGAGTAAGCATTTTCTAGAAAAATTAAAAACAAGCATAAAGAAATTGCTACAACATGAGACACTTGTGGCTATATGAACACTCGTGTGGAGTTACTGCCTCTACATACCTCATGTTTATAATCATCTTCCAACCTTAAAAGAAAGAAATTACAGTATTAAGATGCATTCTAAATATTACTAAAACACTAGGTTTACTCATAGTATCTAGAACCAAAATATCTGTTTCCAAATTTATATCACTTACCAATACTGGATATCTTTCTCTAAGAAAAAAACAGTGTTTTAAATATGCTGTAAAGCATATTTATTCTGACTGACTCTCAAAGAGACCAGTAGTACAGAAGAACTTCTTTACAAATCAGCTAAAGGAGATGACTAAAATAATGGTGAGTTGGGTTTTTTCTTCCTATATAAACAGTTTTTTATAAAACTTACTCAGCAATGATATCCCACACAGAATGGAAGCAGCCTGAAGTTTCAATTGAAATTACTTTTTGAGTGCAGTATTTCAAAAGCCATAGCTACTATTTCCTCACAGACAAAAAGGAACAATTTACAGAAGAGGAGTAAGTATAGTGGAAAGACAATATAAAATATTTTCCCACATGTCATGATTGCCACAGAAAAATAGATTTAAAAATCTCTTTTGATTCTTCTGTGCAGGTAGTACTCTCACCTTGCTTTCTTCTTCATTGGGTCTAGAAAATGAAAAAGAATTATTAGCCACATCACAAAGCGTGCACTGCGTTACTGCAACAGAAGCATTATACAAACAGATCAGTTACTGGCCATGAAGTGGCTGTGGTTTCTGTAAAAGGCAGGATGCAGCAGCAGATGGCACACATATCTCAGAAACCAGCAGGCATCCTTGATGAAAAGTCTGTGGGAGACTTGTGCCATAAAGGCTTTGCAGGGTACCCTACAGCATCTCACACAAGAAGGCTGTATGGAATAAACTGAGGTAGGCCTGTCCCCTCCATGAAAAGTTACAAGGTCTGCATGTGGGTGTTTTTCTGAGTAGATACCAGTGAACCTAAAAGCTAAGTTAGCCTTAATTCAGCTTAGCTAAATACAATAGCTAAGTTTCCAACAAGAAGTTATGGGGGTTGGAATGTCTGATCATCTCATCTCTATCAGTGTACAAGCATGAGGAGAGAGGGAAGGAAAGCTCAGCAAAACAAGGCAGTCTAAAACAGTAACTATGCTTCAGAGAACCACCTACTGCATGGTACACAACTTATCACTTCTTAAGCATTTATCAACACAGTTGTTCCAGGATAAGCAACAGGACATGTAATAATTCTCAGGACAAGTGACATCTTTGACCCTTCAAGGCTGAAAGGCTTGTGTTGCCACGTTAGCCAGCTCCCATTAACACCATTAACACATGCTGATGAAGCTGTTCATGTCGCTTTTGTTGCTTGCACACTAGTGCACGTGTACTAGTGGCCTTTCTTAATTATATCCCCAAACTCATTCTCACTGTCAGAAGAGAGTTTTGAAATCTGCCAATATGATCTAGTCTAAAGCTAGTTACTGCTGCTAACCTAGTAACCATGATTTTCTTCTAAAAATAACCAGAGGGGGTTTTATTGGAACTCACTTCATGTTGACCTTATCACCTAACCAGAGCAAACCTTTATATTGAAAGGCACAATGCTTTTGCAGATAACTTCCCTCTTGTCCATTTTTCCAGAGTTTAATATCCTGTAAGACTGGGTGGGGACACTCTTTTTTATGTTCCAGATTAATACTTGACCACGTCTTCCACTTCTACAGAAGTCTGCTGACTTGACTAATGTCAGTTAACTCTGAACTGAGAATTACTGAGCAATTAATTACCGGGCCACATGCCCTCTTCTTCGCAAAGATTTCTGCCACCTTGTTTTGCAGACCAACATTTAAAAGTACAAGCCACAGAAGCCACCAATGATTTAAAAAAAAAAAAAAAAACACTGCTATGGTAGGCTCCTACAGCAGGATTCACACTGACAAATTCTGCTGATCTGTGCAACCTTCACCCACTTCAATCAATCCCAACTTCCATCTGATATTAACACTAGAGGTAGCAAGGAGGAAATCCTCCAGATTGGCATCATTAAGGACCTACAGCACACCTACAGTAACAAAAGATGTAACTCAGCCATACTGTTTGAGGGAAGATGCTGGCTTTATGTTTGTGGGTTTGGTTTCTATCGCTTGTTCCAATAGATTTGCTAAAGAACAGTAATTTCCACTTTCACCAGTGATTCAGCATGTAAGTCTTTTGAAGATGGAAATGAGGTGGAAGAGATTTTTATCAGCTTATTCAGATAAAGCCATCATATACCATTTTTCCATGCCTCTTTTACTTTCCTTGATGAGCAAATTGCTGCAGTTATCACAAACACCTTCGGAACCAAGAAGTTAAAAAATATCTAAGGAAGATTGGAAGTCTGGCAATTTCCTTCTTTCATCACTTCAAAATCACAAAACCCAGAAAAATCTCTGAAAACATTTTGTGGTATTACAAGTTGAATATTTTACATCAGTCAAACCCTTTGAGTTCAACTAGTAAGTCAAATATCAATTATATCAAATCTACTATATTCAAGAAATTCACAGACTTACATGAGGTAGCTGGTCTTTCATAACCTTCAATCTAAAAATAGAAAAAGCTTCATATTAGACTTTCTGATTGAAATTTAATAACAACAGTCTCTACTGCAACTGCCTTTAGGAAAGGAACAAGTACTTTTATTTATGCCAACATAATTAAATTGAATTTAAGTAAATTAACTAAACGTCTCTCAAACAGATAAAGAAGCCTTTAAATATAAATGAAATTTGAGAGAAAATTTGCTTACATTTGAGAAACTTTACGTTGCAAAAATTAAAAGTTATTGAAGTTAAAGTAATAAAGTTTCTGAACCACTGAATTCAGACTGAACAATTTTGAATTTAAGGCATCTAAAACTTCGAAAATATAAATCTTTGGTTTTTTTCTAGATGAATGTCAATACTACTGTTCTCTTCTCCAGATTTTTCAGGGCAACTTAAAGGTAAGCCTTATTTCAACTCACTACACTTCCTAGAAACACCCAGAAATTTAACAAGCTTTGCCAG
Organism: Pycnonotus jocosus; assembly: GCA_013400435.1. Classification (NCBI taxonomy): domain Eukaryota; kingdom Metazoa; phylum Chordata; class Aves; order Passeriformes; family Pycnonotidae; genus Pycnonotus; species Pycnonotus jocosus. Next base: position 60,221 of record VWYP01016323.1, read on the forward strand.
CAGTACTTCTAAAATTTACTCTATTAAACATAAAGCACTGATAAAAGGCACATTAACAGATACTTTACATTTGCTTCCAATTACCTGATACATTTTTAATCCTTCACTCTTCTCTAGCTCTTCCGCTATCCGTTTGAGAAACGAGACTTTGCATTTTTTTATATCTGTTGGTCTTCTCCTCATTTTATCTGGAAATTCTTTAGACTGTAAACAAAACCAGCTTGAAAAGGTTAATATCAAAATTTATCAATATTAAAAAATTTACACAATTCACCTTCTGAATACGATTCGAAAAGACTCATTGATTTGAGCATTATGAGCTAATTTCTTCTCTGCAACGTATCTAATCAAATTTTAAGAGTTACTAAAGTAGTCTTCCAAACAAGCAATGGATACCATGGAAAGCTTGCTACCAAAAGGAAACACCCTCTCTACCAAATCCAGCAATGCTGTGGAATAAAAGAGAATCACATTGTTTTTGGAACCTGATCCTGAAAGCAATCTGAACACCTAGGAACAGACTTTGGAGCTGAAACAGACAGGCAGCCCTGGAATGCACTGCCTCAATAGCCCACAGCATCAGAACTCTTCATGTTGGGTCTGACCAAGGGAGAGTCAACTACGTTAAGTATTGGCAATTTATCATATGGGGGTTTAAACTTCAAACAATCGAATTATTTACAAAAAAAAAAAAAAGGGAGGGGCATCATAAAGAAATTTTGATCACAATGCATCAAAATTACTCACAATGTATTCTCTTCTGTGTTTATATCCACTAAGATGTTCTATCATAGGTGCCACCTCTGTATTATACCCACAGAGCCTGCACTCATAACGTGGCTCTTTTCTTCCTTCAAATCTGATTTCAACCACATGTTCTAAACCTGTAAAAGCAAGAGTTACAAATATCACTATTTTATTACAAACTACTGAAACAAATATATTCTTTTCAATGCTGCCTCATTAAATTCAAAATTAATCTATGAAATTATTCCATTTTCAGAATTTGACACTCCTTCAGGATCACTTCAACACTTCTTTGGACTTACTACTCACATCAGCTGAATTTATCCCTTTAAAATGTATTATTCTGAAAGAAAATACATAATCTATGGCAGATTTCCAAGCCCATCAAAAATATTTCATGCACCTTTTCTCATGTCTGGGATATTTTTTCAAGAAACTAAGAAAGAGAATGAGAATAGGAGATGCTCTGCAAAAGTTTAGCTTTAAAAACTGCCTTTAAAATACTTAGTCAAACATAATTTGGACAGTATCTAAGTAAAAGCAGATGTAGGAAAGACATTAATCACTTCAAAAAACTGAATCTTTCATAATCTGAAAATGTTCCATAAACTTTTAAGAATTACAAGAATAAAAATGTGATTTTTCTTCATTTTTCCTAGAAATTACTGAGACAATCCCTTAAAAGTATTCAGAAATCTTCAAGTTTGAGGCTTCTTACCTAGCATGAAAAGTCTTATTCTGAAAAGCTTTAACATAATAAATTTAAAAGCAGTTTAAAACAAATAGGAAAATCCTGCAGCTGATCCCTTATGTTATATTTTCCAGCACTCTGTATTTGTGATGGGTTGATCCTAGCCAGCAGCCAAGAACCACATAGCTGCCTGCTCACTCACATCCCACACCCCTCAGCAGGGGCAGGGAAAAACACAGGAAGAACAAAAGCAACAAAACTCGTGGACTTAGATAGTTTAATAAGTTAAGGAAAGAGGGGCAAAAAAAACCAAAAAAACCAAACCAACCAACACACAAAACCCCATCACTCACTTCCCCACAAGCAGACCAATACCAACCCACAGTCTATGAAGAGCCACCTTGGAAGTTAAACCCTGCTTCCCCCCTTTGTTTCATTCTTTACCTCACACTGTGATTACTGAGCATAACATTACATGGTACAGAATATTCTTTGTGCTAGTTTGGGTCAACTGTCCTGGATGTGCCACCTCCCAGTCTCTTGCCCACCCCCAGCTTATTCAAGGGGTGAGGACCCAGAGTAACAAAACAGTCTTGATGCAGGTGCACTGCTCAGTAATACGAAAAATCCACAGGGCTGTTGTCAAAATTGCTTCATTTGCAAATCCAAAACATACAGGCTGCTATTAGGAAATTCAACTTATCTCAGACCTGCTAGAGCATCATACTGCTAAATCTTAACTCTGAAAATAAGCTATCACCGAATGAACTGAAAGTGTTCTTGCAACCAAAGTGCTTTCTATTACAAATGCTTATAGTAAAGTATTAATATTTAAAAACCTAGCAATTTATTATGTGGAATAACTACAAGACAATGTACTAGAGAAATTTTCTGCTAACACTAGGAAATTTGCTACTTGGGCCTTCATCAGAGAACCTATTTCTCTAGGCCACCATGACATACTTGAAACACTAAGGCCCACTGACAAGCAGCCTTGTTTCTCTCCTAAGCGTTGCCTATCTAACAGTTAAAAAGAAAGTATTAAAATTAATCTCACTACTTCTAGTATAGCCAAGGACAGTGAAGAAAAATATCTCACTAAGTAGAAACACCTGTATATGCCACCAAACAGAAAGCCACAAAGAACCTCGACAAGTCACCAGTGGCATAAAGTCCAGTTGGAGGGCAAAAGGTAGCAGTGCACCCCAGGGGTCAGTAGAGGGCCCAGTCCTGTTCAAAACCTTCATTAATCATCTGGATGATGATGGAGAGCATCACCTCAGCAAGGCTGATGATGACACGTATCTGGGAGGGATGCGCAATACACCAGGGGTTGTGTAAAAGCAGGGATTGTGCTGCCATCCAGAGGGACCCTGAGTGACTGGAGCTGGGCTGACAGGAAGCTCAGGCAGATTAACAAGGGGAAGTGTCAAGTCCTGCATCCAGAGAAGAACAAGCCCAGGCACCAGGGCATGCTGGGGGCTGGCTAGGCAGGAAGCACATTGGCAGGAAAAGACCTAGTGGACACCAAGCTGAAGATGAGCCAGCAAAGGCTGATGGTATCCTGGGCTGCACAAGGAGGAGTGCTGACAGCAGGCTCCACTCAGCACCAGTAGGGCCATTCCTGGAGTGCCGTGTCCAGTTCTGGACTGCCAAGTACAAGAGACACGGGCATATGAAGGGCCATGAAAATGGCAACGGTACTAGAGCATCTCTCCTATGAGAAAAGGCTGAGAAAACTGGAACTGTTCAGCCTGAAGAGAAGGCTCAGCAGGGATCTCATCACTGTGTATAAATATTTGAGGTGAGGGTGCAAAGAGGAAGCTGTTTTTAGTGGTGCCTAGTGCCAGGACAAGAGGCAATGGCACAACTGAAGCAGGAGATACTGTCTGAACATCAAGGAACACACTCTGACTGCAAGGGTGACTGAACACTGGAACAGATTCCCCTGAGAGACTGTAGTTTTTTACCTTGGAGATACTCAAAAGCCATCTAGACATGGTCCCAGACAACCTCCTCTGGGACTCGAGCAGGGGTTAGGATCAGCCTAGGCCCCTTCCAACCTCAACCATTCCATGATCTGGAAAAAGTATCTTTACTTAGATGGCTACTTCAGGAACAAGTTAACAGTTAAGGAGGCCTTTGTAACACCCAGTGCAACCATTTAAATGGTACAGGACCATTTAAATGGTATAGGACATACCATTTAAATGGTATAGGACAGGTAAGTTATATAAATACATTTACAGAAAATGAAACAGTAACTAAAATCCCACCTTTTATTTCAAAAGAAAGCCATTTGGTAATAAATTCAAAGGCATACGATTTACAAAACAAAAAAACATACCAATTAGAGGTTCATCTCTTCCGGGATCATTCATAAAATCCTTCAGACAGTTTATGTGCCCTGTGAATGCTCTCTTCACTGAAGCAAAAAACACACACATAAAGAGACATTACACATTACATAGTTTACACATAATGTCTATGATCTTAAAGGACTTTCTAATGGGAGACTCTAATGGTGACAAAATTAATTTGCACTCTGAAATGCATAAGGAAAACAGGCAAGAACTCAGTCCTCCACAGAAAAAGTCAATACTTTGTCTTCCTTAACAATTTTATACACTAGAATTTAATGTCTTCAAGAAAAAAAAATAAGCAAAAGAAGACTTTGAACACAATTCAGTTTACTGAGGAAAGATACCAAGTTCACATTCATAGCATGTCCCAGGCTGTGTCAGTTCTCATGAAAAAAAGAAAAGCCACCAACCTCCTCCTCCTCCACTTAAAACTCTAGTACTCATACGGCATTCTGAGACTGCTTGTTTGTAGTCTGAAGTTCAAGAATTACACTGCCTTTAGGCTAACAAAGAACACAATCTTCACTAATACAGCAAATACCTTTTGAGCTCTGGGCAGCCCAAAGGCTGCACAGACATAGTCGGTATATTCCTGAGCCCAAACTAGCAGTGTTTCAATCAGGGCTCTATCTTGCTCCTCACTGAGTTTTAATAACCTGGTTTTTGCTCTGCCTAAAACACTTCTACAGCATCCATCCTCAGCTTAGAATACCAGCAGAGTTCAGCTAAATAGATCTGCAAAACAATCTCAAAGAGGCATTAAATGTATTCAAATGTTGGACATTACAAAAGGCCATCATGAAGTGTTAAAATACCTATTTTTAATCTGCAAATCTACCTAATTACACATAACTGACGAATTAATTACGTAAGAGTAATTAACACTGCTAGTTTCTTCAAATTGGAGCACATAAGGAGAAATACCACAAGCACTGAACTGTTAATGTATTCTTTCCCACTAGCATATCACGTTATGGCTAAAAAAACCCCAACCACAACTTCACAAGAAGAGGGAAATCCATACCCATTCTTAAAAATTCATTCCATTAGAAACATGCCTGTGCTGCCATCAGGTCAAACTCCAGAAGTGCACACCAAGAAAAACTTCACCAAGTTTTTAGATGAAACCATTTAGATGAACCATCTCTTGCAATTTAACAGTGCTCCAAGATACCTGGTGGGACACCTGACACAGCAACAATGTGGCCCATTCCTACCAAAAGTTCACAGTCTTTTGGGTGGGGTTTTTTGTCTCCTGAGATGACATGCACCAGTAGCATGTGACAGAGTCAATATGTAACAAGTTGGTGCCAATAATTCCTCTCCACAGACAGACTTTTATCAACACTTAAATGCATGCACTTATGTGCCCTATGCAGCAGTTCAGTGTGAGCTGGTTATTCCCAAACTGACAGACAAAGGCACATGACCTTTCAGACTCAATATGGAAAGATGCAAGCAGAAAAAAGTTAAAGGTCTTGTCAAGGTAACAGCCATTTTCTTCTTGTTTCCTAACATACAACTACTCTTGTCATAGTATCATCTTAATAGCAAACAACCCATGCTGTTCTCGGTTTATATGCTCTTGGTTTGTCAAACTTTCACTGTACACTGAGCATGCTGCAATTTTATTAATTGAAAACTTCAACTAAAAAAATACTAGCTAGATTCACTATGATATTGTTGGATAATCATGAAGACAAAAACTATGCCTCAAATTTGAAAGTCTTTCTGTAAAAATACTTGTAGCTTTATATTATTTTCTCAAGATTTTTTTTAACATAAATTAACCAGTGCACAAAAGAAAAGAAACGGTTCAAATGTCTGACAGCTTGCATTGCTTCTTTCTAGACCATAATCAAAACATCCACTTTAGTCACCATTGAAATAAAACGACTGATTTCAAAGTTGCATCTGAAAAAGGCATCATTTATATTCAGCTACCTGGTTTGAGCACTCGAAACTTCAACGGAACTTGGATTAGAGCTGAAGAACCTAGGATAAGAGTTTGACAGTCAGATTACTTCTTCTCATTTGCTTTTATTAAGTACTTAGTAGATAATTCAAATATGTTACAGAATTGAAGACTTATCTTTATTTTGCCATTTAATATACGATCAGTATTCCATCTTGATAGTTTTCTTTTTTAACTTCATTGCTCTAAGTCTCCCATTCCAATCCCCTTCCCCACCAACACAAAATGCCAAACACAAATGTCACAGAAACCCAGAATATTCAACTCTTATTTGATTTTTAAGTGTTTTTCATATTGAACACCTATTTTAAGTATTGCACATGCCACTCAATCTGTGTTCCAGGTACCCGACAAAAGCTTCTGGTCTAAACCATCAGAGCATAAACATAGTGCCAGACACAATACAGTCATTAAACTACATCTTCTTTTATATAGGGGTCTGTATCTATTCCTAATCACTCAGAGCTTCAAAGTGAATGTTAAGCTGCGCACTTACATCCTGCTGGATTTCTCCCTTGCCCTTCTCTCCCTCAAATCAATAGACACACACAAACCACCACACTGTAACGATGTTGTTGTCAATATTTTGTAAGTCACAGCACTCAAGATTAAAATAAGGTGATATACTAATATTTATTTGATTGAAAAAGTAAAAGTTAAATTATTAATTATTTGCACACATAATTCTTAATTTTGAAGTAGAAGTGTTTTCTACAGTCATGGCAAACAGAGTATCTTGCATATGTAATTTTTTCCCTCTTTCTGCCTAAGACAGGGAGTTAAGAGATGGGTATCAAAGCTGTAAATCAAATCAAATCAAGGTTACAAACATTTTGCAGACAACTCTGCAATATTAACGTAAGGAAGGGGTATGGGAAAGCATATCTCCCTTGATTCCTTAAAATATATGATGCATCTTTTTCAGTTAAAAGCTTCAAAGTATCTGGTAGCAAGAAGATTCCCAGGCATTCTGCAAGTACAACAATTACCTAATGTCAGAATTGTTCAATCAGTGTCTGGAGCTCAAGTTAAGATTCTGGGTCCAGCATGTGTAGACAACATGGCCAAATGCTATATGCTACAAATAGGTATACATGAAAAAGTGCTTTATTTAAGTTTACTGTGAAGAACAAATTGAATTTACAGAGAATTGCACCAGAAGCAGTTCACAGCACATTCTACCTTAACACTGTTAAGAGTTTACAAACATGGTCAAGTTAGAATCAAGTTGTATCTGCTGCTATCACCAAAGGTAGCAGATTGGAGGATTGAATTAAAAAAAAAAAACAAAAACAAACAAACAAAAAAAAAACCCAGAAAAAACTTTAAGTAAAGACCATTGCTCCCCAAAGAAGTTTAACAAAGCAGTTTTGATCTTGAAGACTCTCCCATTCAGCAACAGCAGGTTTCCAGGCTAACATTTAATTCATACTTACTAGCCACACGGCTTTGTAATATTATCAGTAATATATTTCTTAAGCATCTCAAAACTAAACCAAGACAGTATTTTTACTAAAGCATACCAGACTGATCTATGAGCTGAAAATCAGCTGGTTTGCCAGGCTCATAGGGAAACAATCAACAAAGCAGCTTTCTTGGTGTTCAGTAAGCAGCAGAATCCCCCAAAGAGCAAATTCCAGGGCCCACAACAATGCATCCCCAACCAGGTTACTGATGCTGGCATTCATAAAACACCCTCAGAAAATTCACAGGCAACAGTAATTTAGGGGATACAACCGATGCCACAGCTTCAGCTGAGTAGCACCCTGGGAACACTGAGATACTGCACAGGCAGCTCACTGCAGAGTATCTTATCCCTCATTTTGTGGGACTTGTAAGGATAACTACCATTATCCTTGTTCAATTCAAGGGGAATGGAGAGAAAGCAGAGGGGGTCCAGCAAAATGGCTACCGTGACAAACAAGCCAGGGCAAATAATTTATGAGAACAAGTTTGAGAGCTGGACTTCTTTAGACTGGTGGGGGCTTAGAGGAGATAAAATAGCATGGATACCTGAATAGCAGCTACAAAACGTACAGCCCTGTGGGAATGTGACAAAAGCGTTAAAAAGTAGCAGCCAAAGATAGTTGCTTCAAGTGCAAAGATTAGATATTAGGACAAAATTACTCTTTGAACAGAGGAGCAACTACTGACTGATTAACACAGGTAACTCTCTGCCTCTGAACATGTTCAAGGATTTGGCAAACAAGTGATGATCCAGCATTGGCTGTAGTCCTGCTTCTATTAGGAAGTTAGGAAATCACCTGATCAGTCTCAGGAACTTTCTTCCACCTGATTATTTTATTTAGTAAGAACTATTTTCCAAGTAGTAGCTACATACATGAACAAACAAACCCAATGAAACTCCCTAAAACCCCCTTTCCTTTTAATATTCACTTACAGAGTGCCGAACACATAAAAAGTGGAGAACAAAGGAACATCTGTCCATAGCACACACATTCCTAATGACTGCCAGAAATGTAACAGCCATGTTTCAAAACAAAAGGGCAGTTTCAGACACTGTCAATTCAGCTACTCAGCAACAACAAGGATGTCCCAAGCTCAGCAACAGAGACTCCCTTCTGAGTATAAAAGAGAAGTGCACAAAGACGCCAGACTCCTGTCGAGGAACTCCCCAAGAGGAAAGTAGTAAGGGTGTTGAAATAGTGTTCCATCTTATACTTCCATTATTATGGCTTCTGAAACATTTTCTCTTCTAGTCTGTAAGTCAGAATAGAACTTCCAGGCTTTTCGTTCGAAGACTTAGCAGTAGTTATAAACCCAGAAACCACATTCTTATCCATGTTTAACAGACCCTGAGCATGCAGAGATATGTTAAAACATATCAATTTCTTAGAATATTAAGCTAAATGTTGATCAGGATACTGGTAAAGTTATCATTGGTAAGCACAAGGCAGAATCCACAACATTTGTGCCTTCACTGGAGGAAGAACTTCTCATCAGTGCTGTTTAAGAACTGCAGCTTATCTTCAGACTGGATTCTTCTCCCTGACTTCACGTTTTACGGAACAACCATAATGAAGCTTTCTTTACTCATGGTGCTATTTACAGCTTTTAAGTTGAAGGATATAGATGCAGATTAGTAGACCCAGCAGTTAAGAACATCCCTTACTACACTTTTCATTTTTATTGCTGAAAGAGCTACCTCTGCATCATACTGTAATGCAAGAAAAATTCCACAGGCTGTACAAAAAAATTTCATTAATCCACACCTCTGTGCCATATTCATTTCACCACTACAGCTAAGCAGCCCACAAAGGGTTTTCACAGGGCTCATACTCTGTATTATACCTCTTGCCTGAGCTAACAGTAATAAACCATTGCATTCTGCCCAGTAAATGTTTGCCTTTGTGCATATTGGCATGTATATTGCCATCATTTAATGCCTCTCACTCAAAGCAAAAAGCTTTTGAAACTTTTTTATTTTGGCCAACAGATACCAAGAAAAAAAAGTAATGCTCATTCCCCTCTGCTCCTTATCCCTGAACATGTGGGCAACTGCCTTAAAAAAGAGCTGAAAGTAGTATTCCATCTGGAATCATGACTGAAATTTATGCAGTCAGGTGTGCTTTGACTTAACACTCTCAATCAAGTCTCAGAACTTCAGCATCTTCTATTTCTACATCTTCCATTATGTTGCTCTCCTCTGAACTGCTGAAGAGGGAAAAAAAAAAAACCAACCCAAAACAACCCAAGATACCCAATTCTGTCATTACCACAAAAATAGCTTGTGGATAGCTTTGCCATATGGAAATTCACATGCTAATGTGATGAAGAAAAATGCCTTTCTTACAGGAAGTGGCTCTCCTCCAAAAACACGCATTTCCTCACTTAATTGACTTCAAAGCCAACATGATTGTACAGTGACACAGGTTACATTTAGTCACCATTTCTGGATTAACAAGCAACTTTTGATAGGTTCAGAAAGGATACATGGCATATCCCATTTGGAAACACTCAGAATCCAAATACTTTGTCTTTTAAAATTTAGGTTTACAAATGGCAGGTGGTTTACAAATGTTTGGTTTACAAGGGAGGTGTTCTCCCTACTGAGAAAAGATTTTTTTTTAATTCTGCAGCAAGGAAGAAAATGCAGATGTTGGTGTAAAACATTCTAAATTTGTCAAGCCTTATCCTCTGAAGTGTTCCTTTTTAGACAGTGTACATTTCAGATACTTGTCAGGTATTGTCCCGAATTATTTGCAAAACTCATCCTTCACTTTCACAACATTTTTTTCCTAGTTCTTTGAACTCTAGCTCTGTGAACATGCTGTCACATTTCAATCTCACTGGAACATCTGATAGCAAGAACATTAGAACAAGACTGCAGATCTAGCAACAGTAACAAAAGCATCTCATTAATCAATATACTGAAATAAAATTAGATTCATACTTTATATACTGCACCTAATTTAAGAATACCCATACTTTACATGCTCATTCACAAAACTTTACCACTGAATTTAAAAATTTTTGTTCATGATTACTTCATAGGTCTATAAACAGTAAAAAAAAATCAGCTATTTAATAGGAAAAAGTAAAGGCTAGGCAAATTCATAATTATTTTGTATCAGTGACAGAGCACAATGCATTTACTGGATCTGCTGGACCTTGAAGGAGAATTATTTATATAATTGGTAATATGTCCATGGGAGAGTTCAGGAAGTTCTACGTACATAATTTCAATATAATTCCGCATTGCCGTTCCCAATACCTTTGAAAAGTTTCTTAAGAAAAAAAGCTTTTCTACTAGTAAAAAAAATCCAAAGCAGCACAACTGAAACATACAAATAAATTTCATCAAGTCAAATTTCAGCCTCTTTGGACAAATAAACCCCACCAGTAGATTCCAAATTGACCTTCCACATCTTGATCTTCAGTGAAGCAGAATGTAACTGATAGAGTAGAATAAAGGAGACACCAATAGTAATAATAATTGTCTATTAGAAGTAAGTTTCTGATCACTTCAAAATGATTGCTGAGGCAGAGAACTTTCTGGATAAAAGCACATCTTGCAATGCTTCTGACATGTGGCAACCTGTGATGTTGGGACTCCTCCAGAAGTTACAGCTAACTTGCTTACAAAGCTACTGGATTCTTCACTTTATTAATCACATATTTTGACTTCTTGTTCTGCAGGATACATCCAGGTTGAAAGATTCCAAGTCATGACATTTCCAAAGATACAGTATTTGTAGCATACACACATTCTTAACCCATGGAATCATTCTTAATTCTCCATGGAACACTGAGACTGTAATACATACAGTACTGTTTTCTAAAGCCACAGGTCTTTGCAACAGGCTCTTGGCACTGCACCACTCTTTTCACAGCCTTGCTGCCCTCTTCTGTCCTCTTATTCAAGTCACACTTTCTGCCATATGCATCCCATACATTATCCCTCCAAAACTAGATTTCATGATCTCTTCACTTAATGAGTGTTACTTTTATAATTTCTGACATGGAATTCAAAGAAATCTGTAGAAAGTGTCTTCCACTAAAAACCCTTGACCAGAGCCACACAAATCTGTTCTTGTTCCTGAGACGTAAATACAGTTTTGTAGCACTTGAATCCATGGGACTTTGAGAAGACTTGAAAGTTTTCACAACTCCTCAAATTCTCCAAATTCTCAGAGAGTTTTAATACCATGTAGCAGTCATGGCTGCTGAGGCGAAATCTTTTAACTGTTCTCACACTTGAATAACCTGTCTTGCACTAATTCCTCTTATCAGCACGAAACCCTGAGAGCAGCTAATGAAGCTCAGTCTCTTAGAAAAGGCCTCTGACCAGTGTTTTCCCAGATCTTTCTTGTGTATTGATTCTTCAGGGGCCAGTAAGCAGTGAGCTCAGCTTGCAGCACTTTCCCCAGCACAGGACTGACACGATCATTCTTCCCTGTGCAGATGTGTATTTTCAGGCACCTTTGATCAACTTGGTTCAAAGAGGCTGAGAGGTTCAAAAGACAGATGATAGAGGTGGAATGTAAGCCTTGTTTCTTGGGAGAACAGGCTAAGAAGATAAAATAAAAGTGAAAGGCTTGTTTCTTGTGTGACTGACTCTATAACCATTTTGGGTTTTAATAATCTCATTGATTTTTATCATTATTCCCACATCTGCTTCCTGTAAGAAAAGATTTTCTTTTCCACTGTGACCTAAGTATAGACCACATTTTTAACCTTTCACCACAACTCTTACTTTCATTTACCTATGACAGTCTGGATTCACATTCTCAGTTTTGGGGGGAAAAGACACCCCAAGAACTGAATTTACCTTGAATACATCTTTGCTCCTCCAAACCCACTACAATAAAGAGAGGCAGAACATTCCTGTGATGCAGCCAAGCAGCTTCAGCACTGGTAGAGCTGCATCTGCAACAGTGCTGTGTTAGCCTGCTGATTTAGCTTCTTAGCATTCTGCCAGAAGCTCAGCAGTGAGTGCATCAAGCTGACAGACAAGTGGGAGACAGTTCAGCCTGGGAAGGTGAGAAACTAAAACACTGAGATATATAAATATTTATATGTGAAAAGGCATAAGTAAGGTTTCATACTCTAAAGCAATTCTTTGCTCAGCAGTTCACTAGACAGAAATCTCAGAATAACGTTCACCATATTAAGAGAAACACAGTTACAGACATATAGATCGGCAGATGCAAATACCTGAACTGTTAGAAAAGCAACAAAACAGCAAACCCCCAAGCAATATCTATCCTAGGAGGCTGGAAGAAAAAAGCATACTTACAAGAGAGAGTCTTGCGTCTCAGGGCTTTCTCTCGCTTTAATTAGGAAGATGCAAGTCATCCCAAAATAAAATAAGAAAAAGAAATTAATGTGCTGCATCATTCGAAGGAAAAACCCAGCACTTCCGGAAAAGCCTTTGCAGATGAATTGCATTACAGGCCAAAGTTTCCATTGTCAAATAGGAAAAATTAGAGCCTTTATGATTTTCTGCAAAAGCTGGAAGTACTGACAAAGCTGTACTTACAGTTAACATAAGGTTACTTTCAAGAAAGCTCTGTTATTTAATGAAGTTTTAAGAGATGATTACGGCTTGAAACACA
>VWYP01016323.1:73124-166861 GCA_013400435.1 Pycnonotus jocosus
ACAGAAGGTGGAACTCCAAAAAAAAAAAAAAAAAAAAATCTCACCTCAAAAGGAAAAACTAACTAAATGCAGCTTCCCCACCATTCTGAGTGGATTTGGATTTGGTTAAACCTTAAGGCTAGCCAAATCTCAGGAAAGACCATTCATATCATGAAGAACAGGAAAAGTGTCTTTCACTGGCTGAATCCAGAACAGATGATTGCTTTTTAGCAGCATCTAAAGAAAAGAGGAACTTAAATTTCCATTTCATAGCTAAAGCAATCCTGACTCATTTTGAGAATTTTCTGGGAAGTAAACATAAACTTGTCATTTATACAAGAATGGAACAGTAAGTGTGATCATTCTACCATTACAGCAGCTGTCTGTCCAGAGCAGCCCATGGAGTTAAGTGCTGTATTTTCAATATTCACTGGCACGGGAGAGATGCTGGACATAGGTGTGTCAATTCAATAGGAAGCAAGACTGATACAATAGTTAATTGTCTGAGAAGCCAAGCAGCTGTACTTTCATGGCACTCATAAGATAAGGAAGTCACCTAAGCCTCGGTATTTGCTACAGGCAGTGGACGGTTTTGTATAAACTCAGCAGGATTTCATAAGCTTAGAAATACAGACACAGTGTTCCAGGCAGTTATGCCGTCCCAAGTGCTTTTGTTAGTCATTCTCCAGTTTTACAACAAACAGCTGCTAATACCATGTTTTTCAGACAAGCGCAGAAAACATTAGCAACTGTGAGCTGCTGCTCAAAGAGAATTTCCTCCTGACTATTTTCAGACAATCAATTTTGATTGCAGCTGGGTTACTGCTTTTGTCAATATTAGAAATGTAGTATCACAACTGAAGCTAAAGGGTCCGTTTTATTTGTGATCCCTGCTACTAGATCAGGAATTAAGATTCTCACCCATCAGGTAAGAAACTTATTCTCTGTTCTGGTTCAGGGATTGCGACAGCTGTTTTTGAGCTAAGACTATGAAAAGTTAGAGTGACTTTTGGCAAAGTGTCTAACTTTGAGAAGCCAAAACTCAAAAACTACCAGTTTTAAGGGCTCAAACCTTCCGTGCACATTGTAATCAGTAAGAGCTACTGCATAAAGTAGGCGTCCACACCATTCAAGTTCACAGGTTACCTAACAGAACAGTTTCAAGTGCATAGTTAAGCATTACATGAACATAATTTAGTTTTTCTAAAACATATACAATCTTGAAATGTATCAGTTATATATACAAGGATACACATGGAATTCCTACTTATTTTAATTCTTCAAGCTCATAAAAAGCAAATCAAGTTTTGGGGTTTTGTTTGTCTTCTGTTTGGTTTTCCCCTCAAAAGGAAAGCTTCACAACTAAAGTTCCTCTGGATCATGAAAATATGCTGCAAAACACAACAGCATGCTTTCTGAGACCAAATGTAGACAATCTAACAGCAAGTTAATTTTTCCTGTAACTAGCTATGTTAGCATTCCAAGTATCAACACAAATATATTTGATGGAAATGTTTCAACAGTAGTGGTTGACTTTACTGCCACAAAAAAAGACAGAAAAGTTGCCTTCACATCAGATATTTCAACCACAGGTTCTGATGCACAACAATCAGGGGAGGAGGTAGAAGAAATGAGAACATTTCTTCTATGTGAAGACAAAGCCTAACAGCTCTCTTCACAGATTTGAACATTCCTTGTTTCTAATGAGCTCGTGAAGTCTTGAATATAGATTTTTCTCCTGTTGGGACATGGCAGGCATTTCTACCTATCTAACTCCAGATTCGAAGGGAGGACAAGGAAACTTCAAACTTTGACAGAACCAGAACAATCTCCATTTGTGTTCCAAATACAGTTCACAAAATAGGCAACACTCTTCTGCTGATGCCATACCTGCAAAGGGATGATCAAAACACATGGAAAAAAAGATGTTCCACTCTAGAAATTCCTTTTCAAGCAAACTGAGCTATAAAACTAATGCATATTTACAAAAACAGAACCAATTACATCACACACCACCATGTTCCAGGTATATACACAGCAAGTGTATTTTATTTGGGAACCATTGTCCTAAAAAACCTAGATTTTTCCTCAGCTGTGAAAAAAACCAAAAAGGCCAAAGAAACCCATCTTTCATGCGTTATATCCCCCACTACTCTCACAGGCTTGCTTAAATTAAAAGGATTAGCAAACTTATATAAATGTTGTTTTCTAAACGTTTTAACATAATGGCTAAAACTAAAATTCACCTGTTTTTCAAAGTACCCGACACCAACCAATTCCAATTTTCAGAGCCATGGGTTATACACACATCTATTAACATTTTGGCTAATCCCCTTTCTACAGCTCCCCATCCCATTAACACCTGCTCTGCAATGAAGCCACCAACCCCCATCATTATGCAGCTGTACAGAGGTGCACAGCACTCAATGCACAAGATACCCACAGCCTCGTACTGTGATCATCCCAGCCACACAATCTTTTGGCCATCAGCACCTGTTTGACAAGGGACTGGTCTTATGAACTAACAGCACTAGAAAATATTAGAGATAAAAAAAAAGGTATGCAGAAACAACCTAGATAAATATCTTATGTACCTATTCAAAATCCAGAACAGCCAAACTACCCAGGTGGAAAAAAGAAACAAAGAGATAAAATATTCATGTACACTGAAAGTCCACTGAAGTATTCCTACTAATCTGTCAGATAGCCAAGCTTTACTACTGCTGCTATTCAAAATAACACATTTTACTTTGAATAGCTATAGGAAATGCAGGCCAATGAAATGAGAATCATTTCATATATGTAGCATGTGTTTATATTTGTTTCTGAAAAGTTTTCTTAATGACTGTCCTTCTGATGAAGGGCTTTTTCTTACCTTTTTGAAACACCTTCTCGTGGAAAAGAAGCACAGAGTATCTTTAACAATGGCATTTTAAAAACAAATGGACAACTGACAGAAAAAAGGCAATCTGACTGAAGCCATAAAAAATGGCTAATGGATTGGTCAGGCTAGTACTGCAGTTTAGGAAAAGAGCTACTGCTTTCTTTTCATTTTGTTATGTTGTCAGGACATCCTTTGGTATTATTTTGAACAGGAACTCCTCCAGTAAGGAACAAACTAAGAGCTATTCACTATCTACACCTACCCTGCATTAAACAGAAACATAGGCTCAGGACTTTTATAGTCTTTCCAAACCTAGTGGTACAAAATCCCGAAATCAACCTATGAGTTCTCACCTTTTTCCACCAAAACACACAATAGACTTCATAATTTAAAGAAAGAAATTAGAGATAACTGAAAAGCATGTTGATGTGAGCTTGGAGAGTTACTCCTACAGCAATGCAACTGTGTGACTGACCACAACCCCACACCCCAGATTTCACATTAACAAAATCCAGTTTTCAACCTGCCCTACTCTTGTTCACTGTCACCTAAAAGGCTTCAATGGCACAAGAAACTTTGATAGATTTAGCCCAGCCTACATCCAAGCGTGAAACATAAGAAAACTATATGCAGATTTTCTAAGAAAATAAATGCTGGATTTCATTCTTTTTAAGGGAAAACCAGCAAAAGATTAGATTGCTAAGGTTAGCTAAGGAAAAAAAAAAAGAAAACAACACAAAAGCAAAGGAATTCTTTGCATCAGCAGGAACATTTGGCAAGACACAAAAAATGCAAGTGTACTTCTACTCGATCAATGGGGTACAAGAATACACAATCCTGTGAGCAATAAAAAGGGGCTTGAGGCAGTAGAGCCACTGACTCAAATAAGAATCAACGCTATTAAAGTGATCAGCAAACAGAATACTATTAACCTGTCTCAATAGCAAAGAGGTGAGGAGATGCCCCTCACTTCCAAAAGAAAAAAAAAAAAAGAGGGCACACCAACACTTGATAAAGGCAGTTTTGCTGTGAGTCTCTAACGTTCCAGGAAAAATAAAATGTCATTAAGAAAACATCAGAACAGGCTCTTCAGTGCCACAACAATACAATCTGATGGCAGCAAAGGAATACAGACAACTGAGTTACGTCTCACCTTTGCAGACTGAGAATGTGGTTGAATTTTAAAAAAGACAATCAACAGCCAAAAAGACAATCAACAGTCACACAGCATTTGTAAAAGCCTCATCTCTTAAAACACCCTCACAGAATGTTGCTTAATTTTTTAATGCCTTTGCTTATTTGGCGCTTAAACCAGGTTGCTGTTATTAAGATGCTTCAAACTAACACAGGTATCAGATTTGACAGTAAAGTCTAAATAACTCCTTCAGGAAATCAGAACTGGTGTTACTATCAAAGTAAAGAGCTTCTTTTATTCAAAGTACAGGTGAGTTATGTAGACCTGGAAAACAGAACAGTACTTTTACCAACCATATCCAAAACCTGAAAGTTGAATTCTTCCACCACCTGCAGCTCCCGTGTAATCCAAATGCTGATTTCACAAGCAGCACACATTTATCTTTAGGTGTAGCTGATGCTTCAAGTTACATGCTGCACAAAGCAGAGTTGTGAGACTCCCACCTCATCTTTTTTCTTGGAATATTTCAAGCAAATCACTGTTACAAATCTACCAATAAGTTAGATAAGCACTTGAAGCCGTGTGAAATCAAGTACTGAACTTGCAAGAGTCCTAGATTTATAATTAAATCTGCACATACATTTAATATGGAAAAAGTTTACCTTCCTATGCTTTGCACCATGATAGTGTGACTGAAGACTTATAGCACACGTACAGGAAATTTTACAAACCTGAAAGAGAAAAATTGAAAGCGTATCTTCAGTTATGCTACGAATATTCTGCCATTGGTGAATTACAAAGATGAAATACAACCATTCCTACACAGTAATCGTGTAATTCTCAACGTCTTCTTTGGCTCAAACAGTACAGTTTGTATGACTTCTAGGAGAGCAGCTTACCACTAAAATGTCCAGAAATAGTATGCAAACCTGTGCAAACAATACTTAAGCACATATTTAAATAAATCACGTGGTAGGAAGTTTTTAAGCACTTCCCCTTTCTCTGCTCCCAGCACTTTCTGAATTCTTAGTTTTTTAAGGTTTACTAGAAAGCCAGCAAAAAGTGCAGTGCAATCACTAGAGAAGAAGAGAGGCAAAATTACGCCCTGGAATAACTGCAGCTCCGTTCATTGTTCATTCACAGCTACGTTAAAGGCATCAGAAAAACAATGGAGGAAGACATATGCATCTCATTAAGATCCACAGACATGCAGATACCATTGCAATAATTAACAGAAGAAAATACAGATGTGCAAGTTTTTCTTACTACCTTAAGCTTTTACAAAAGCAACGACTAATGCATGCTAATATTGCCTGTTTCCTTTACATGCTATCGCAGAACTTGAATGAGCCAGAAAAACATTCAGTGCTACACAAACACTACAGGACTGACAAATTTAACGCGTTCTGACCCAGAGCTGCAGCTTTTAGAGACAAATGAGCTTTTGCAGCCGCCCATCAGAAATACTCAGCAGAGATTGGAAAAGCAGCAATTAAGAACCATTCATCCTGACTGCTCAAGAACCACCTGAATTCACCGAATCCCGAGAGCAGCAGCTCTTCCAGGGACCGGCCAGGTTATTCCCCACATTACAGCCCCCCGCGCTTCCAGGTCTGCCCACCACGCCCGGCTCAGCTCCCCAGTCCCAATTTTCAGCGCCTGCCCAGGCTGAAAACCCACCAAAGACACCCACTCACTTCACAATAAAAACGTTGTTTGCTAGGATCCGCTTGGCCATCTTCTGCGTTAACTTCCTCAGGCACGACGCTCATCCTACACGGCCGGGGGAAAAAAAAACCAAAACAAAAACCAACTCTTGTTCACACGATGCTTTACAGCGACCAGGTGGGAGCGGGGACCACGCCTCGGCGGAACCAGCTGGGTGATTATTTCGCTATTTAAGCGCTATTGTTTTATTCCGTGAATCAATGCTCATCTTCCACCGCCGGAGCAGCCCCAGCATCCGGGAGCTCGCGCCCTCCTCCCCCCAGAGCGTTCGTCACTTCCGTCGCCGCCACAGCCCCGCCCCCAGGCCGGCGGCCATTGGCGGGCAGCCTCTCGCCGAGGCCAATGGGAAGCCAGCGTCGCGCCGCGCGCCCGGCGGCAGGCCACGCCCCTGACTCAGGCCCCAATCCCAGTTCCCAGCCTGGCTCCGCTTGGGCCGAGGGGGAAAACCGGGACCGGCCAGGCCCGAGCGAGGCTGGGAGCAGGCCAGGATGGATAGTGGGCCAGCTCAGGAGGAACCCGGGGAGGAGTTCATGGAGAGGATGCTGGGACCAGTTGAGGCCAGGAGAGGATACTGTAACCAGGGTGGGAGCGTGGACCTGTTTAGGATAGGTACTGGGAATAATTCAGGCTGGGAGTGGGTAGCGGGACCGACCCAGGGCAAATACTGGGAGGGAGCCGGGGTGGACAGATCCTGGAACAAGTCCAGAGGCGATACTGGAACCAGCTGAGACCAGGGAGTGCTGGGCCCACTGGAAAGGGGTTACTGGGCCCAGTACAGGGAAGGGGCAAGAAACACACACAGCAGCAGCTTTAATTTAAATGCAAACATTTTATTTTAAAATGTCTCAGTTTTACGCTTCTGCCCGGTAATAAATGTAAAATATAATTTAAGAAGTACGCTTGAAAGTTCCTTCTAAAAGCAGGCTGAGGAGCCAGTACAAAACACAACAGAAAAGTGCGCCAGGTTTAAACAACATGCCAGAATGTCAGATCCACAGGCCACTGCCTGGTTTGAATCAGCCACAATATCTTTTACAGGTATATTGTTGATATACCATGACACCTGTCATACTCCTATGCACAAAGCGGCACAGCCAGTGATGCTGGTTGGGTTACACGTTGCCAAAGGTGATCCCACAGGATTCCCTGGGTTGGCTTCCCTGGGGCTGGAGCTGTACCTGTCTGCTGCTTCATTTCCCCAGATGGGCAGCATCCGTGCCTCAGTCACATGCCCCAGTGCAGGCATTACCTGCATCATTTAGAACATTTTCCAGTAGTGCTGGGGTGGTTGCAGTGTTCTCTCTAGAAATACACCCTCCCCAAAAAAGTTTTGGGGGATCATGAAGTGACAAATAGGCCAAAACTGTTGGTAGAACTCCGTGCACCTGTTTGTTAATCATAGAAGCACAGAGTGGTTTGGGTTGGAAGGGATTTTAAAGATTATCCAGTTCTAATCCCCCTGCCATGGGCCGGGACACCTTCCACTAGACCAGATTGCTAAAATTTAGTTTTGTCCTCCACTGTGTTTCTTCAGGAGAAGCAGGAATGGCACTTTTAATACAGGATTGTAAGTGGAGTATGATAGCAGATTATGCCCCTTTGGTGATGAAGTTATTGGTACCTGGACATCTCTGTAACAGTCTTTTACATGGAGTCCCATTAAAGTGGTTGATCATTATTTGTGGTTTTAATCTCAAAATCTAAAATGGACTAATTGAAAACACTGCACTGTGCATGTCATGTAATGCTTCCATACCCTTCTTAATTAAAAAAAAAAAAAAGCAAATTAAAAGTGCAATTGCACAGCGAAAGAATAAACCCACGTAGAAAAAAATGAGAGAAGCAAAAAAGGAGAAAATTAGTTCCTTGATTTTTTGAAAAAGAGACCATGTCTAAAGGAAAAAGGATTTGGCATTGTATACATGCTTTGCAGCACTAAACTGTTGGTGGCAGCTGGGGTTTCTTGACAGTACAGACTCCTGAAGAGAGGATGTTTCACCAGCAGAGTGACCTTTTTTCTGGTTTTGGGGGTACAGCTGTTATTAGTGAATACCTCCATCTTATTAAAAACGGGGGAGAAATGTGGGATTGCACTTCTGCCTAATACTTCTTTTGGCAAAACTTTTGAAGTGTGCCTAAAGTGGAAATAAAGCTACAGACACAAAAGACAGAAAGGACAGAGACCAAAATGTACCATCCTATGCAGTCAAAAAGGTGGAAAAGCTAGAGGGCGAAAAGAAAATGTTCTTTGGTTTTGTTAAGAGGGAGTTCAGAGGGGAGAGGGTGTGAGGAAGAACCCTTTCAGAAGAGTGAAGTTTGTTGACCATGCAGAGGAATAATGTTAGCTATGGTGAGAGTAGAAACAAAACAGAATATTGTTGTTGAGAACTGAGATAACTTTTGCCTTTTTGAAGTTCTTTCTAGAAAGACAAAATTAAAAAACAAAACGAAACAAAAACCCCCTACAACAGCTGATGCTTGCCTCTCCTTATTTCACATTTTAAATCAACNGACCTCACATCTCCTATGGAGCAAAATGTAGAGTTCTAGACCAGAACTTCACCTGATTTTTTAACATAGCCTTTTAATTGTTGAAATACAATTAATAAGACTTGCCAAGCAGCTGATGTTCTTTCTATTGTCTTCTGCCACATCTTTGTTTACCATAATTCTACCACTACAAATGTGAAACTGGGGTTGTCCCTGGAGCCTTGTTGCATCAAGGAAATCTTGAAAAACTTTGGACTGCATAGTTAGAGCATCAGCTGCACAACTGCCAGCAGCGAGAGAGTTAATGCACACAACCGAATTTGCCAGAGTTTGGAAAACTAGCCAGGAGAGGAACAGGAGCATTTCATGCCTCCTAGGATGATGTTTTCAGTCTGATTGAGAAATGCATCTTAGCATTGAAATGACTCAATCCTTGTTTTCAAGAAATTATTTTTAACCTAGAAACTTATAAAATCAGTTATACAGAAAAAAAAAAAGAGGATGTAATTTCAGACCACAGAATTTTTAACAGTGGATGAAGAATTAATGCTCCAGTCACAGAATAATTACACCTTCATGTCAATATATCTTTTCTCTCCCCAAAATTTGTCTTTTTTTTTTAACTTTCCTTCTAAACTTCCACTCAAAGAACATCTTTGCCTAAGCACAAGCAAGTGCTTGTATCTCCAGACTTTTGGGTTGGTTTTTTTAAAAGTGCTTTGTGTTTAGAACATATTTCAGCCTGTCACTGACGACTTTGTTCAGGGGCATTTCTGATAGCACGGTAGGGAAATGTGTTCATAGTGACAAGAATACACCGGGTGTCACTGAAACATGACAAAGATCTGTTTGTCAGAGTGGTAGTGCCTACAAACATAAGCTACCTGGTGCAGCCCTCATATATGAATCTCCTTCAGCTGGATAAAAGCCTTGTGACTACAACCTGAGCCTGGCCACCTGCACAATCTCTTGCTCACTACACGTTACAGTCACCTGTTTCAGTTGGGACGCACAATTTCACATAGGACTCGGCAAGATTTAAAAGAGGAAACTGCAAGGAAAGTCTGTTCTAGTGAGAAATATTCTACAGTCGAGTTTTGGTTTAGGATTTTTGTCTCAGTATGATCAGAAAAGTATTTCCATTTTGAATGTTTACACTCAGAGAGAATAGAGAGAAAGAGAGGAAAGGAGCAGATAGAGATGACAAAAAATAGAATGGGTCCATACCCCTGTCATTCTGAGGCTGGTTTTCTTGCTTAAGTGACACTCAAATGAAAGAAAATAAGTATGTTAATTTTTTTACCACTACCTAAGGCAATATATGTACATAGCTAGGGGAAATGATGCCTTTTAACTATTTTAATTAAAATATAACACCTTTTCAAGACAAGACAATGGGTTTCCTGAAATAACTACAGTGAGTGAGGCTGTCCTGTTTAAATTCCCCTATGGCTTCAACATAAAGAGTTAAGAGAAGCTTCTAGGCAGCAGAAGCTGATCTTATCCCACAGAATATTCCTTGCCTCAAGCTCGTTGCCTCTTAAGTATTTTAAGCACTAGGAGTTTCCAGAAGAATTGCACATGCCAATCTCTATACCATATCAAATGATCAGCACCCAAAGTCTTACTGAACTGAGTGATGCTCACGTCAGACTTCCCTATACCATCCAGAGCAGATTCAGATGTAAGAACTTTAAGAATATATGACTGTTCCAATAAAGAATGGGTAAACTACAGACTTAACCTTTTAAGGTGTTCAGTCAAAGAGTAGGAAGTTAGTCTTTGCTACAGTCCCATAACCTTTCACTTCCCTTCTTAAATCTCGGGGCCTAGGACAACTGAAACAAGCTTATCACTCACAAGTGCTGCCCTCACTCCGAACTTTTGAAACAAAGCTTTACTTTGGTATCCAAAGCCTTTGAGGTTAGTGTAAATTATTTATAGTGTTACCGACAGTGGAGGTCTGCCTCAGTTTCAGTCACTTTGTAAGTGCAGGAAAATCCACTCTTTTTGCTGTTCAAGCTTACCCCTAGCTCAAATCTTCTTGTTTCTCAGTAACAGTAGTGGCTTTCAACAGTGTTGGGCTAGAATTTGTATGGTGCTCAACAGCTGTCCACTGGCAGCTGAAATCAGGTCACATTCTCAGTAAAGTCAAGACCTTGATCAGCAGCTTTAGCACTGATAATAGTCTCTGCTCTCTGTGGACCAAGTAACATCCCAGGGGGAGACACCTTCTCACAGCTTTTAGAACTGCTCACCTTCCATACCAAAATATACCCTCCCCAAAGATCAGGGAATTCATGAGTCCATTCTGTCTCAGCCTCTGGAGAGTTTATGGCTCAGGAAGTTTGAATGCTATTATCAGTCAGGCATTTCTTTCAGCCTGAATGCTCCATGTTCCTATTAGGCAACCACTTGACTAGGCATTTCTTCTACAAGAACAATTTTTTATTGTCGCTACAATAAATGCATTGGGAGGCTCCTAAAAGAGATGTTAGGGCTGTGCTGAAGGGATACAAATACCAGTTCATTAAGGCTAAAAGCTAAACACCAGTGATTGAAAATATCTTAAACCCTACTTCTCAGTGCTAGTTTTTAGAATAATACCAAAGCAGCAACAACAACTAAGAAAATGTAAACATTTAAAAGAACTGTTCTGTCTTTCATCCTATTTACTGGTCAGTGTGAGGGGTTCATTAATGTCTGCATACAAAAAAGTTTTATAAGATTAAATCAGTGGTAATTTAACAGGGATGCAATGTCAGATTTCAGTCCTGACTCAATCCAGGGCACATATCATGGGGAGAGGATGAAGGCAGATCTGTGCCTTAAACAAAAATGGCAAAAGATAATTTTTATTTCCTCCGTTTCCAAGTGCTTACAAGGAACTGGTCTTTCTTTGCTACCAAAAATGGTTAGCAATTGTCCAAAAAGAGGATAAACTGCTGATCTCTTTATAAGCCCAGTTCTTTGGAGATTGCTGTACTGCATGTGTGATAATTTAAACTAGAAGAAACTCTACTGATACCACATTTTTCATGTGAGACCTGAAATAAGAACTCAGCCACAAATTAAGTGGGCCAAAATCAAATGTGACGTGCAGGATAAGTGTGTTTTTCTTGGCTTCAGACTTTATGGAATAGTAAGGAAACAAACATGACTGCATTTACACAGCAGGGAGTCAGAAAGTGACATCTCACTTTCGAGTCACACATTCATCCATCCACCTAGAAGCCCATTACATCTCATGTGTCACATTAGATTCCCTTACATGCACAAACTTCACCTACCTCTATAATATCGATCAAGATGCGTAAAATGTGTCTGGGTTTGTTGGAAACATGAGAAAAATAATTCTGACTGATATGAGCCAGGAAAGCCTGAGAGTGGATAGAATTATGTCAACAAAAAAGAATGAATTTTGTAACAGGGAGAACATCAGAGAATTTCTGTTGTTGGTATAAATTGCTTCTGCACTGAAGAGAGAAATCTGGCTGGTAAAGTTCTCCCACTCTAGTCACAGCAGGTAATATTTCTAAACACAGACAAGGCTTTTGGTGGCACAGTCCTCTACAGAGTTGCACCTGGTGTAACCACTCCCATTGTGCAAAATGGCACCAGCATGTCCACATGAAGATAACAGTGTTTTACAGTCACACTTCATCAATGAAAATGATTTGAGAAAGTGCAAGGCAGTGTGAAACTAAGCCAAAGTACTCTTACTCAAGAGGGCAGTGACAGTGATTCCAAGTGTGGAATTAAACAAGCAACTTTTTAGAAGTCATGCAGGTGTGTCCTCCTTTTGCCCCAGCCATCAGTTCCCACACTACCCTGTCTCTCCATCACCTTGTTTCTGCCAGGCAGCTGCACAAGGAGCTGGACTGGAGAATATTGCAGGGTTCATAGCACAACCCTACCAGCAGCTCTGAGGCACAGGGTAGTGTCTGGCAGCAGCACATGAGCAGTGCCTCTGCTACGTGCCAAGCAAAGAACTATAACAGCAAGTCCGTGAGAGTCTAAAGAACTGCTCCTTGTAATTATGCAGATAGTGAAGCAATGAGGCAGAGGTAGTGCAGCAACACTGGTTTATGGCAGTCTCACTCTGCATGAGGAGAAAGTTTGTTTGCTCACAAGCATTTTTGGCTTGGATTTATGTGATGTGGACAGCGGTGTACTGGAGAGCTATGTAAATTCCACACTGAGGTCTCACTTCAGAACAGGGTCTGATATTGCATTCCAACCACTAGCAGGAGTATCGAAGCAAGGATATCAAGTCTATCTCATCCAAGAGGCAGCACATGGCCAACAAGGAGCTCATGTACCTTGGGCACAAGAAAAGGAAACATTCTCATGGCTTGGATATGGTCAACTGGACAATGACAGATTTAACCCGAGATACAGTAAGATGTTGTTGTCCCTCTTTACTGTCCCGTGTGCAGCATTTCATACCACCATTCATAAGCACTTAACTGGCATGCAGAGAATGTATTTCTTTACACCTGCCAACTCTAATATACAGGCAGTAAATTCTGTCAGAAAAGATGGTCAGTCTTCTTGGAGAAGAGCAGCCTCCCAGGTGCAGGACCATTGCACTACCAGAAGATTTCACTTATCCCACATATTTAAAGCATTTGGGAGAATTTTATGCCACCCATCTGGCATGTAAAGCCATGCCCTTCATGATTAAAAGATAAAGGAAGACATTATAATTATTTATAACCTTTTGAAAAAGACAACATTCATTACAGGGCTTCTTTCAAAAAGCACATATACATACATCTAAGCCTTTTGTTTAAATGATGTGGTTGTTATATAAGTGAAGTTGATATAAAGTTGAAATAGTGCAATTTAAAAACGAAAGTTAGTGCAGGAGTCAAACTACAACAATAACAAAACCCAAAATATAACTTTATTTTTTTTGTTGTAGAAACACATTGCTGTTTGGGTTCAAAGAAAAGTATACACTCTGTTTCAAAAGCACTAAAGTGCACTAAAGTGCTTTTGAAAGGTATACATCCACCTCTCAGTGAGATTAAGGGTTTCTTTTGGGATTGAAACTAGGATGTTTTTGAAAATAATCTTAGTGTGGGATTTGGTTTTGATGTAAGGTGACTATATCTAACAAGCTAGTATCACTCAAAGAAATATTATCAAGTTAAAAAGTGCATTTCCTTTGTTGATGTTACAAGTAACAGCAAGGAAAATAATCAGAGAAATACTTTGTTCTCACACATACTAAACAGCATTATGCAACTCATTTATAGAAGTGGATAACATCCCATGTTCAGTCTTTCAGCAGCAACATGAAAGGCTGATGGCAATGAGATGGAAAAATATGGATTCTAAAGCAATAATATTATCAAGAAAGTTAGGAGTAACTTCTGTTTGAAGTGAAATAATTTCTAATGCATTTATGCAAATTGTTTTTACTAATGCTATCCTTTTAGATTAAGAAGTTGTGTTGGGAAGCCCTTTCCTATTGCCGTTAATTTAATGCTGGGACGAAAGAACAGCTGATCCTTCTTATAAGAGCAGAAAAATAATTATAAAGCAAGAACTCCTATGGTAAACTGACCACACTGAAGACCATAAACATTTTGATTTTCACAGAGGCATCACATTAGCTTGAGAAAAACAAACAGAACAAAGGAAACAGAAATTGCAAGACCTTGCTAATGAACTGTAGACAAGAGAGGAAAGGTGATAAAATAAAAATTATCAGGTATACCTGTGCAGCAAGTAATGATTATTTTTCTGTGCCTGAGGTTTTATCTTTCTTTCCTCTTTCCAAATATCACTAAGAGAAGGGCAGTAGCAGGGGGTAGGATGTGTGTACCTGTGTCTGTTTCTTTTCACACACAGGTGCACACACACACACACACACACACACATTCACACTCAAAATCTTTCCACTGATTTTAGTAAGTCATTTAACTCAACTGGAAGAGAATCTACAACTTCTTGCTTTTAACATTATAAATATTTCAAATGTTATAAAATCTATTGCAAAAATGTACATTCCGTGGTTTTATGAGGCACAGGACCTGCTAATGTATTTTCAGGAAAGCTTGGGTGTACTCTGTTCTGTCCACCGTTGGACAACGGTGGAGAATCCAGGGGCTCACGCTTGATTGCTTGAACCAAGCAGGGGCTTTTAAATTCACACGGCATTTTGAACACCTCATTAATCTGCTCTTTCTCCTCCCCTGGGCTGGGGCTGTAGAAGTGGCTGTAGCAAGCTGTGTGTGGCAGGTCGGGCATGCTTTCCAAACACAGGGAGGAGTTCTGAGGGCAAAATGGGGCCACCTCCTTGTTCCGTGAACCCTTGCAAGCTCTGTTCAAGTTCAGGTTGTTGGGATGATTTGCTATGATGCATTGCCAGTTATGGGGTGTGTAAAGGCAATGCCTTGGCTTCTGGCAAGGCAAGGCTGGCTCACAGAGGTCTGGTTCTGTTTTGAGATGCATTCTGTTGGGATAACTGGACACCTGCCTTCTCACCGAGCCGCTCTCATCCAGCCAGGCTCGGCTCTGCGAAAGCAGGTGGTTATCGGCGATGTTTTCAGAATCAGAGTCATATTCTGTTTTGATAGGCATCTCCAAGGGAATGGCTGTGTCATAGAGAGACTCTGGGGGTATTAAAGGTCTCTGCAGCTTCAGATGGTCTGTCGCATAGTTCTCTGCACAGCGCTGTTGGAGCCCCGAGTAAGACTGGCCGTTTTCTGCGCTCGCCCAGTGGGAGGGACAAGTTGATGCCAAATTTAAGAAATTTTGGTCTCTGTTGTAGAATGATCCAGTTCTCCTGTTCGGACATGTGTTCATTCTCTGGCTCATAGAACAAGAACTCGAGTTTCTTAAAGTCCAGCTATTGTTTGTGGTGCAGTTGTTTTGAATGCCTAAAACTGATGTGTTAGAACTGAGAGGTTCCTCTTGCATAAAACACTCACCATTAGTATGAGGCTCAAACTTCACTTTTACATTATCTTGTTCATTCTTCACTGCTGCCCAGTTAAGATGCTTCCACTGGCCCAGAGTTTCAATGGCACTGTTATAGGAAAGCCCCTCCAGGTTTCCTTTCAAACTGGCAAAACCACTTAGTATCTTGAGTTGTTCATCTTCTTCCCTTTCAATAACAGTAAAAAAAAGAAGTCAGTCAATCAGAGGTTTCTAAATAGTTGTTTTCTGGGCTACAGAGTGGCTCAACATGCATTACAAGCCATACATTGTCCTCAATACAGGACTCTCAGACTCTTGTGCACATAATCTTTGCATTTGTTTGAGAGAACAAAAGAATGTCCCTGCGTCTGTATGTCAATGTTTGTGCACAGCTAACTTTCTGAGGCATTGCTTCATTTGAATTCATGCATTGCTTTTCCATTTCAGGCACACAGTTCAATAAAGACCGATATATTGTAGTACAGTACAGTAATTCCCTTACACTTTTTTTCTTCTCTTGAAATCTATGTAAATAATATTTGTGTGTAGAAAATTCCAGAGATAAAATATAAGTAGTATGTTAAATGAGATCTATTTTGTTAGCAAGTTATTTGGACACATAAGAGCTTTCTAATCAGAGTGATTTAAGGGAGAACCGTGGGGCTCTTACATTTCAAGAACCCAGCTGAGAGGAAATAAAATGCCCAAATTAAATAACCAAATAGTCACAGATGTTCATATTGGGTGTAGGTTTGTTTTATATGTCTAAGTTAATTTATGTTGCCTTTTGTTTTCTGAGATGGGCAGTGAATTACTTTTCCATGACCTCCAGCTGAAGTACTCAACATTAAAAAAGAACACTGGCACAGAATGTTCCTGAGCACTTCCATGCCCAAAACAGCTGTTTTCAGAACTGGAGTCCAGATCCTGAGATTTAGTTCTTGAATTCACTGATGTGCTGATCCTCAACTCTGTGGGGTCAGGTGCTATGAAATCACCTCCTCTCTCTTCAAACAAGAAGCAGACATCTCAATAGGAAATTGCATATAAGAATCTGAAGAGCTACTAAGGGGTTTAGAAAGCTTTTTCTTAGCTCACAATAGAACTTTTTCCTTGGGTATCGAGTCAATGTGCAAGAAAAGGATTTTCCAGTAGAGGGAGTCCACGTTGTTACCAAGACAGAAGGTTCCACTGTAATAATGTACACCACAAAACAAGAAGATTTTCTCTCGCCCCCTTTTCTTTTTTATGAGGTATTAAATATTTTCAGTCCTCTGCTAAATGTTCCTATTTTTATTATTGACGGTATTGAGATGCAAATAGTCTGATACAATTTTGCTGCAGAACATGCTTCTCAGAAAATTCCTCAAATTGGGAAGCACAGGACTGAATAAAATGGAATAGTCAAAATGAGTTAAATCCCCAAATGAAGAATTTTACAGTGAAAGAGTATCCAGTGAAAATTCTCCAAAATAATCTGTGTTTCCTGGAAGACAACATAGATTTTAACAATGACAAAAAAAAAAAAGTTGTAGCAAATACAAAGTCTGTTGCAGACTAAGATAGAACTGAATATAATTATCAAGGCCAACTCTTGTAATACCTCAGTCTGTGGGAACTATCAAGCACAAAGGAAAGATTTTAATCACTCAGAAAGCAAAAATGTAACTAAATAAACATGCTTAATTACACAAGAACAATTTGGAAGTAGAGAAACTAATAAAAGAAACACCTCTTTTAATTGGCTTCTTAATAGAAATTCAATCACTGACACAGCAAGATGATGTTTGTGCCATCCCAGTAAAGGTAAAACGTTCCAGCATTCTCAGGTGGGAGCTCCCCTTCTACTCATGTGGAGATTGGGAGATACGCTGCCTGCAAGGAATATCTACTCTAGAAATGCAAAGACTTTTTTCATTTATACCTTCCACCTGCAAGGCATTCTGAAGGAAAAAATCCGGGATAACAGCCGCATTTTTAACACTGGGCCAGATGGTGGCTACATAAAACTCCTGGCTGCTGCTCACTTCCTGGCTCCTGCTCACTGAGTCCACTCTCTTACCTCTTCCCTCAGACCAGCTTGAAGGGACACTTCAACAAGGCCCACAGGAACAGGAACAGAGAGTCCCATGGGGGAACCCATTTGGGAGGAAAAGGTAAAACTCATCCAAGAACTCCTATCTGAATGCAAATCTCTGACACTAGTTTACACTCCGTGATTGAGCCTACAGGCAATTAGATGTTTCCATCTACAAGCATACAATGAACATGGGTACCCTTCTTTAGATTATGTTGCACATACACAACTAAAAACATGAGCTCAACTGTCTTACATGAAGGAAAAACAAAAAAGCTTAACGTAGGCAAATGCTGATAAGCAGAAAAACTAGGACACTAGATTTTCACCTGCACCGTAAAACAAAACTCAAAATATATTTTTTGTGCAAGAAAGTCAAATATTAATAATCAAGTATTTTCTTTCTGTGTTAGTGTATATGTATACTCAACTTCAGAAGAAGAAAAGGCTGAAGACAGAAAATAAATAGTTTAGGATTGTAAGAGCCATTTCATATGTTCCAAGACAGATTTCCATATCATAGGTAAACTATATTTTTCTCATTCAGCTCTTCTCTTAAGTCACTGCAGCTCTTTGAAAGATTTCATACAAAAAGAATACATTCATTTTCCTATTTTTTTTTCTTTTTGGTACTGAAAAATATACTTACTTTAACATTTGCTGTTGGGCAAGGACGTATTCTGAACAACCGTTTCGATACAGAAGTTGAGTGTTAGCTTGAACCCAGACCCAGTGATCCTCATTTGTTTGTACTTTGACTAAAGAAATGCCATTTTCTCCATTATTCTTTGCTATATAATTTAAAAGAAAATAGATTTTAATACAAGCAGTATTAAGTATTTTTTGTTACCTAAACTGTGAATGCTCAAAGATTACTTTGTTGCCCTAGAGGCATCAGCATAGGGAAGTACAAGCTAAAATACATCACAAAATGAAGAAAATTACATCTTAAAACTAAAATTTGAAAAGCCTAGTAAGGCACTTAAATTGTAATCAAGGATTTTTAGTATTACTCATTCCAATATTTTCCTCTCAGTAGTAGTAGTACTATACCCACAAAAAATGTTCATGAAAAATGGAGCTATAAGAGAGGGATGGTTTTAAAGACATGAAAGATTTTCAGCAGATATGACAGAAGGATGACTACAAGTCGGCTCAGGAAGAAGTTGCCCAGTGGAGTAGACTTACCATCAAAATTTTATCCATTGTAAAATCTGAAAATAGAGGCTAGACTATTATAATTTTTCCACAGCCAAACACTGGAGAACCATGAGTCAAAGCTGTGGGCACATCATGAGTTTTAAAGACAACGCATTCTAGTTTTCCTTTGTTTCTTAATCTTTGGGGAAAACTAACATTTGTAACATATCATCCAGTTTTCCTCAAAGAGAGATAGATATTGTTATTAATTATTAAATTCAGTAGTGCCACTTTTAGGCAAGCATATGTTTAGTATTCTTTTACTACCATTTATTTACTATTTACTATTTACCATGATTGTATATTTCTCTGTAAATTTTATGCCCACTCTGAAATCACAGACTGATTCAGTATTACCTTTTCAGATGGACAATTTTTGATATTTTTTAAAAGAAAAGGTGTTAGGGAGAAGAAGAATAAAGAGAGCATTGAGACCAAAACCTGAAAAACCTCTCAGGAGAAAATAAAAAACATGGTTCTTTTTCTATAAACTAAGTATAATCTAGAAGTACTTAGCAGTACCAAAAAAAAGGTTTTCAGCAATCTGTAATGCATTAGTGAAGGCGGCACCTTCATGGTGATTGTTTCTTCCATACAATTCTGTTGCTTCACAAAGTCCTGAACTGCCTTTTGAACTGGAGCTGTAGAGGGCAGAAAATGTGGAAAATTCCTTGTCAGTGAATGACAACACAGTAGAATCACAGACTCTAGATATGATCTTCAAGCTGGTGACCCTTAGCAAAGGCGTTTGGTTTAAATATGTAGTAACTAGCACTAAAATAATTGTCTTTTTCCTGCATCATTTGGTTGCTCCAAGTAGTGTGTGACTGGAGTTCTGTATTCAATTAAGAGGAATAGTTATGTTTAGGAATATTCTGCTCATGACTTACTATATCTGGAAAAATAAATTTCATCTGGAATTGAGACAAATGCTGTGTATATTTTGCCCTTCCTATTCAAGTTACATTTGAGGTACATACATCACAGCAACCAGCAATACATGTAAGAGTTAGCATGACTTCAATTTGCAGTAAGCACCCTATGATTTGAATGTATTTCTTCCAATCTTTAGTTGAAAATGCTTGAATCAGGGCTTTAAAAGGGTGTGATTTCTGTAACACTGAATTATAAATGCTTCCCTGCATTAAGACCATCAAAAAAAAAAAAAAAAAAAAGAAAAAAAAAGACTGTGTACATCTGCCCACCATCCTTAGCTGCCATGCTTTAGGCCTGAACCAAAGGAAACACTGAAGATAAATGTTTGCTTCATTCTTGTCAAATCCTTGGCCCCTGTCCAGTCAGTAGTAGTAAAGCATCTCTATTAGGAACTCAATTCTGATGATCAGTTAATTTCACCTGGGCCACTGGAAAAACTAGCAAGTAGAAATGACTTTCCAACTCTATTCCAAAAGCCTGCATAGTCCATTATACCAGACTTCCAGCAATTTAACTCTTCTCAAAAGGATGTATGTACTAGAACCACATTAGGCACCTGGATAGTGAGTCCACACATACACAAGCATAACCTAATTAAAAGCCAAATTATGATACTGTCAATCATCCTGACAAGCATTTTGCTTCACAGCAATAAAACTCATTACTGTAAGGTTATATTTAAGCAAATAAAGGAAAATATGATGCTAGTCCCCAACATCAACAAATCCTGCCATAGAAGAGTAACAAAAATAAGTGTTAGGAAGGAGGTGAGTCTGAATACAATCTGTCCTGATCTTTTGTGATTGCTACCAAATGATCACCCCCAAGTGATTTAGTCCAATTGTAAACTTACATGTTCATAAAACTTCTGTTGAAAGATAAATGCATACACCAAGTACAACTCATTAGGCTCTTTGTGAACACTGCCCTCCCCCCCCACACACATTCAGCTCTCTGAAGTTTTCCTTTTCCTTTGTTTGTTGCCAAAATACCCTAGTTGAAATAATTGTGTTAGCAAATGATACTGAAATTAGAAAATTGCAGTAAAAATACTTTTTCTTTTCCACTTTTACAGCTTGTAGACTGGCTTACTGCATTGGTAGCTTCTGAAGGTTAGAAAGATATCCTAATGTTCCATTTCTAATATAAAATTTTATATATTGAAATATAGTACTTAGCATGTATTATAAATACAGTACAATATATTGCATCATCTTGCATTCTATTATGTTATATTATAGTAATTGTATTATATTTATTTTGTATTCAATAGTTAAATCCAGATAAATTATTCACTTTTCTGAGAAAGAGTTTGAAAATGGAGAGATATTTAGGATAATTTGTGGTTTTTACATGCTTAATAGCCCATAATCTTCACTAAATACCAAAAGATTAATTTGTAAATACTTTGTGTTTGCTGCTGCTGCATCATCAGCTTTGTGTTTTGCTCTCACAAGCAGGCTTTTCATCTTCATGTCTGTCACAGAAGGGAGCAGAAGTGGTACCACTATGCAGAATAAGGACAGCTGAGGTGGCAATACTGTTCCTGATGAGGACTTCTTCCTTTGTCCAAAGAGGAACTTTAGTTTGCCTTGGAACTGCATTGTCTGGTATTAAAAAAAAGCAAAAACAAAAATAAAAGAACTTAAGCATTTAGTGTATAAACATTTAAAATACTAATACAACCTATGGACTATGTTATTTAACTCCAAACATGGTTTTGAATCGGGGATTAAAACTAGGAACTTCATTTTCTTCATATAATTTAAATCATGCCATTTCAGAGACAGGATGGGTGGAGGTACTATCAACAGTAAGGTGAGACTTTTGATGCTGCTTGAGTTTTTTTCCTCTCTTGTGTACTCAGAAGTTCTGTGTCATATTCTGTTTGCCAAAATGGGCCATGTTCAGTGGTACAAACAGTTGTTTCCTCTGTACCCTATTGAAGCTGGAACCATTATTTTTCCGTGCTCTGTACTCTCCAGCAAGATGGTTTCTTAGTTTCTTTCCTCTTACTCTGCATTTTCTCTGGGAAGTATGGGGACTGGCACAACCCAAGGACTGTGCAGACAGCTGCCAAGGGGAAAGATAGGCCCAAGATAGCTGGATACAGAGTGCATAGCTTGGAAGGAACTGTCCTTCCCTGCCTCCAGTGTCTGTGTAGTCAGAAGGCAAGGATCGAGTTAAAAGCAAGCTACTGCCTCTCAGTGAAAAAATTAACTACCAAAAAATGCCCAATGAAAAATCAGCCCCTTTGAGTTAGGCAATTTTCCAGAGCCACGAGATTAAAGCAGGGATGCAGAAATGCTGCCTGTTAAGACCCATACCCTTCCAGCAAATGGGCATCTGAGACAGAACTTGCATTTCCCAGTCTCATGCTGATCATTTTGTTTTCTTTGCATGTGCTGGAGTTTCCCCTAAGTAGAAATAGCATTGGTCTTCACTAAGGAAATGGAGAAGAGATTTCTAGAAATGAACCACTCCTAGTATGGGGCATGCAAGAGACTTTCTAATTCTGGGTTTTATTATTAAAGGATTCTTTACAAAAGGCAAAAGCAGATCCTTATTTTTCCTTAAAGCAAATACTTTGGGCTTAAATGGTAATTGTTGAAATTCAGACTTGCCACCCTTGTGCTACACCCCGTACAAATTGAGGACAGATAGTGTTGAAAAGAGCTTAAAACATAAATTTTTTTTAAGTCTTTCAGTTTCAAATATTACAACCTTCTTTTCTCCCATCACTCTGCACACATATTAATAATTATCTTTAGGTGTTTCTCATTAGTGCACAGCAAAAGAAAAGTGTATCCTGTCCAAGGACTTCCACAATATTTATGTTGAGGAATTTTTCATATGAAGTTAATAAAATTCATTATGTCATGCCTACAATCATCTAAGTGAAGTTGTACTTACAAGGAATCCAGAAGTACTGTCCAACAAGCAGCGAACTCGACAGATGAAACAGCGAGTTAAAAAGGAAGAATAATCTGCTGTCATGCTGTCATTCTCTTGTGCTTTGAACAATTTACTGAGAATATATTCTTCTCCTAGGAACAACAGTGGAGGCAACATATATCAGATCACACTAAGAAATAATGAAAATGTTCTGTAGCCAATTGAGGAAGCTGTTACGGAAATTGCTAAAAATTGCTTTATGGATGGGCAAATATTCAATGGTGTCATATATGGATACATCTGCACATGTTCTACCAAAAGAAAAATAAAAGCTCTGCAATGGGATTCGGGTGAGTTTCTTCAGAAATTTGGGCTTTGTTTCCTGAGTTTTCGTGATTTTTAATGACGCGAAACAGGGTAACAGATGTTGCTGGTTTTGAGTTCAGAGATGACAGAAAATGCATTAGACAGGAGAACAAAATAAGGAAAAATACTAATCCTAGGAAAAAAACAGAACAAAAAAATGGACAGTAGATTATTAGCTTATGTTCAGCTGTTGTGCCTCCTTGATTGTTTTGTACAGGTGCACAATTTTTGAAATATTTCCAAAAAGACACAAGTATTCATACAAAACTATGAACTCAAGACCTGAAATTCTATACATTATACATTAGGAAAAAAATTCCAAATATTTGTAAATTTTATAGTTTGAAATATAAATATATATTGTTTTGCTTGTTTCCAGAGTACTTCCTACAAAATCTTGCAAAGCTCCTCAGATATTTATAAGACAGAAATTGTTTTACAGGAAATGCAAGAAATTCCACCAAAGTTTCATGATTGTGTTCCTGAGGACTTTGTAGAGGTTGCTGAAGGTTTTCTTGCAAGTTTCTCCCCACTCATCTGGTGACTATACTTCCCAACTTATTTCCTCAATTTCCTACCTCACCTTCTGGTGAAATGCATACATTTTGCTGGGATCAAGAATTCTTTATAAGTTTAACAATCTCAAGCTGATTATAAGTTCTGTAGTTGTGATTTCAGCTTAATACCTCACGTAGGAGAAACCCTGATCGCAGGCATCCAACTCCCATCCTAGGAAAGTATAGCCTCAGAGGAAAAAGTGCATTGCTAAACCTACTTGTTCTTCAGAAGGCTCCTGTGTACATCATTTTGCATGGGAAAACAAATGGCAGAAAGTGATGCTGCTGCAGTGGTTCTGTACAGAAACCTTTTGCATCAATGAGAGGACTATTGATGTCCTGATCTGTTAGCAACAGAAGTTTGGCAGTATGAGTTGATGCTGCTCATTCTGAGTGTGTAAGAATACGTGCAGGAACACTAGAGAAATGTAAAGGAAACCACTTGTAGCACCAGTGGCACACTCTACGTTATAAATGCCCAGGATCAGGAAGAAATGTCATCTCTGAGACAATAACATAAATAAATGGCCACTGTGCATCTTTCCAGCGAAAAATCTGACTTCACATGGTACTGACACAGGCATAGGTGGAGTGCAATTCTACCTCTGTACAGTGGTGCCTATGTTTCCAATCAACATACACAATCCCACCTGTTTCTGACTGTAGCTGCTGTCCAGACAACATCTGGGGAGGATTCATGGCCCAGTGCAGTTGTCTACAAAAATCCTGGCGGTCATCCACGTGAATGTAATCATATATGTTTTGGTGCATTACATCAGTCTGAAACAATTACAACAAGGAAAGGTTAATTACTAACTGTAGGGGGGCAGCCACTTATCTTTAGACTGATACTTTGCTTAAAATAATGGCAGGTGTAAGACACCTTCAGAGCAGCTCTAATGAGCAAAGTTGTTTCAAAGGCCCCTACTCAACATCTGCTTTTTCTCTTCACATCCTGAGATGATTCTTTCTATTCTTAACTCTTTTGTACGTACTCAAATGTGAGTAATTAAGCATCCAACTGGCAAGTGATGACTAGTGGCATCCCCCAGGGATTGATGCTGGGACAAACTCTCTTTAATATCATGGATAGGAACCCATGATATTCCACTAGGGAATCATGGGATAGAATGCACACTCAGCAGGTTTGCAGAGGGCACCAGCCGGGGAGGGCAGGGCAGCTCCTTGGTGAGCCGTAAAAATAGGCTGACAGGAACCTCAGGAAGTTCAGCAAAGGCAAATTTCTCTCCTAATTTTGGGCACCCCATGAAAAGAAAGAGATTAGCAAATCAAAATGAGCCCAGGAGAGTGCTCCCAAGACATTTAAGAAAGCTGGGGCGCATCTAGGAGGGAAGAACAGGGTTTGTTCAGCCTTCAGAAGGAAAAACCACAGAAAGAACATACTGCTGTCTACATCACCCAAATGAGCAGGGGAAGAGAAGACAAAGCCTGACTCTTCTCAGAAGAACAAAGTGAGAGGGCAAGAAGAAACAGACACAAGTGGCAACATGGGAAGCTGTGACTTCATGAGTGAAAAAAAATTACAGTCATGATGGCTAAACACTAAAACACACCTTCCAGGGGATCATAGAAACTCAAAGCTTGGTCAGTCCTGCATCAACCTGCTCTAGCTCTATGTGCTTTGAGCAGGAGGTTGGACTAGACGGCCTCCAGAGGTCTTTCCAACTGTAGGGTTCTGTTATTTTGTGACTTTAGAATATATTTATTGCACACAGACGATCAGCCTAGAAAAGCAGCATCTTACACTGAAATTGAAAGGAAACTTCTACCTAAATCTTAGCTTTATAATAGGTCATGTTTTTGCTAATAAAAACTTTATAAAAGGAAATTACAAGAAACAAATAAATCTTCACCTGTCAGATTTACAAAAAAAAAAATTACTCTGAGATGGTGTAGTAAAATAACCTTATTTCAATAAGTGTATGTCTAATCAGCAGTAGAAGGATAAGGTGGATAAGGTAGCAACATACAGTGCTGCATTTAAAAATAATAGCAGAAGTTATAATATCAACAATGTATATATATTGACAAGAAAGTCAACACGATGTCAGTGACTGAGTATTCTAAGTATTTCCCAATATATTTACCTGGTGAAACCCTAGATAGTCCACAATTGTCGATGACGCGTAGAATATCATTCCATCGGCACTCACCACCAAGGCAAAACCATTCAGTGACTGAAAAAGGAAAATAAAATACTTTAAAAGTTAATCACAAGATAAAGAATAAAATTAGTACAAA
The DNA here is from genome assembly GCA_013400435.1 of Pycnonotus jocosus. Classification (NCBI taxonomy): domain Eukaryota; kingdom Metazoa; phylum Chordata; class Aves; order Passeriformes; family Pycnonotidae; genus Pycnonotus; species Pycnonotus jocosus. The sequence goes on from VWYP01016323.1 coordinate 98,567, forward strand.
TGTAATAATTTTAAGAATAACCTAGGAAAGACTGACCTCACTCCGCAAAAAGGTGGACACTAAAATCTTTCCTACCATGACAAATAAGTAACAACCTGGAACATGTTATCTTTCTTTTCTAAAAAGTTAAGATAGTTAGTTACAGTATAACAGCCATATTACATTACTAGTTTATTGTTTGCTTAATTGTCTGCATAATTATATTTGCTCATTAATTCATATAATTAAAAGTCTAATAGCAAGTGTCAACTACTTTGTTTTTTCTTTTAATTTAAAACTGCACATTCCATAATAATTGCTTTGAATATATATGCATTAATACATATAATATAGTAATATCCAAAAGGAAAATTAAATATATGTGCTGTTGTAGCTATGACTTTAAAACTGAATCTGTATTTTTTCTATGGCTTTTAAGCTGCTATAAAAACACATACGTACCATAATTGCATAAATGCAATGAATAGAAAAAAGTTGGCAATAAACACCTCACTGGTATAAAACAATGTTTCATCTAGAAAAGAGCTAAATTACACACTTGGTGATGCAAGGAAAGCAACCAGAGAAATCCAAAAATAAAAATGAGGATTGGATTAAATTAAAGATATGATGCAAATGTTAAGATCATGCTGCATGAGGGCTTACTAATTTTGCCTCTTTTTCCTTGATAAAGGTTTGGTAACATATCTTTATTCCAGCAGGCTTGCACTCCAAGGCAGTCTAGATTCTTTCATGTGGGGTGGTTTTGAGGTCTTTGAGATCACAGTTCAAATAGCTGCTGGTGAAATACTACTATATTATTATTATCATCCTTGCTTCACCTTACTCTCAATTTACTGATGTGCCTGTTAATCCTGAGTTAATCCTGAAACACAGTGAGGACAGATTTTCAAGTGCTCAGTTACCAGATACACTGACATATTTTTGTGAGCTTGGTTCTCTTTTTGGTTCCTAAATAAGGACCAGATTTCCAAGACTGCTTGAAAGCTGTTCCCACTGTGACAATGGTGGGCAGAATTTCAAGAGTTCAGTGCACAATAGACTGACCTCCTCAGGAGGTTTGGCTCCCATCATAAATGTGGAGCACCTTTGGAAATGTGGCCCCATGGGATCACACTTGTCCAGAGGCTCTGTGCCTTGAAGAGCCTTTGAAACAATGACTTGAGAAAAGTAGTGGAAAGTCTTCAATGGCTGTAGCAGAAAGTGATTCAATCAGGTCAACACTAACCATAAGTCAATGCTACAAAGAGTCAATGGCAAATCTTTTTGCTCCAGGACAGCTCCATAGGTACAGATCCTTTGCAGAATAAGAGCGATCTCTGCCTAGTTGTGCTTGTGTTGAATACTAATTATCCCTGTCGACTCTTCAAGCACAAGGACTTGCTCAACTGGTGCTGTTTCCTGCTCTAATGCCCAAATTTGTCCCAGCCCCTCACCAACCAGATGATGGTATGCCAAGATTTCTGCATCTTCACATCTGCGCCTCTCGCTGCGCTGAGGGAAAGCTCCATGGATGGCATCTCTCATGTACATTTCCAACGTCAAATGGAGACATGAAAGCATTTTTGGCATCTTGTCTCTTTGGACTCATCTTCACAACAATGAAACCATCAGTGATGTGATGTTAGGAATTTTATTACATTTTGAACATCTGGCAGGCCTTTTAATTTGGATTGACTAAAATTTTCCATAAAGATAACTGTAGGACCCTTAAGGGAGCTCCTTTTTGTCTGTGGCTCTTACCATGCATCTTCTGAAAGACCTCGAGTCCTGCCCATGAAACTGAACCAGGCAGAAGTTAAAAACATTAAAAAAAAAAAAAGAAAGAAATGTCCTTAATTTAAAAGAAGTTCTTAAGCTATGCAAATTAATACACCAAGCCCTACCTGGAAAAGCTTAAACAATGACTGCAAGATCTGAATATTATCAAAGAATCCTGCACATTGTCATGCTGAACATCCTTAAAATGTACTCTCCATTGTCCTAAAGGCAAGCTGGAGCTTTTCAGCCCCTGTAGCAATATCTGTCTTTTCCAAGGATTGCTTGTATGAATCAAGAGGTAAATTCATCTATTCAAAAAATTAGTCTTCTTCAACATATTGGTACATACTCTTTAGGCCTAAACATATACATAAGAGTCAGTCTCTATGCCTAAAATGTGAGACTTGATCCCCCACAGTGGAAAGCAGGAAGGTTTTTCTTTACAAATTTTATTTCACAGAGATAGAGTTAGGCTGGAACAGTTTTTAAAACTGGAAAGGGAAATGGGACCATTTCCAAGGGTTCAGATCAGTGTACTGGCAACTATATCTGTGAGGCTGAAGGAGGTAATAAGAAAGAGGTGGGAGGGAGGAAGAGGGAAGAAGAAATGGAGAAAAAGTTCAAGGAGCCATGTGTTTAGGTTAAGCTAGAAACAATTGTGGATTTGAAGCAAGTATGTAAGTGAAGATATCTCCAAATTTCCCCTGCTTTGTTTTTGGTTTGTTCTCAAAATGCTGGTGTCCTCTCCTGAGGTTATATCTCTTAAATAAGCACCCCCTGGTTTTTGCCACCCCAACTGCAGACATCAGAAGCTTTGCCCTGCAAGCAGGGAAATCAAAATCCACTTTGGTGCAAAAACAATTTTTAGGGAGCCACATGACTCTGTTGAGGATTAACACAAATTCCATGTCTCTAAATTCATTTTAGCCGGGAAACCTGCTGCTTCAGACACATTAAAAAAAAGACAAGCTGGATATCAAGTAAAACTTTATACCAGTGAGTCTCATCCACGCCTGCAAACTCTTCTGCTTTCTCAATATTACCCTAAACTGTAGTTCAGTGGGAAAACAGACATCTGTAACACAGAAGACTCTCCACAGAGTCAGAGATGGGCTTACTTATCTACTTACCACGGGTGGGGATAAGGAGGAGGGTGTTTGCTAGCACATTACTCACCCTGAGTGGGTAATGGTGATTGCAAATTAGTAGGGAAATGCCTTTTCCAACCTCTCAGATAAATCTCTCAGGTACCAAACACAACTCCATACTGAAATCCTTTACAGTAACACTGCAGAGAGATTTCTCCATTTTTCTGGCCAGAACAAAAAAGACTTATTAGACTGAGTAGGAGAGACAGCTTCAGTCCACGAGAATGAGTGAAAACTATTCCCAGCTTTTTTGTTCTAAGTTACCACGTCTCACGTTAAACAGCACCACAAAGTGTATGGCTCCACTTACGACTTTTGAACATTCCCAGTTATTGAAATAAAATTCTCAGCAATAGCTTTCTCTCATTCCCAGTGAACAAGAGGCTGCACAGGTGTGCTGTGTCAGAACCACAGCAGACATGTGCCTGGGTAATGGATAACCTGGCAAGATGAAACAGAATAAAAGACATGGACCAGCCTCATACCTGTGCAGTTTGCACTCCCCAACAAAAGCACATGTTTGCCCTGAACACTGAGGGGACAGCACAGAGAAGTAAAGGCAGCTCACCTCATTTCACTTTAATCCTCTCAGCAGAAATAATGGAAATCCTAAATGGGGCTCTGGTATTTAGAGGGGGAAATAACCAAACTCCACAACTTGATGGTATTTGTTTTGTGTACAAGTGTGTTTCAATCAGTAAAGTCCACTTGCATCCTAAATTTTTTTTTAATATTGCATGTTCTTACACATGCACAAGGGGTCAAATGCATGTATAGAAACAAACACATAAAAGTATTAGTATGGACCTTAAAACTTTTACAACAAGAAACAACTAACTTCAAATCTGCAAAAAATACATGGTTTGAAGCTGCCATTTGGCAAACCATATGGATTCAATGACAGATGGAATTTCTAATCCAGGATAATAGCTGAAACATGTGAGACAGACTTAAGTATGTATTGTGAACATTTGTTTGTTTGTATTTGGCTTTTTAAAAACACTTACATGAGTTTTCTACATTGTACTTAAAAAATGAAGTCATGTGGGACTTTTTTCCCAAATGAAAAAAAAAACAAAAAAAAACCACAGAGAGCTTGGCATCAGATAGGGGCCTGTGTTCTTTTGAAAAAACATGTACATCCAATTATGTACTCACGAAAAGCTGCACCTGCTACTGAAACAAAAAAACAATTAATCTGTCAGTTCAAAGAAAGTATGATATTATTCTGGTGCCTGCAGTAGCTGTGAGATGAAAGTTATCAGTTCCTTCCATTAAGAAGTTTTTGAAACTTTATTAGTCAAGAGATTCTCTTTGGGAATGAAGGCAAATATTTTGAGGAAGATAGGACTTCCTTTGGCAAGATCCTTTATATATCCTGATTTTTTTTTTTTTTTCCTAGTCTCATAGCAGAAAATCAGCCAGAAAATACTTCAAAGATATTTTGGTCAAGGTCATGGCATAGTAAAAATAAGGAGGAGGAAAAAAAAAAAAAAGAGAGAGAACAAGTTCCAATGCACATTTCTCTTATTACTCTTCCTTGAAATAAAGGAAAATTCACTAGCATTAGGTCTCCAGAGACCGTGTTACTATGGCTACTAAAGTACAACAGTCAAGGCCTGCAGCCATGCCTTGCTTTGAACAGATTTTCAAGTCACGCAACTTGGGTACTAAATTTCCAGGGTCAGTTGGCTCACAGTTTATCTGGAACAGCTTCACTTAATAGAGGATCACTGGGCTTTTGCATCCTATGTGGGATAGGGCCATTTTCTGATGATCTAAATAAGTAGCTATTTAAAAACTCTGCGAATTACATACTTGTTCATGTCTTATGAATATCAGGAGGAAAATGCAGACTGTTAATTGTGTCTTCTGTCTTAAACTGCATTGTTTAGTGAATCAGTATTTCTTTCCACTAATGTTTTTAGGACTCATAGTTGCCTTTTTCAGAAATTCCTCTGAATCCCTAAGGTTCTCTTTATAAACTACAAAAAAAAATTAAAAAATTTAAATAACTCTTACGGAACCCTGAAATAAAAAACAGCATAAAAGACTATTCAGAAATACCATATCTGGTGACATCAGAATATGGCCTTTGCTCAACAAGTACAGTATCTCTTAGCCTTCTGGACTCTTATGTATTTCTCTGGTATCTACAAAGCAACTTCAAAAGGAATATTTCTGTGAGTAAGCACTATTTCGTGCAAAGGAGAGTGGCAGAATTGTTTTAGCATTCAGTTTTGATCAAGGGTTTGCGTGTACAGATTAAATTTCAGGGAAAAGAAGCAAAACAGAAGACAAATTTCCATAATTTGAGCCAAAGAAGGAAGTACTAGCTGAAGTCTGCAGACATGAAGCGTTTTGGAGAGAAAGTGCTCAATCTGATAAACTGGTTTTCACAGACAGGTGAAATGTTTATTTTCAAATATAAAGAAATACATATATATGAACATTATGCCTTTTTCACTCTTCCTAACACACCAGATAAAATAAAGTTCATGTTCCTGCCTGTGTCTTTGACCCTGGATATCACTTCAGACTTCTTTCAGTATGGACATTTAGCATCTAGTGCTGCACTATCAAGATCAACATTTTCAATGATCATACACAATGCCAGACAGATTTGAACCCTGATCCTCCCATTTACTGTCAGAGGGAACAGCTGGGCCATCTGAAAGGCATGTGAATGATTGTGAATCATTCAGCTGGTGAAGTTTCTCATTATTCCATTTTCAATATCCCATCACTTCCACGAAGGAATTAGGGAAACCTTGGAGATGCTTGTTTATATACATGTCTTCAGCCTAACAAGGGAGCTGGAACACTGTGGCTCGTCAAGAGGCAGCAGGCAAAACCGGCCTCCTGGAAATCAGCTAGGAAAATGTAAGTCATTGGGCTCCGGTAATTGTGAGCTATAAACTTTCAAGAAAACATAGTAGTTCCCTGGAGGGTGAGATTGCAATGTGTGCACACATGTAAACACATTTTAAACCATGGTGATGTTTTTTTATATGCTTGATATGTAATAAGTATTGGACACAACCAAGAACAACTTTGCCTTTGAAGTTGTTTTGAATGCACGATGCAAAATTGTAAATGGAGTTTTTCTTCCATTATACATTCCTTCCAAGCTGAGCTTTTGTAACAAAGCTTACTCTGTTAAGTCTGTGTCAAGTCCTTGGGATAGGGCCTCTCTTTGTTAACATACACAGGAATTGCTGGTCCCTAATGAACCTGGCGCCTCAAAACCAACTACTCTGTCCAAGATGGGGCTGAGAAACAAGGGCTGAAGCATCAGTTGACTTGGTTTGTGTAGAATGTTGATGTGGTGCATGCTACAAAGAGATACATCCCCATCAAATCCCACTTTTCCCACAAGTACTAAGCACTGGAAAAGAGAATATAGACCATGCTTCCAGAGAGGAGCAATACTGATGACTAATAGCTTAAAGACAGGTTAGGGAAGGTTTGTTGATGCAAAAGTGAATTCATGGGTGACACCGAACACCTCAGTACAAATTTGTTATGGGGCATGCTTGTTTAGACTACAATATTATCACCAAAAATGTGATGACAATGTTTGGTGGATTTTTTTCAGGTCTAGTTGTAAAAATTTTGTTATTATTTTCTTTGCATTACCATTTAGGATTTCATATGGGAAGCAAGAATATGAATACTACCTGAGGTTAATGGATGGTATACAAGTACTGAAGACTACTTAAAATAATATAAAGAAGAATATTCAAATTATTAATTCTAAAATTGTTGGGGCAAGGCACATTTTATTTATTAATACATAGATGTAGGTATGATGTTTGCTAGATAATTAGTGAGAATGTGGATGAGTAACACGTAATTTGCCTTAGCAATTATCATAAAGGGATACTAAATTACAACATAATCATTATATCTCTTTCTTTAGCTCACTCATTAATCATGATGTCGAATTTAAAACTGTGTGTTCCTAGTAATGGAACCCTCCTGTCAATGCTCTTTCACAAATACTATGCCCTGGACTACACTTGGAAATAGAAGCCATCTTTATATTGATTCATGCAGTTTCTCATTTCACTTCCTTAAAAGCAGATGTTGTATTCACAGATGGAAGCAAAGCTGGGGCAATATCATATCTTCAGTGCAAGTTCAGCTCTTCGTTGTTTCTGAATTCTGCAGCTGCTCTGAGCTTTTCAGTTTTCTCTTCAACAATTTCAATATAGAAAATGCGAGCTTGATTAATTCTATTTGAGAAGACTCAAAATGAAGCATTAATTGCTCACTAGTCTGCACTTGTAATAACAAATTTAGTTAGGTAGACTTTGAAATAACAAATGCAGTAAGATTAGGCATTATCTTTCACAGAAATAAGTTACTGAAAAGAGTCTCAAATAATATTTATCCAACATGTTGGACAATTAGACATATGTAAGTACCAAATGTCTGGATTTTTTTTCGATGTTATTTACATGTAAGTGCATCAAGTCCTGAAGAGAGGAAGCCGTCATAATATTCCATCCACAGCTGACTTTTATTTGTACTTGCAAACTGTTAATGAGGATGAATGGCAGACATCTCTTCCTGTAAGGAATCAAAACCTAAAAGAGACAATGTTGCAGCCTACATACTGAAAACAGAATGTTATGTCCTAATTTCAGAGCACTGTTTTTCTGTGTATTTAGCACTATCTATCACATTTTCTAACATGAAACTATTTCAGGGGGTGGAGAGAAGAGCAAAACAATCTGTATTTCACGTTCTGTTCAATAATATATGCTAAACCAGCCTTTTAAAACACTATTTCAGGTCAGTACAATTTTCAAGGAGAGAGGCATTCCTGAAAATTACTCTGGGAACAGTTTTACTTTGCAGCTTATGATCTTATGCATGTTTTGTATCCTGTAAGTATCCTGTATCAAACACACCCTATCCCATTCTGACAGCAGGAGTGAATACTGCTATAAAGGCATTTTGCTGATCCAAAGAGGCAGGCAATGCTTTCTCTAATTGAGATATCAAGTGGATGACAGTGGATCATCTGGAGAGGGGTAAAGGTAGAAAGTTAGAGACAACTTCTCTAACCAGCAGCAACGACTGCAAATCTTAGGCTGCATTGTAGACCAAATGAATCCTTCCCCAAGTCTCTTCTGCAAGCCCTTGCTTTGGTTTGAACATTTAAGTTTTATTAACTAAGGCTGACAAGTGAAAGCGGAATGTATTCGATATTTGTAGTATAATATGTACTACAAATATGATATTTGTAGTAAAAATTCTTTCCAAAACCTCCAAAACAAAATCACTGCAAATTTGCAAAAGCTCTTGAGACTGGACATAGTCTAACCTGGACTTGCTTTCTTGCTCATCACTTCATTCTATTGAGAAGAAACCAAGGCTGCAGCTCATAGGCTTTTCTGAATTGAGAATGAGGAATATACTGAAAGCAAGTGTCATCTGTGCATACAGTTTAGGCTGCTCATTTATAATTTCACTTCAACCAGTTGAAGACAAATTAAACAATGTAGGATTGCAATTATTTAAAGTGTATTTCTGTTTCTTCTGTGTTTGGGGGGTTTCCTTTTTTTGCAATACATGACTATGCCAACTTCAAAAACGCTTCTCGAAAAGCAAATGCAGAAATTGATATGAAATGAAGTGTGTTATGAATGCCTTTGTTGCCTGAATGCAAGAAGTCAGTTCTGGTGGCAGACTAAGTCGTGGTGCATCTGTATGATGCAGGGCTCAGATACAGATACCAAACCTACTGGCTGGTGGAAATAGTTGTCAAGGATTAGCTCTGAAGTCAGTGAGAGGAAAAAAAACCTAAGAGAGCTGAAATGGGAGAATATGTTTTGTTGAGGAGGAAGTTATGTGGCCACTGGACTGTCTCCAAGAGGCACCGAAATAGCCTGAGCAGAAACAGAGGAAGCGGCTGTGAAAAGTGAGCTGGGGTGGAGCTGGCTGTGATGAACAGTCTGGAGACAGCAACAGAGGCCTGAAATTCAGAGCTTCATCTGTGCCCAAAGCTCATTGATTCTATACCTTAACACCACGGATAGACAGCTGCTCTGGTCACTGCTACAGCTACAATTTCTCAGCCAGCTCTCCTCATATGACAGCAGGTTTGCCTGTCTCCTGACAGACAAATGGAAGACACTTTTCCTGATGCCAGCACCAATCAGAGGATGATAACTGTCTCTCCTCACCACACACCTGCCCTGACTGCTCTGTCACACTGAACATAGTCTGCTTGTCCTGATCTTCCAGTCCACTCCCAGCTTGCTCGCTCTCAATTATAATCTGTAATTTTGTGTTGGAGAAGCTAAATACTAATTCTGATCAGCCCAACATGCCATGAAATCTGAAGAGAAGCACTTACTGGCATTTTCCCTTTCACAAAAAGGCTCTGCACAAGCCTCTACAGAAGTACCTATTTTTCCTCTTCAAATCCCTCCATAAAACTCTTGCAAAAGTCCTGGCAAAAGTCGAGCTTCTCAGACATTATGTGTGCTGGCAATTGTGGTTACCATTTTGTTCATTATTTCCACATAGTTTTGCCCATCAAAATGCATCTTCCATCACTTTTCTCGTAATTAGGCTGAAAATCTGAAGGGAGGGGATAACATGGTTTTGTTTTTCTCTGTCCCCCTGTCAAGTAGGATGGTGCCACCTCCTGTATTTCAGAAACCTCAGCACTGTGGCAGCATCATGATTGTTGCAGTCATAACAGTAGCACTAGGGACTGGAGCAGAGAGCAAATGGAGTTTAGCAGTCATGGCTTTTCAATCCAGATTTGCTAGAGAAGAAGAAGAAGGACAAAAAAAAGAAAGGAATAAGCGAGAACATTAGTTATTTGTTTAAAGGGCAACAGAAAGGATGTTTTTTGCACAGAGCTGTGGCCATGCCAAATTTCAAGTCTGGATTTTAGAAGTATGCCTATTTGAAAAGAAAGGAAAAAAGGGACCAGGGCCTCTGAACTGTTCCTTTGTGTTTTGCCTACGCCTGGCAAGAAAAAAGTGAATGTACATGTGATAAAATGACACTCCTAAGCCCATTTATGTTTTTTTTTAATGGATAAACTCCCTGTAAGTCATCCCAAGTGACTAATGTCACTTAATGTCAGCTTAAATCATGTCATCTAAATTACTGGGAGAAGGTTCATGTTTGAAAACAAAGGAAAGCAAAAGCATTGATTGGGCAACTTTAAAAAGTTGTATTAACCAAAAAAAAAAAAAAAAAGGACTATGAGCTTTTTGTGAGAATTTCCTATTTTGATGGTCTGATTTTAAACCAGTAGATTAAGAAAATTAAGCACTGTGTCATCATCTATCAGGATTTACTTTAGCAGGACTATGCTAGGAGAGTGTCACCACTACTGGAAGATGAAAAGGAATTCTAGACCAGAAAAAAAAAAAAGTCTCTTTCTACCAGCTTTTTGATTCCTGAAGTTTGTGCTATGGTCATAGATCCATGCAATCTCCATGCACTTTGTTGGACTTGCAATTTGCCTTTTCAAGTTTAAATTTAAAAAATAACAGGAAGAGGAAAAATCTCTTGCTCTCAGACTGGAATTCAAACTGGAATACCTTTTTCAAGAGAACAGTTTTATCAAGAACTGATTACATAAATCAGTTTGGAAGGAGGAAGTGGAATCACACTAACAAGTTTAAAAAAAATGACAGGAAACCAAGTGGGAAAAGGGTTTCCTATGTTATTTCCTTATGCAGAGTGAAGAACACCACCAATAGGATGTTTTCTAATGTATCATTTTCCAACTCCCTCGGAATGAAGCTTGAACTCTAGTTCAAGCTGTTAGTAGAGGCCACTGGGAGATAAGTTTCAGTGCCAAAATGTGCACATTCACCTCTCCAAAGTAACTCCAAGAAAGATTATTATTTGCACTCATTTCTAAGGTAGCAACATAATGTTAAATAATACACTTCAAACTTACATATGTCAAATCCTAAATCATTTGCTTGCATTAAAAGTCTGACTTTCATTGGTTTTGGTTAAGAAGGCTTGGGGTCTATTTAGTATTTAAGCTCTCAAAAAAAGACCTCATTGACTTCTGTGGGAGCTACCAAGTTAGAACCAGAATTTCCAAACCTGTTATATGGAATTAAGAAATAATCTATAAAGGACTTGTCTGGGTGACAAAATATCCGTGTGATACAGGACCTACACCTGATTGTGCTGTGCTTTGCACAGGCAGCCAATTCCAAGCACATATGCTGCTGGTTCAGGAGCTAAATAACCTGAAGTGCCTTACTAGTTTTGCTACTTACAACTCAAAACAGCAAAATTTGTCTTCATGCTTTGGTGGAACAAAATCATGCCTACAAAACATGGAAACTCAGATTGAAAAACCCAACTTTATATGTTTAAGTAGCTAAAGTAATGAAGCTAGGATTATTAATATCAGTGGGAAATTATAATGGTTGCACCATCAAACCTAGCTTACATGGTTTTGAAGGCATTGGTAATTTTTTTTTTTTTTTTAAAGTAAAGGACCATATAACTGTGATTTTAAGATATTTAAGATGCTAGGCATCAAAGTCTCTGTCTAAAACTTTAAATAAGTAGTAAGCCTCTCCAGATCCCTCTGCAGAACCTTCCTGCCCTCAAGCAGGCCAACACTCCATCCAACTTCGTATCTTGTGAGGCTGACTAAGGGTGCCCTTGATCCCCTTATCCAGGTCCTTGATAAAGGTATTAAATGGAATGTACTGAATAAGAAATATCAGGACAGTGTTATGACTGGCATCTTCAATGCAGCCATAAAGAAAAATAGAAGACAAAACCACAGAAATTCTTGAGCCCTGAAGCCTTAAAGGTAGAAGATTCATGGAAATCTGATCCCGATCCTGTGCTCCATGGCTTGGAGCATCCTGAAAAGCAACAGGGATCTTCTCTGAAAGAGTCTGCTGCCAGTGAGCATGGAAATGACAAAAAAGGCCATGTCTGGTCTTTATCAATATTCATCAGTGAGAAAAGAATGTGACAGAACCAGTTAGCTTTACTCCACTAGCATCTGCTCGGAAGCTGCCTGCATTGTCCATATTTCTTTATATTTATTGTGACATTTTGGTTATAAAACACTATTTTCACACCTGAAAAGAATTAGGTCCAATACATCTGGCTACAGAAATGCCATAAACCCTATGCTTCAGCCTACAAGAGCATAATAGAAGACCAACAGACATAATGAAGAAAAAAAGAAAGTCCATGAAGGCACATCCTTAGCAGCAAGTGTTGAGACAGAAACTTGAACATCGATTATTCTTCCATGACAAGCAGAAAAACTGCAGGAGCAACTGTGAAGTGGTCAATAAAGCCCAAGTGACAATTTTAACAGGGCACTGCTTTGTGCACAAATGCTGTTTACTCAAGGAGCAGCATTGGAGGTGATGATGGGGTGATGCCTTATTATGTGTCATTAGGAAAGAAAGTCCATATAGAGCCTCCCTCTCAACAGCAGGCATTTAATTCTTCCAGTGATCAGTGAATAGTGTAACACATGACAGTTGCACAGCCATTTGGGATGGGCAATTACCTGCACCACAGTGTAGACTCTGAGTCTGGATTTAAGATTACGAGCACAGCATAGCTGGGGGGGAGAGCAGGGGGTGGCTAACAGCCATGAGGTGAATCCTGCAATCATAGCTATTGCCTAGATACCCACCAGTGAGTCATTATTTTTCCAAGTCACCATTTTATTGTGTTTCTCCACCCCATCACCCCATAAACTCTATCTGGATTTGTTGACTGCCAATACAACTTATTTTCCCCTTTTGCTGGTCATGGGTTTGGCCCAGTGTTCCTTGAGTATTCACTAACAGGCTTCAGAAACTGAACGTGGCCCTTTTCTGCCAGAGGGCATGGGGCACAAGGGTTGCGAAACCACCTGTCTTGTAAAATATTAAAAGCTAAAAAATAATTTTAAAAAGTTAAAAATCATTACTGCAGTCAAACTGTTGGAATGTGAAGCCTCAAAGGACAATAAAGATTGCGAGAATAGGACATATTAAAAAAAAAACCCTAATAAAATTAGACTTTGGTTCTTAGAGCCTCGTCTGTCTTCCCTTCAAAGGGAAACAAAGATGGCAAGCAAAGTCTCTCTTACCCAGAAGAAATTATCTTAAAGCACCAAAAGAAATTATTTATTTAGATACCTGCTGTGCTCCACTAAAAGGTCTTTGATAAACTGGTATCATTGTTTGTTCTGTTATTGCTGATGAAAGCTATTTGATTATAGCTGTAAAAAATCTCCATAAAATCTTAAATAAAAAACACATGTTGTGGCAGAAGCCTTTAGAAATAAAAAACATTTTAAACATATTTTGAAGACAGCCTAATTCCATTGTTTTCTTTCAGGCTGAAAGGGGAAATACTGCATTGCTCCAAGGCTTTAGAGTCCCAGATACACTATTTACCAGTAATTAGGTACTCATTATCCCATATTTTTCTCCATACATAAAGCAGAGTGACTATACCCACTAGGGAAAGAAAAAAAGCAATTATTCTTGATTTTCCATTAACATTGCACTCAGGAACAGTATTATTCACACATATTTTGGTGATTCAGATTATTCTGGTTCATATTCTATAAAGCATCTAGGGGAGTTTGCACAATGCAAGGTGTTGTCATGACAAGGAAAGTGGCTTTCAACAGCTGAAAATTATCTTTTAAGAGCAAATAAAGTGGTCAATCAATATACAAAGATCAGCACCACGGTTTGCTTCTTCTCGGACAGAATCAGAAATGTGAGATTTAGTTAAAAATCCCACAGTTCCTAATAACCAACATGGTGGATTTGGTGGAACAACATAAAAACCCACTTTTCTTCGTGTGCCATAACCACTGAATGAGGATCCGAGCCAAACTCAGTCCTCAGAAAACATTCCCGACAAGCCCTAAGGAAAATTCACCCTCTTATTCTAGGTCAGACGTGCCCATAAATGAAACCTGGCAAGTACCTTCATATTAACATGCACTTAATCATCCGGTTAATGATCCACTTTAAGTATGATCCAGGATAAAATATCTCCCCTGTATTCAGACGGAATGTGACTCCTGCATACCCTGCAGTAAGCAGAGCACATTTAGCAATAGCAGTAACCTGCCCCAAATTGTGTGTCAGCATTCTCTCCATTTACTCACAGCAGTCAGTCTACAGTTTGAGGATGCTTAAAGATTATAACTTGTGGGCATGTAATGGGCACACAACAAAACACAGTATAGGAGACCCTTGTTAAAATGTATGTACTCACCATATTTATCATTTATTGTACACTCCGTACAATAAATGTATTCCCTATTCATTGAGAATGGAAATGGCTGCAAAATAATACCTGACAGCCAAACATCTTTGTTTTGGCAGTAGCAGTAACTAATCAGATGCCTCTGTGTTACTTGCTTTGAAATCTAAAATTAAAATCTTCTGAAATATTAAGAGGAAGGAAAGCAGGGTTCCAGTTTCCATTCCATAGACTTGAGTAACTTATAGTGCTGGATCTCATACTAAAATGTGTTTTAATTTAATAGTATTCAGCAATTATTTGCTGGAGGGTACTATTTAATTTACATTTACATGCGTCTCAGGGCTGTCATTAAAACACAATTTTTATACCATGAATATTATCCTATCCAAAACAACCGTACATATGTAATCCTAATCACATAGGAATTTCCAAGGATCTCAGTGTATAAAAGGCATTATTACATCATGTGTTTGAAATGCAGATGTATCTGGGGTGGACCGCTGGGCTCTAGCTGGTTCAGTAGTTCACAGCAGTATCAATTCTTCCTTAAAATTAGTGGATCCAATTCTCAGTAACAGCATGGCCCCTTTATGCTGCTTTGCCAATATAAAGTCAGCCTAAAGGGGATAAAAATATACAGAAGGGATAACTTTTGCTGACACTGTGTGTGTGCAGAACACAGAGTTGAGGAAATAGGATAAACTAAAATATCCTAGAATATTCTCAGCTCAGATCAGAAACCAGGAAAGCTCATGTTGACATCCTCAAAATATGGGCCAAGTAAAATAAACCTAAAAGTGAAAAAGAACTGTGAACTGGCCTGCTGGAGTTCAGTGCTGAATTCAAGGATGGAAGCAAGGGTGCAAGGTGCAATTGCCCAAACAGACACTGACTGTGACTGTCACGACTGCCAGTCTTGCTCTTGCAAGAAGCGCTCATGAGCGTGGTTCTTGAAAGACTCCCACCAAGATTGTTTGTTCAAAGCTGCCACAAATCATCAGCCCAAATATATCATCAAACTGAATAAATTACTGCCAGAAAAAAAACCAGCATTTTTTCACTCACTTCTAGTAGAAGTCCACCTTCTTGTACAGCAGTCTTGTTAGATATGCTGTCTTCTTTTATTGTTTGGCCAACTTGCTTCTTAAAGTGCTTTTCTTGAATGGCTGTTGGAAAGAGTTATCATCAATTTAGAAATCATAACGATTAGGGTCATGACTAAAATTCTTGTTTAGGCATTTAACATGCATTGAATTTAATTGGTGGTTACTGTCTTTGTGGTGTGGATCTCAGTTACTGACAACTTTCTTTTCTTTTCTTTTTTTTTTTTTTTCCTCCTTGACCCGGAGATAGATATATATTTTGCAGTCCAGATGTTTTTTATGTGAAATATCTATCACATTTTTTATTGAACATATTTTTTCCATTAGTCTACTCTACATAAAACAACAACCAAAACCCACAGGAAAGAAACAAAAGAAAGTTAGCAAGTTGTTTTGTTTATAAAAATATGTATTAGGACAATACAGAGAAATGTCTATATAGCTCAGGAAAAAAAGGGAGTGAATAATTTTCTTTTTTTCAGCGCTGACCTTCTTGACATCAGATTATTTTTGGTCTCATTTTACCCTGTTCATTTCTACAAGTTTCAGCCTGACTGTAAGATACAAGGGAATGTTCTTAAACTGCTTAATTTTTACACAGAGTTTTAAAGTTTGTTTTTAGCAGGTCACTTACTCCATGAAATTCATGAATAGTTCTCATTATAGATTAAAATTCCATATATTTTTCCTAATAATAGGGGGGAAAAGCTTATTCCTGATTAAGCTTTCATGGGAAAAGCATGGTGAGTGCTCACTCAGCTGGTGAGTGCTCTTCCTTCACACTTCTTGATCTGAAATATCGTTGAATGCTCAAATTCTTCCTATCAATATATCCCCCAGAAAAATAGCTGAAATACAATCCTATTTCTGGGCATAATGAAAGAATTCTGAGAAAGCTGGCATTACTTAATTATTGGGCTTCAGCATCATCTAGGGAGCACAACAGGAACCTGTGTTTATCACTTGGTCAGTAAAAATTAAGTCAGCTTCACTTCTACTTCCAGAAAAGAGTCATACAAATTCCTGGTAGCAAACAGAGATCCAGTTTTCTGTCTTTTCTCCTTTTCATTGAGAGAATGAAAGAGGAGAGCATCTCAGTGATATTATCTGGGATGTTTGATACACATTTTCCTTTCCAGGCAAAGGAGAGTGGGAACAAACACAGCCAAAGATGGTTAATTAAAAAAAAAACCAAAAAACCCAATTAGAAAAAAAATCAAACCCACACAAAACAAACCAAAATACCCCAACAACAACCCAACTAATCAAAAATAAAACCTCCCCTCAAAAAAAGGTTTAGATGACAGGGGTATTTTGTATCAAGCCAGAATAAAAAGAGGAGACAAACAACAAGCATCTAAAGCTCCTGAGCCCATGCAAGAGTTCCTTATAAATTTAACAGCCTAGTAAGGAACTGTTGCAGTAAGAGACTGACACGTCAGCATTTGCCAATAAATGATGGCAACTCAAAACCACACCAACTGAATATTTGTGACAGTTTTTAGCTTACATTGTAAATATTTGCTGAAAGTGATAATGTCGGTCATTACCCCAAAGCAATTATTTCAAATTTATAATTAGATGTAATAAATCCCTCCCCTGGGCATGAGAAAACACATCAAGAAAATCCCAAGCTGCTCTAAACAGGTCCCTACCCATATTTTCCAGCCAAAACAATTTTGGGATTTCAGACTTGTAAGCTAGGCTGCTGTGAATAGAATATACAAATTCTTAAACCTGCATTTTCATTTTGGTGTACCTTTTAAGCTAATAGGAAATGGTCGGTTTTTTCACCCCTGATCAGCTAGGCCTGTCTATAAGAACAGACACAGAATCACAGGCCCATTTAGGTTGAAAAAGTCCCTTAAGATTACCAAGTCCAACCACTAACCCAGCACTGCCAAGTCTGCCACTAAATCATGTCCTTAAAGTGCCATGTCCACATGTCTTCTAGATATCTTGTGACAACAATTTTTAAAAGCCCAACCCCTATTCCAATGGCCTCTTCCAAAGTTTCCCTCCTAAGAAAAGATGTTTTTGTAATTACTGACATGGTGGTTTGCAGTCTTTGCTCAGGTTAAAGGACAGACAGGGAGGGGTGAGAGGAAACGAAGGTTTATTTCTTTGATGCGTTCTTTTGGTGTTGTGAAAATTCCATCCGTTCAAACTTCATCATTAGTGGAAACTATTATTTTACCCTACTGAGCAGGCCAGAGCTCCCTGCCTGCTTGTTAGCCTTCAGGCTCATACAAACACAGCAGCAGAAGCACAGGAGATGTTTGTTCTGCAACTCGTCCGGCTACTATAAATTCCATCTCCAAATGGAAAGTATTTTAATGTTATTTTGCCAGTTAGAGTTACCCATATGTTAGGCCACACACATCCATTTCATAGCCTACCCTTCTCACTGGCCTGACTGCAAGGAGACCCACTGCACTATCAAAGAAAGACAAATAACACCATTGCTCCAAGAAGTGAATGCACCTTGGAAGTGGGAATGTTTGTTCCCTGCACCTGAGGCAGCAGAGTTGTCACTCACTGCTCACTCTCCTTCTGCCTCCCCACACTGGAAATGCTTGATTAATCCACCTACTGATACTGCACTGACACCTCAGAGGAGAGGTGCTGGTGATAGCCTCTCACCTGGAGAAAGCAGAGCAAGACAGGCAGAAAATCACACAGATCCTGAAAGAAATGAGGAGGAGGAAAAGCAAGACGTGACAGGCAGATGAGGGAAACTTGCAAGATGTTATCTGACTAGGCAGAACAACAGGGAGAAGAAAACAGAGCAGTCTAACAATACCCCTGTCACCACCAAGAATCATGAGAGAGAACAGGACAGCAAGTATTGGTTATGATGGGTGGCTTGATAGAACAGACTCTGATGCCAAGACAGCTGTGATCAAGCTTAGGCATCTCATAATATGGTGTCCCTCTGGAGCAACAGCGAAGCCTGTGATGATGGAAACAAATGAGAGCTTGAAGAATGCAGGAATACTGTCTCTGGTAGGCAGGGAGGAGCAAATTGCGGAAAGCTGAAAAATAAGAACCAGCAAAGGATGACTCAGTGACCTGAGGGGGAAATGGGCTGCTGCAGTTCCCATGTATCAAGAATGGAGCAAGAGAAGAGCTGATACTGCAGGCAGTCTGATGAATTCTGCTGGCTTAAAAAATGAAAAAAAAAATAGATTGAGAATTTTAGTTTTATGAAACTTTGGACTACTTTCTGTGGGAGAGGCAACCCTTTTGATGGTCAGCGCAGAGTGCTCATTTACCAGGTTCAAAATCAGCAAACTGAAGAGATGGGAAGTGGTAACACCAGAGACTGTTTTCTGTGCACAATGTATCGAGCCTGCACTTCCAGAACATGAAATAAAACAGAAGATGGAGCTGTTCTGCCAAAGAAGATGAATGAGCATATTGATACCATAGAATGATAAATACCAGAGATACATGTACCAGGGCTGACAGTTTTGCAAGGTCATGTGATCTTGTGTGCATGGTGTAATCCTATGCAACATTAAAAGCCAACATGTCTGGAAATGCTGGGTTCCACAAAGGACAAAACTGTGGAAATATACAGGGAAAAGAGACTAGGAAGAAGAAGAAGAGGGAGAAAAAAAAATGAAATAAAATGGACAATGCGATTTCCTGGAAGACAGGCCAAAGATCTCAGGATATTGTTTCAATTTCTAATCTGAAAGCAGTGAAAGGAGTGGAAATCAAAAAAATAATGTTGAATTAGAACTGACAGTTAATTAATGGAGGAAAAAAGTCCACAGAGCGGACTATAAGATTGGCTGAATGAGTATGGGATGGTCTCAGATAGTGCTGTTTAACCTTTCACAGCTGCACTGTCTCTGCCCAGAACAGTGTAACAACCTGAGACCTCTTTTAAGCTGCCAGTTCTGATATGAGCATTACTATCTCCATTTCCAAACACCTTGGCTTGAAAGCCAAATCTGGAGTATTGTAAAGAAGAGAAAAGCTGCCTAACACAGTCTACAGAAGCATTATGAAACCAGCTGTTCCCTTTCCCCAGAAATAACAGAACATTTCTTCATTGCAGGATACTCTTTAGTTCAAAGGGAAGGAGATTTCAGGAGTCTCATAAAACCATACTTTTTAAACCCACGGGATTACATTCTCCGGAGTGTTTCTGTACCTCATCCTGCACAAGCAGAAACTTCATTCTTCAGAAAATAATTAGCAAAATCGGTTGCTAAGTTAGGCTGTGCAACAGACTAACATGGGGGCAAACTGTATGCCAGCTGCCCCAGGTGCCTCCACCAAGCAAGAGCACAGGCAAGAAATGAGCAGTGAAGGGATGCTGATTCTGAACAGAACACCTTGCCTGGGTTTGTTTGGGGTGCAGGAAGGGGACCATACAGTCTTCCTCAGTTTCAAGCCCTCCTACAAGGATTATTGGTGATGCTCAGGGGATAAATTATTTCTTAAAACAGGGGGATGAAAATACCCGAATCCAGACTGCAGGTTCAGAGACATTGCTTTAAGCATGCAAATCTTACGTTTGGTAACTGTTACTCGAAAGGAAGTGAGAGCAGGGTCTCTCTTCCTGGATCTTCTAGCTGCAGGAAGAATCAGCTCTGCGTGTTACTCTGAATGCTAAGAAAACAAAACAAATTGACTCGGAAACACTCAGTATGAGCAATTCTGCTTAACAAACCTAGAGCCATGAACTGAAATGGTCTGTTTCCTCTGGCTGTGTTACAGAGAACACCGAGTGACAATTAGGATGGGGGTCATTAGATGAACACTGAAATTAAAAAATATACAGTATAAGGAACAATTGTTATGCATTGCCAAACAACGTGGAAGGGACGTTTGCACTCTGAAAGGTCGTAACACACAGGTTGTACAAATGCTTTGGGAAAGAAATCAGCACCAAAATGCGTAAAAGCTGAATAAAAGCTATATGGCGCTTGGTTCCGTTGCAGAGGCTACCAGAACGCCAGATGAAATTACGCTAGCAGTAATGCAGAGTTTTTCTTCCCAACTTAGTGGTTTCTTCAGTCTGCTTCTTCTTAAGGAGATGCTTTGAAATCTGACTTCCCTTTGAAGTTTCTCGAGTACAGCATGACATTTATTTAAGGTACAAACCGAACCCTTTTGCTTTCCAGATCCCATCCTCTCTTTCCCCCCAGAACCACCGCTCCCCTTTCCCAGCGAGCCTCATCCATTTCCCCCCGCGCCAGAGCGGCATCAAAGCGGTGCCACCGCCGGGCTGCCCTCCTCTCCCTCCCCGGGGCTGGGGGGGGCCAGCCGAGCCCCCAGCCCGTGTCCCAGCGCGTCCGGAGGAGCCCTTTTGAAGGCGGGCGAGGGGGAGGAGGAGTGCCCGCTGCGGAGGAGGCAGAGTGCTGACTAACCCGGCCCCGCTGTCACGCAAGGCTCGCCGCCTGTCAATCTCCCCGCGGCTCTGACAGGGGCCTGGCCGCCGTTCAAACCCTTGCGTGCGAGCGGACCAGCCACATTACCCTATGAAGTATTTCATAATAACAACAGCTGTTAAATATTGATGACTCCTGGCAAGCGCTGAATGCTTTTCGAGAAGGTTAAGCCTTCGTGTAATGGAACCTAATTCCTCATTATATACTGTATCAGATATCTGGAAGTTGCCTAAAAAAAGCAAAGGAGCTTAGAGTAAAGGATCAGAGAAATAACTCTCGTGCAGCAGGGAGAAGGGAGAGAGCCCGCTGTGTGAAGGGTGAAGAGTGTTTGCCCGACGTCAAATCCCTTTGCAAACAGTAAAATACTCTGCTGGAGCGATCGTCAATACGGTCGGTTTCACTATATTCCACTGGAGGGTTTTGTGTTTTTAGAAATTACTGCAGATCAGATGAACTTTCTGAAACACTGATCCAGCTGCCAGTGCTGTCTGAGTGTGTGTAAAAGTACACATGGAAATTATTTCTACAGAAATACAGAGAAAACAGGGGAAAAGATTGCATTCCTATTACAAACATCAGC
This sequence comes from Pycnonotus jocosus, assembly GCA_013400435.1. Classification (NCBI taxonomy): domain Eukaryota; kingdom Metazoa; phylum Chordata; class Aves; order Passeriformes; family Pycnonotidae; genus Pycnonotus; species Pycnonotus jocosus. Next base: position 119,820 of record VWYP01016323.1, read on the forward strand.
TCTGAGAGATCTGGCTCATCAGAAAATTTAGTGGTGATCTGACAATGCATTAAGGATGAAATCTCAGACAGGGTTTCCAGCAGGCAAAAAAGGGAGAAGGACGTGCCTCTTGCCTTGGGGAAGTCCTGGTGTGCTTTCCTCCAGTTCTCAGAAAAAAATCCACTATCTTCTTCACTCTGCACTCTAAAACCCATCTAATTTTTTCCCTCTTGATCTAAGTGTCGAGCAAGGATGTGTCAGGAACAGAATGAGTTTGAGGTTGGAATTCAGGATCGACGGAATCCTTGGGATGGAGCTGGTGTGATGCCAGGGCAGGCAGTACTGAGTAGTCCAGCAAAAAGGCAGCATCAGAATCCAGGTGCAGGTGAAAGAAAAAACACAAACCAAGGACTTCTTACAGAGGTGACTCAGTGAGGATATTTTTTTCCTTGCATGTGAAAAAGAGGTCTGTGTGCCTTTGGGAAATAGAGTTTACGTGAAGCAAGCTGAGAAGCTGAAAAGAATTGCCTGCAAATGTTCAGCTGTGCTGCACTGCAAGGAGTTCTGCCAAGCTTTAGGAAAGCGGTTCACCTGTGGGGAACCCGGGTCTGTTAACTGGGTCAGGGTAGGGAATCACAAAAACTTATGGAGTTGTAGGTTGGAAGGGACCTTTGAAGGTCATCTGGTCTACCTCACCCGGATCAGAACAGAGCTAACTTCACTTAGGCAGGTTCCTCAGTTTTTGAGTATTCCCAGTAATGGACATTTCTCATTGCCTCCAGGAAAACTTCTATTATTTAATTACAAACAGGATTAATTTTGTAAGATAAGGAGTTGCTTAATGTTTTAAGTAAATGAGCGTTAGGATAAATTCTGGATGGACATTTCCTGTTTCCACAATTCTTGGTTTGTAAATGTCTAGAATAATTTAAGAAATGCTGAGAATGGTGAAGTGAATTTTTTAAAAAGTGTATGCACATAGAGAACATGCAAAATAAGTTATTAACTCTTCTTCTAGTTTTTGCTGGTTTATTCCACCTATATCTCATCAGAAATTACACTTGTATGTCAAGTTTAAATGTAGTCTGGGACTATAACATCTCCCCAGTCCCATAATTTCTGAGGGATCACAGATCCAAAGGAAAGCTTCACGTGAAACAAATTGTGAGCTAACTATACAAACAACAGATTCAATAGAACTCGTCTAGAAAACACATTTCTTCTCTGTAGCTTACTGTTGCAACCTTTCTCTCTTCATATGACTCAACAGATGATCTCCCCAACAGACAGCCCCACATTGTGCCTTGGCAAAGGAGATATTTTAGAGATCTGTTTGCATCACTGTGAGTAAATATTTGAGCTATCAGTTGGTCTGGAAGACTATATTGGCTACAAGACTGCTGAAGGCATGCAGTCCTCTGAAATTATCCCAAGATATAAGACTTAGTCCAAGTAACAGTCTTCCTGTTTGTCTTGACAATTCTATTTTATTTTCTACTACATTAAATATGATGATTTGATCATGGAAACTTATTGATTTTTAGGTTCAGTCCTGGGGCCTAATTTTATCTGTGTACTATTCCATTCTTTAATTAAGCTGTAATATGTTAGCTTGTTTGAGTATTTGCTTGCACACCCTTCTGAATAAACACATAAAAGGTAAGTAAAAATGGGTTATTCTCTCAAACTACAAAATGGATTGCAAGCCTGAGTTATCAGCAACCTTGAATAAGAAATCTGCAGACTACTTATTCCAGTTTCAAATCAATACCTGTGTTGCTCACAAAAAAAAAAATTAAATTATTCTAACACTTCTTTCTTGCACCTTTAAGTTTTTAAATTACATTGTCCATTAATTAGAATAATTATATCCAGCATAAGCTTAGAGTAGGAAAAAAAATTATTTCAGAGAACGCTTCTGTATTTAGAAAGTCTGCTTTACATTGGTTAGTTCCAGAGTTAAGAACCTCAGAATGTACAATGAATGTAGCTTTATATTTTCATTTGTGACTTCACCAAACAGATCCACAATTACCCTTAAGTGTATTGCAGTGTGTTCTGACCTGTTACATCCTGATTGATTGAGTGGGATCTCAGCAAATCCCACTGATCATGATATATCTACATATTCAGAGGAACAGCACATCAGGACACGTTGGTTCTAGCATCTATTGAGCCCATGGCCAATCAGAAATACTTGAAGAGTTTCCCCATTCTTCAAAAAATCCTTCATAATGGCTTCTTGTCTGAATAGCTGTTCATCTTTTCCCTTGTCCAGATATATTTTAAGAAATGGGTTCTCTATAACCTCTGAACTTCCTGTGTTTTCTCTCTCTCTGGCCCAAGAATGTTGTCCTCTTTTGATATGGCTCATACTTTTTCATTGTCATTAGGCCATTTTTTCAGGATTGGTTCTCCCAATTAAAATAATACATCAATGGACACTGGTGTCCACAGCAGAGGCAGTTGCCCTTAGAGGAGAGGCTAAAATGGCTGTGACATTTTATTGAGAAGGACGAGGGGAGATACAACAGAGGTTTACAAAATTATGAGGGCAATGGATAAACTGAATGCAGAACTGCTATTTTTCCAACCCCATAATATGAGGACTGTGACGTGCCATTTTACACCAGCACAAGAATGCTTTAAAGTAGATAAAAGACAGCAATTTTGAAGACAAGACTAGCAGACTAGATGGACCACTGGTGTGACACAGTAGTGCATCTCTTATGTTGTTATATTCTCACTGCAATGCCATGGCTTTGTCCACAAAATTTGTTGCAGACAGAAAATAAACAACAGATGCACAACAGCAGCATCTGTGACGTGAAACTAAGTATATCACAGAAGTGACAATAAGAAAAATCAGAACCTTATGAGAAAGCCTGTATGTGACTAAATTTAAGCATATGATGAAAGAGCAGCTTGTGATTAATCATTGCATCCAAAAACAACAAAAAAACATACTTTAGTGATAAACAGACTATTGAAATAAACTTGAGTCTGAAATATTTTTCAGAAACACAAGCAATGAGACCAAAATTGATTTTTACTGAAAAGACAGTTAAGAGAAAAGCTACATTTGTTCATAAGTAAGCAGTTGAAGTTCTATTGGAACCTTTCTCGCTTTTGGAAAAGGGATTGTAAGAATTGCATCTTACAGAAGTAATGCAATGAAGTCTTGATAAGAGATTTACCTTGAGAATATCTGAACATTTTTAGTCTCTGTTGGCTACAGAAGATGTGCATCATTTTACCCTCTCCACATTTAGTAATCAATCACTGAAGGACAAACTCAAATCAAAGATCAAGCATGAAAATAAATGCAACCAGGAAAATGCATAAGAAAGCATCTCTCTCCCTTCTCGGTAAAACAACCCAACAATGAGAGATTTATGTGAGATTTACATGATCTTTGCTAGCCTTTTTGGATTTGATAACCTCTTTCCAGGACTATGATTCAAACAGACTATCTCCTGAGCTTCCACTCCTCAATTTCTTGTGCCTTTATCATTTTCATTGCACCATCCTGCATGGAAAGACAAGGCTAAATTCACACCTACTGCTTCCAAGAGGAATTTAAGTCAGTATCTCTTAGAAGGGAGTTGAAAGAACATGTGTCAGTAGACCAGTATATCATCCAAGAGACTGATTAAAAATAGCCAATGCACACGATCTGGAGAGGATAAAGGAAACCTTTAAGATGAAATAAACACTGCATCTAAAATATTCACACTGAGACCTTAGTGCACAGGATGTGCATGTGTTACCCAGAAAACCAAATCTGCATCCAACTGTTGTAGAGTCAGGAATATCGTAAGAACAATTCTTTAATATCTGCTTTATATAGCAACCTTACTGTGTCCAATATTAAAGGCACAGACACGCTGGTTTTCCAGTGTACTTTAAAGAAGCAAGGATGCTTGACAGAGGAAATACGGGAATCTCCACCTTTAAATCAGCTGGATATCACAGCACTCTGCTGCACAAAACACACACACCCCACAGAACATGCAGCTCTCTTTCTGAGGCAGAGCTGCTCTGCTTGGCCTTTTCTGCTGCCTGTGGATGCTGCCACGATGACACCGACTCCATGAAGCCTTGGGCAGTCAAATCACCTAAAGTGCTGTGGGAAAAATATGCCTGAGAGGAGGTCCTCAAGCTTTGGATTTTCTACTTCAGGAAGTAAGAACACGTGCTGAGACAAGATAAGGGCAAGAGAAACATCAGAGACATTATCTGAAAGTTTAAAAAAATTATTTCGGATTCAATTTCCAGGGTAATTTTAAAACACTGAGCTGTCTTCCAGAACTTTTGGAATGATGAAGAAAACCAGTAACATGACAATCTTACCTAAAAGCTCAAAATTAAGAACTATCTGACAACAGAAGTCAGAAACTGAACTGCCAAATGCCTAAACTGATAATGTTACAATCCCTGGATCTCTTAAATGTTTTTATCCACAATAATATTTTAATGTATGCATTTCAAAACTAGTCCTGCAAAGCTACCCAAATAGATGGGGGTTGTTCCCAACTGGAATCCCTCATAAGACAGAGGTCCTGCAGAGAAGACACTACGGTTTGTCCAAAAATAAATTCCTTTGCAGAACAGGAACCTTCTGCAGAAGTAGAAAATGCATGCAACACCATGTATTCAATTACTACAACAACCTTTATTTTTCACTTCCTCACAAAGGTTTTGCTTTGCCTTTCCTGACAGCCATGTTCCATACTCAGAAAAAGATCCCAAGCAGATGCCAAAGACCCTAAACAGACCAGTAGTGGGCTCACCTTTTCTCCCCTGTTCAGGTACCAGAGAAATTAAGTTTCTTAAAAGTGCCATGGTCCCTAGGTCAACAGCCAGAATTAGGTCCTTCAAATTTTCTAAGTGTAATAAAAAATTCTGTCTTTATAAAAGGCAGGAAAGCTAATATTTAAATGCTCTAAGACTGTAAATTTTCTCCCTGCTTTGATTTGCTTTTCAATTTTTAAAACCAGAGAATACTTAGATATAGTGATAAAATTACAAGGCAGGCACACAGTTCTTATCAGTCTTGTCCCATTTGAAGATAAGGAAAACCAATGTCTTGTAGTTCAGAAACAAAGTCCTAGCTAATAAAATATAACCTTTTCTCCAGTTTCAACTCTTCTGCATGTGTCATTGACTTGAACAGGCAAGTCTAACTCCTACAAAGGTGCCTGCTGCCTCGACACATAGCAAGCTGCCAAGGTAACAACGAGTATTCCTTATGGGATAAGGACAAGAATCTGGTATCTTATTCATGAAACATATAGGATTATGGCTTCAACTTTCTAGACAGTATTAGCAAATTGCAGGTTTCACTGAGTGGTCAATGCCAGGTGAATAGTGTATGTAAGGAGAACTATGATACACCAGTGCTTCTTATTCTGTCTCAGGTCTCTGGATGAAAAACAGTGATTTCTTATCTACTGATTCATCCAATCTGTTTTGTGCTCATCATATGACATAAACACTAGTTTCTATTGCATTTTCACCAGTTACAATATGATCTCCATTGGATATACACTGTGGCTTACTGCCAGAGTCAGTCCAATAACCACTGAAACAAGACTTGCTAGCTCTACGCTAAGGAAAATAGGTTTAAGGCAGAAAGTGAAAACTACAAATCACAAAAAGCAAAGATGATCTTGCACAATTTTTAAAAAAGTGAAATTTAACTGGAGGCAGTGTATAGTCTAGAGCACACTTTGTTTTAAGCCCAAGAATTTTTCAGAGGAATCATTACGCTGCATCCAAAAGAGGAACGCTTTTTCTCCTGCCGGGGCAGATTTGCAGGGAGGAGGCTCATTTCTGCATTGCTGGTCTGGCAGGCAGCAGAGCTCTATTCCTCTGATCAAGAGATCACTTTCATAACCACTTTTCTGAGGTCACAAATGAGTCTGCTGCAGTCACGCAACCCCTCGCCTACCAGAGCTTACTACAACAATACAGGTTCACGGAAGCTTTTTAAAGAGGCAGCTCATCCTCTCAAACCCTCACAGATATAAGGCACACGCATATTATCGTATGGGATTCCCCCAAATATGTCATGGGACTATTTAATTTCAGTTTGATCAGGGAAGAAACATATAGCTTCAAGTTTTATGTGGGTGGAATGATGCTGCCTGAGTAGAATGAAATAAAAACTGAAGCTAAATAGCTCTACAATTCTTTTAAACAATACTGGCACCTTTTGCAAATGTTTAGTTAGCCTTTTTATTATCTTAAAGGTCTGTGTTCACCAAACAGGTGCTACTGTGAATTAGTCTAATTAAGATATTGAAAAGTCATGGTAAACAGTCAAACAAAAATTGGATACAATAAACAACAAATACAATTGCCCTGAATTAAACATTGCCCCGCTGCACTGCTAGGAGCACAACAATACGGAAATAATAAACCAGGAAACAGGCTTATGAATTGATTCTGAAGGAATACTATGAAAGTACAACTAGTTCTAGTTTGAGCGCATTCCTAGGTCAAAAAAGTCCACATTATTTTAGCCAAGTCTTCCACAAATGACCAGTATAGTGATCTGTTGTATGGACATGCAGGTGTTAGCTGGAATGACTTTGGCTGTTAAGAGGCAGTGGGGAATTTAAAGAAAAAAGTTTAAAATATTTTTCCTCTTATGATAAGTCAACTCTACCCAATGACGGGAGGGGGGGGCTTGGCCTATTTTCACAAGCAGTTAACGCTATGAAAGCAACCGTTGTTGTTTCATCATTAATTATTTGCACTAATTACCTGAAATAAAGTTTTCAAAAGCTGTTAAATTACTTTGAAGCCTACAATTTAAAAAATTATGGTGTATATGTTGCTCATTGATATTTTGTGAGGATTAATGCGCAGACAGATTTCATTTAATGGCAGCGCAAACAGGCTTGCCGAAACCAGCTTTATAATCCAGCTTAAATAAAGTAACAATAGGAATGAGGGCACAGCACTAAGCCTGTTGAGGACTCACATGTGGGATGCAGTTTGCACACTGTCCTGCAAGTTCATTGCTATTATTAGACACACTAAACAGGTGAAAGCTTGTTGAGGTGTGCCCGTACATGCAACAGACAGTTTCAGGGATTCTGGAGATGCACCCACAGGCTGTTAAGTACACTTGGCTAGATCCAAAATGAGGGGTTTTTACACTTGAGGCTTGACCTTGATGTGTATCTTCACCCAGCAGTGGGAAAGGTCCTCTCCCATCTGCACTGCAGTATCCCATTGGCAAAAAAGATGATGTCCCAGCCTAGCTTTGATATGAAATTAATGACACCCCAAAATCAGTCTTATCTCTGCTCCAGGTCTGGCCCATATTTATGGAGAAGAATTAGGTTGTGAGCTGGACTTTACTGTCCAGTTGTAATTGTGTAAATTGTGACTTTACTGCTGGTGGACCTCACTGTCAGTGCTTGGTGCTCTCACGCTGTAGAGGCAGGCTTAACCCCAGGTGCCAAGCACCACTGCAGCTTCTCAGCTCAGTCAAAATGATAGTGGAGGTGATGAGACAGAAACACCAGTCTAGAAAGGGAGGGTATTGACAGCCTCCAGAGCGACCTCAAGGGTAACACTACCAGTGCAGACAAAGCTGCAGGCATTTTTGAATATAAGTCACACTTTCAAAGAGTTCTGAGACTTCTGAAGGTGTTACCTTCAGTCTTACGTTACTGATTTGTGCCCATTCACCTATCACTGCAACAACTTCCCATGGAAAGGAAAAACATACAGGATCAACTCTAAACAGAGGCAAGATGTTTATGAACTCTGGCTAAAGCACAGAAGTTTATCTAGAGAAAAACAGCATTGGATACTAATGTAAGTAATTAATTAATTAAGTATAAGTATAAATTAAGTATTTAATTACTATGGCAATTTTTCCGTTCTACTATGGAAAGAGATAGGTGAGAATGTTCTTGGGCTGCCTTACCTATACAAACAAATTACACTTCTTCTGGAGGCAATTGGCAAAGAAATCATTGGTAGCTGCAGGAATGAGTTTATGTATGGGCATTTGAGGGCAAACAGCTGCTAGAATACTGCTGCTCAGCTCTCAGTTTTGCATGCCACTCTGGCCACAGAGCTGGTACCTAAGAATTCTTGCCTTTCTGAGAGTCCTTTTTATAACTCCTATTATATGAAAGCAAAATATCTCTAATCTTTTTTCAAGAATATGCCCTCTGCTACTCAAAGACAGTGTGGTCAATTGCTTCATTTTCTAAGGAGATACAAGCAGGCAGCTAATACATGTGTCTAAGTCCCATGGGGTCTGCAATTCTAGAGGGAGAATTAGTCAGCAATTTAGTATAGTGAAGTCAGGATAAACGATGACTTCTCATATGACAATTTCCAAATAATAACTGCAAGCTTTCCTCACTCCCTCCACAGCTCTTAATATCTAGCACCTGATAGTTGAAAGATCTGTACATCACCCATATATATAAGAGAACGTGCATCCAGTGATTTGGATTATCCGCAAATTTGTCTATATATAATTTTTTTTCTTCCTTTTGTGGAGTTTATTTAATCTGCAAATTATCCAGAGAAATTTAATAGAGTTCACTGATACTCCAACTAATAATCCAAAATCAAACCATTTCAGATTAGTGTCCCATAAATCATTTTTTAATGAATAAATTGACTTTAAATAGCTACTAAGAGGTATTCTTTCATTAGAAATAGGTTTAAGTACTGTGACAAATTACAGTCATTAGACTCAAACCTAAGGCTTTCTGAATAACTCGGTTAAAAAATTACAGCAAGCATTACTCACCAAATTGCTTCTACCCTCACCATCTTCCTTTTGCCCTAACATATTGTACATACTTGAAAATGGAAAGATTTTGTCTGGAAGAGGAGGGATTTTGCTACTGCAGTGTGAATTCAGGTCTAGCTTGGTCAGAACAACTGAAGGTTGTCTGGAAATATGCTTGTACTAGGCAGACTGAGAAGGACAGAAAACAGTGCAGCTGTAGCAAGCAGTTTGAAACTGGTTGCCTGGTTGTTCAGTCACTAGCTGTGACTGAGCCTTCTACATGTGGTGGTTCATACAGCCTGTCCGAGCACAGCAAAGCTTCTGCCTGACGTGGAGAATAAGAGAAGGAGCTGGAGTACCTAACGATTGAGCTCCAGCCACAGCAACAGATCCGGAGCTGATGGAGTCAAGGCAGGATGGGGCAGGCTGGGAACGGGGTAGCTGGAACATTCTTCTGCCTGATGTATTTTCCATTGGCCAGATGTTCCCCAGTTGACATGAGCTGCGAGAGGCTGCATGAGCCAGTCCCGGAGGGTGTTCTGACCCCTGGGAAGCACTAAAGAGGCCCAGGCCTGCCCAGCATTGAGGAGGCACAAAGGTATTTTGAAGCTCTGATCCTCTCTTCTCCCACTCGGTCCCAGTGCCAAGTTCAGTGGTGGCGCGGGAGCTCAGCTGTGGCGCAAGATTCATTTTGTACATTAACCCGATGAGCCACGGCACCATCTGAGACCAACGTGCAGTTAACTGCTGTGAGAACAAAACTTTGAATTTCCTGACCTATTCAAAGTTTGGATTTCCCATTCACTCCACACTCCCATACTAACAGATGGTATACAGGGTGTAGCTTCAAAACTTCCTGCAGCAGAGCATATGCAAAGGGAACAAGAGGAGATGAATTGCACACCCCTGGAAACCTGCTCTTTATTTGCAGAATGGTGAAATTCTGAATAAATCAATTAACATGCCCAAGCAGCCCCCCCATCTTCCATGCAGATAGTGCTGGGTGAAAGTCTTCCTCCCAAGCTATCCCTGCCATGGGGAGCTGGAAAAGCATTGGTTACAGGAGCTGACTCACCAGCTGACAAGCCCACAACCTCAGCCACAAAGGACCAAAAATGCTGGTGGTGGCATGAAGCGTGTGGGTGGGAGCAAGGAACAAGCAATCATCTGGCAGCCTAATGCACAAGGGAGGGTTGACAACAAGCCATTATTTATTCCCCCCTCCCGCCCTAAGGCTCATCGCTCTGCTTCACTGATTCTCATCATCTTGACGCTGTGGTAGGGCTCTTTGTAGGGGAGGGAATGAAAGGTACATCCCCTCCCTGTGGCCCATGCAATGAAAGCATCAGCAGTCTATCTGAGCTCACCACACCCAGATCTCTTAGGGCAAAAGGCCCTCACAGGGGAGAATGGAAAAGAGGTTTGCCTGGTCCTGCTTTCATCCAATAGGACATGAGAACAATGTCTTGTTGAAAAAAAAAAAACAAAAAAAAAACCAAAAACCAAAAAAAAAAAAAAAAAACCAAACAAAAAAACCCCCACAAGATCACTACTTTCCCACCAAAGTCAAACTATTGCGGGAGAGAGATGAAGATCCAGTTCTGGAATGGCAGACAGCAGATGTAACCAAAGGTTTTTAGGAGTGGAGCAAGGAATATAGAAAAAAAAAGGAGAATGTTGTAGCAAAGATGGGAAAAGACAAGCGGAAAAACCTATATGGAGAAAAAAAGAAAATCTACAGAAGAGGAAGATGCAAAAAAGAAAATTTTACAAATTAGGTAGGTTATCACTAAAAAGGCTGCTAGAGAAAAAGAGGTGGAAGGGAAGGAAAGTCACCAAGTTAAACAGCAAAAAATAAAAAGAAAAAGGAAAACTGGCAAATTTAATTAAAACTTGACATGAAAGTACACCGATAAAATCCCCCAAATTGTTCATATGTATCCCATTATCTCCATATAGATCTAAGTTAATTTTTGAGTATTCGGTCCCTCCAGCAGCCTCCACCACTGCCCATCTGGCTATAATATGGCTAGTTGGTCCCTAGCAAAAAACATTTTAACTAGCAAAAAACAGTCTCCAGCCAAATTGTTGGCATGGTGATTGTGTGACCTCACACCTCCCAGGCTTCAACCTCTTCAATGGCATTTTTGCTATGAATCTGTAAAATACATTTAACTTCAGGCAATATGTTTTTTGAAACACTGGGGCAGATTTTGAAAGCCTGACTTGTATTACTCCACTAATGCCAAGGTTAAGCAAAACATAATAAGGAATTAAGGACATGACCAGTTGTCTCTGTGTTTCCTCCCCAAACAAACTTCTTGTTTTCTGAGAAGAGGCTTTTCGCCCAAATTTTGCCTACAGTAGGTCTTTCCTGGCAGGGAGTCTCAGCGGAAAGGAGATTAAGTTTCTTGATGTCCTCTTTTCTTGGAAACTTTCTGTTACACTTCCCAGTCTCCAGCACAGGCATTTCAGGGCACAGGAATATACAGCTTGAAAGTCTTCCCCAACATGTTTTTCACATGCAGTTGCATTGGCGTTTGGCAAGAGAGTGGTGAAGAGTCACAACACTGTTGTTTGCAGCTTTTCTCTGGCTGGAGAAACCATACTAGTTGATCATTCTCTTCAGAGAGTCAGAAGACAGAATATCTGCTGAGGCTACAATATCTACAGTAAGCAAGCTGACCACTGTGTGGAGATTGTGACTTGACTTGACTAGATAAAGACAAGATAAATAAATTCCTCTTTTCCAAATGACCTCTTGGAACTCAGTGCCCCTGCACTAAGTGTTGCTGCAAGGGCCACATCTTCTGTCCAGAAACTGACGTCCCCTCCCAGCTCATGCTGACAATGGTGACAATCTCAGCCACCCTACTGGGTTTAAAGATACTATCAAGCCACTAGCATGACACTTTTAAGGTATGATGGCAAAGTAACCTTCAAACTGACATTGTCTCTGCTTTCCTAACCAGAAGTTGGCAGCAGCAAATGTAGGGTGCATCACTGTCCTGAAATGATATGGCACTTACTGCCAGACTTATTAAATATTTCTAAAGGGCTTGCTAGCATCAATAAAAATGAAGAATGTATTTTGCAATGTGCAATACCTTCAGACTCTCTGATTGTTACTGAGTATGTTTGGCTCAGAAGAAAGAGCTTTTCCCTTAGGGGGACATACAGAACTACATTGCTAGGGTTTAATACAGTTCTGGTGGTCCTGAAGCAGTGCTAAAAACAATTAATTCAACAATCTTGAACCCGTTGTAATTTGAGAGCATTTTGCACCTGGCATGACTGCGCCTTTAAGAATTATTGAAGTAATTTCAAACATTGCTAATTTCCTCTTAAAAATACTACTTGCCGTGAGATGTACAGCCTTTTCCCATGTGCCACAGTGCAGATGCAGTGTAGAAAAAGCATGGAAAGAAGAAATACAATTTCATTTTTCTCCATGTACTGTCGTGGTCCTTATAATAACATTAGAATATTCTCCACATATATCCTTACATTCACCAGCTCAAGATACATTATTAAGGCTGAATTATTTATCCTCTCAAGAAATATCTTCATAAAGCATTATTTATTGTGCCATTTTCCCATGCAAGGTTTGTAGGGGTCATTTGATGGCACAACATCAGTTTAATAAATTATTTGAAACAAAATGTAGAGGCTTTGTGACAGGTTTTCACTGACACAGATATACAACATAATACCAACACACAGAAGGTAGCATTTTCTGCACAGATATTGAAATAGTCAGGGGAATATATAAGGCGACGTGCTTTGCAGGTATACAATTAGTAGAGTGGTTATGAAGTTATTTTTCTAATGGACTAGGAAAAAAACCCCAAAAAACTTAAAATATGTTGTGTTTTGATTTAGATCTGGTCTTTGCTTCTTTCAGTCCTCTTCTTTCAGCTGTTTCCAGTATGTAAGTAGCCAATTCATATTTCAGGTTCAGTGGTAAATGGGAATAGCGGACATTTACTTATTATAACAAATATTTACTTTCTATGTACCTTCAACTTGGTATATTCCATGCAGACATAAAGAGAATGCACTGAGGGGATTTCAATAGGATTTTAGGGACACAGTAAGTTCATATGATACTTTGGCAAGATTGTTGTGTAGCATCCAACTTTCATAAAAGTAATGATGAGGTTCTTTAAAAGAAGTTTCAAAGTCTGCTTGTAGCTTCTCTTACTAAGCATCCATGTTTGCTGATATGCATTCTGCTTCTGCTCCATGTAGAGTAACAATTTTAGAAAATTTGTCAGTTATATTATCTACAGTATTGCACCAAAAAGTGTAATAAAATTAAAACTGGCCTTATAAAGGGAAGCCTGCTGTGCCTCATCTAAATAACTTGCATTTCATTTCATGATGGGGAACTTGAGGAGCACTGACTAATATGTTACTGTTACATTAGATAGAGAAGAGAAGCATCTGCGTTATTCCCATGGGATTTTCTTTCTAATAAAATTCAAAAGACGCTAAATCAAATACAATTAAATGAAGACAAGTCCTTCAGAGTGGTCCATTGAGCCAAACTGTAGGACTATCACATAGCAAAGTGAGGCAAGCTTTGCAGAAACCAGCCCCCTACTCATATTTCATATGGCTCAGGGGGGACCTTTTATCCTCTTTACAACCACCTGAAAGGAGAGTGCAGCCAGGTAGAGGTCAACCTCCTCTCCCAGGCAATCCGTGACAAGATGAGAGGACACAGTCTTAAGCTGCACTTAGGGTGGTTCAGGTTGGACATTAAGAACTCCTTCACTAAAGGATCATTAAGTATTGGAAGGGACTGCTCTGGGAGGTGGTGGAGTCACAGACCCTGGAGGTGTTCAAGAAACAACTGGACTTTGTTTCTTGAACTCAGTGCCATGGTCTAGTTGCCGAGGTGATCATCAGTCAAAGTGTTGCTGCAAGGGGAGCAGTCAAAGGCTGGACCTGATGATCTTGGAGGTTCTTTTTCAAACTAAATGATTCTGTGCTTTTGCGATCCGCATTGTATCAGAGTTCTCTGCAGAACTTTACTGCGTGCTGTAGCCCTAAAGTCAGCAGTAGGAAAGCAGGAAGGGAAGCTAGGAGGACAATCTCCCACACTATTCACTAGCCTAAAACTATTTGTCTTCTTTGTCTTCAAAGTGCTATGCAACTACAATATGCCAAACTAAATTCCTTGTTCTTTTGGATAAGAGGTATTTTCTTTCCTTTAAAACATATCTGTGTCTAAAATAAGAAACAAAGTAAATCATTTTCTTGACAGTAAAGATACATGCTTCCTCTCAGAGATGGTAATCACTCATGAAGCTGAGAACAAGTGTAAACCAAGCCAAAGTTCATGCCTGGGGGAATGTTCTCCTACTTCCCATCCGTTGCATCAGTGATAAGGACAAAACTATTGCTAGTATCTTCTACAGTCACTGAAAACCCTAAAATGCTATTTTTCTTGTGATGAAAACCAATCTTGTTTCCATATCCAAGGGAAACATGTTAGAGTGGAACTAAACTCCAAGTTTTTCCTCTGTCTCCAAGGTCTAAACACGATTTAACTCAAGGGAATCAGACCAATGAAAGTCCATTATTTATAGGACAGTACAATGGAATTTCAGCCACGGTGGCCTGTGAGAGTATTTCAGCTGCTGGTGCCAGGCTGGGCCAAGAAGGGCTTTAGCTGCAGAGCAGGGGTTAAGCAAGCACAGTGCACAAGCAAGATGAACATCACTGAGTACAAAAGATGGTCTACATATCAGTCTCCTGGATTAGATGGACCCAGATTTTTCCTTGTCCCTTGCATTTACCTCATTCATTTACACACCCTTGCTACATTCATTTACATCTATGCTATAGGGGATGCACAGTGTGAGTTAAGCAAATGCACTGAGCACAAAAGCCTACCAAATCAAAATGGTTAAGAATGACTGAGCAAGGTGGAGAAAGGTGAAGACCCACACTCAATGGCTCAAAATATTTTGGGGACTTCCCTTAGCACTGGACCAATGTAGGAGCTGTGGTTTGTGGGAGCACTTATAACACCAGGCATTGTGTGCTTGGCTGACCATGTGTCTGGTCCTGAGTGTACTTGTACTGTCGGTAGAAACAGTGGAACTCTCCCAATGCCAAATGGCCTCAGGAGAAATCTAACGAAGATTCTCCTCATGTCACTTATCATTTCCAGCTCCCTGGTTTTCTAATCAGTCTTGATAATATCAAGAGAAACATTGAAGCCTACAGGGATGTTCATTTGGATGGCATCCAGCAATAGAAAAGTTGTATGAGATACAGATCCAGAATTACAAGAGGAAATTCTACAAGAAGAATCCTAATGATGGTGTGTTTCCCTAAGACAGCATTAAATCTGTGTAGCCCAACCTTCCTCATGCAGGTGACTAAATCAGTCTAACAACTCTGAGTTTGTAATAGCTCTGGTAAAATAAACAACCCACAGCCCATGACATAACCACCCAAGGAGCACCGGAAAATATCTGAACCTTATTTATAACTGAAACTAAGATCCTTCATTTGCCATTACTCAGAAAAATAAGTACTGAATTTAGATCCAGTCTCAGGACATGACACTGAACACAGTGTTGCACAAACAGGTTCCCTTGATCTTCAAAGATTATGGGAATTCAAGTAATTTAAAATTGTCTTGTTCTTCCTGAATATAAGTTCATTCTAAAGTAAATCCTGCTTGTAAATCAGCACTTGTCCTACAAAACCTGTCTTGTTTGCAGGAAACTAAAGAGAAAACTAGCCAGGACAAGGAGATACAAGACACCAAGAGCAGACACAGTTCTCCTCCAAGAGTCAGCAAAGGCCTTCCAAGGACAGAGAGATCTCCAGGTTGTGCAAGAGGACCTGTAGTACGAAATGGCCTCAGTTATTTGTCACATGGAATGAATGGTGTTCCCAGGAAACAAGGGGAAAAGAAAATAGTGACCCATTAGTATAAGCAGTATGTCCCAATAAAATGGTATCTCCGGCAATCAAATATAATAAAAAATCTAGACAAAATAATCCAATATAGTGTTTGTAAATGGGTAACGTGGAGGAGATTCAATCTGCAATGGCTTCTCCAGAAAGGAGTCCTGCAGATTTCAAGGATGAATGACTGCAGCTGTCCTGCTTAAAGTCTTGACACTTCTACTAAAACTTCACTGATGTGAAGTATTTTAGCATTTGATTAGACAATGATTTGCAGGCAGTAGGTCTTCTTTCAACAATTTACTTATATACCACTTATGCAGCAGAACAGTTTTTCCTGGTTTTAGTTACTGTATTGCTAAAAAGATGGCAAAAATAGAGAGCAGTAGAGAGTGGAAAATGTTTCTTTCATGAACAGTCCATTTTTGACCAAAATACTTTAAATATTGGTGCAATTTAAATATGCCAATTCAATACAGCCACAGGAATAACCTTACCTGTTACCCACTCTGACCATGAATGTTTTTCTCAGCCATTGAATATGCTGTCCTAGGAAAACTAAACAAACTAAATGCTTATGATCTAATTAAGCTACAACTGTGGACTACAGCAATACATATCCTAAAGATATTTTATATGTGTTCAAAAAAGAAAAGTCCTTATTTCTCTTCCAAGAAAGAAATCATTCAGACATTCAGTTACAGAGGACAGGACTGGGAATGCTTTAACTCAGTAAAAGATGTCTTTAGAAACCAAACTTTTAATTGTTAGAAACTTCAAATACATTGGAGAATTCTTGACTCAAGGTATAAGCTTCGACTTTAAATAATCAGAGGAACACAACTTGAATCCTTGATTTGTGTCTCAAAGTACAGGTTTCATTAAAAAAAAGAAGTTTGGGGATAATCTGAAAGCCTCTAACTATTTACATAATGGAAATCAATATATATGTCATACCAAGAAAAGATTGGTGGGAATGAAGCGATGGAATCAAGGAAGTATAATTCCCTCCTTGTTGTTGTCATTGTTGATTCAGGCCTTTTATCCTGTTTTTATAAATCTTTCTTATAATATTTATTGGTGTTTCATGGTTTTCATTACTTTATTTTTCCTATATCTGTTCTAAATATATCCATTATAAAGGACCTGGAGAGAGTCCAATGAAAGGACACAAAAATGATGAGGAGACTAGAGCACTTCTCCTATGAGGAAAGGCGGAGAGAGTGAGAGAGCTGGAACTGTTCAGCCTGGAGAAAGGAAAGCTCAGGGTGGATCTCACCAGGGTGTATAAATACCTAAAGGAAGAATGGAAAGAACAGCAACGTTCTTTTCAGAAGTGTCCAGTGACAGGATCAGAGTAAATGAGTACAAAGTGAAACACAGGAGGCTCTCTCTAAACATCAGGAAACACATTTTCACTGTAAGGGTGACCAAGCATTGGCTGAGGCTGCCCAAGGACGCTGTGGACTCCCCACCCTTAAAGATATTCAAAAGCCATCTGGACATGGTCCTGGGAAACTGGTTCTTAGTCACCCTGCTTGAGCAGAGGGCTTTGATCAGGTGACCTCCAGAGGTTCCTTCCATCTTCAACCCATCTGTGAATATGTGATTCCCTAAGACTGTGGTTTAAAACTTAAGGGAAAGCTTCAGGCTACTGAAACTGGCTAACAAATGAAAGATGAATTTTTCCCACAGAAATGGATCCAGTATAGGCCATAACTGTAATAGTAAGCTCAACCACACGAGCTTAGTTTCAGAATCAGTTGGATCTTGTTGTGGAAAAAATTTTCCATGCTTATGTAAAGCAAAATCTAAAAAACATATTTATACCAAAGAAGCAGAATTTGTCAATCCAGGGGGAAAAAAATAACTGCTGAGAGTTTGAAAAGAAAACTCTGGGAAAACAGAATTATTAGGAAGAGACGGTAGGGTAGAACAGGATGCCTGAGAACCACAGTGCATACAGTGCAGAGGAACCTTGGATCCTCAGACCGGGAGCTTTGGTTCAGGTAAGCAGCACTCCTACAGCACTGTTGACCAGCAATACACTGCAGACTATGCACTAAAAGCAAGATCACTCTGTGCTGCCTTAGCCACCTCAGGTTTTAAGACCTTAATTTTTCTGCTGGAGTGTTGTGTATGTCACACCAGAAACAGGTCTGCAGTGGGGGCTGCAGCAGTAAGTATTCAAATATTACAATAAATAATAGCCTAAAGGGTCTAATGAATGAACCTGAGGAATCTCAAACACAGTAATATGCTTCTGACCT
The DNA here is from genome assembly GCA_013400435.1 of Pycnonotus jocosus. Taxonomy (NCBI): domain Eukaryota; kingdom Metazoa; phylum Chordata; class Aves; order Passeriformes; family Pycnonotidae; genus Pycnonotus; species Pycnonotus jocosus. The sequence continues at coordinate 137,775 of VWYP01016323.1, forward strand.
AGGAGAGTAACAGCCATGCACACTGCAGGGGGAAAACAAAGCTGGAACACACTGCGAGTAATTGAGGATACTGAAAACCAGGCCAGCTTGGAGGAATCCTTTGTTGCTTTCTTCTTAAAAGGGATAAATTCAATTCCCATTAAAGGTAAGCATTGATGGGAATTGGATCACACCAAACACATAGATGAGTAAAAGGAAATGACCCACTAACATAAATGCTAAATCAGAAGAGAGACAGAAACCACACAGTGTGTGCTACCCTGTCAGAAAAGAGGAAAAAATAAAAATCCTAAAAAACCTAAAAAATCTTAAAAACCAATTTTATGTATATATAAAATTTACATTAAAAAGGTTTAATTGAAGGGGAGAAATGGGTTAGGAGATAGGGCAGCTTGGTGAAAGCAACTAGGAAATCCTGGAATCAATGGTTCTTGCAGCAGCAGCCATCCCAGCCATAGCATTGGAAGACAGGACCAACAGGAGGGAGACTTCAGTACACCTGGAAAAATCTCAAAGGACACATATCTAAGGGAAAAAAGAAGCTGGATGTTTTTTCAACAAATCAATATATAGGAAATAAGTGTAAATTCCCTCAGTGGCAGTGAAGAATGGGAAATGTAAGAAAAGACTGCCTTAATAAAATCTTGAGTTCTTCAGAGACTGGAATCTCACAGAAAATCTCTACTAAAAATGAATAAAATAAAGGACAAATGTATAAGAAGAAAAACAGAAAAGCCAATGTATAGTATGAGATGTAGCAAGGAAGAGAAGGTTATAAAAATCATGCTGGAAGACCTTTAACCATACAAGGTTGGGAAAATAGTTCTGCTACTCAGCAGAGGGGGAGCTGCAGACAATGAAAACAAAAATGTTTACTGCCTCTTTTTGCTTCTGTCTGCTAGGATCACCTTTGTGTCTGTGAAAGATGAGGTGCCAAGAGAAATGAAAACAATTTTTTTTTCTGCAGAAGGGGTGCTTAAACTGAAGCAGGACACTCCCAGCTTGGATTTTAGGGATTGCAAAGGAAAGTATTAGATCAGCCATGTTGCAGATTCACAAAAACATCAGACAATGACCCTCAGGTTAAGGCATAGCTTATCCTTTACTCAGGAAGATTTATTGCAGGCTTGTTTCCTAAAATTTTTAATTGTACATGGAAACAGATGAACTAACATTTGCAGACAAATTTCTCAAACTATACTGTAATTCAGTTTACAATCCACATACAATTTTAATCTAAGGAAGGTCAAACAACATGTCTCCACGCTTGACTGTCACTAATTTTGCGAAGATCTGGATTGCAGTTTAAATATAAAACTTACAGAAGCTTTTTAGATACTTATTCACAGAATTCATCTGTGACCCTCTACAGTCTGTATTTAGTCATCCATAAATCTATCAGATTTTTAGCTTTCAAAATCAAATGAAGTCTAGAAGTAAGTAAATACCGAGAAGGCACTGAAGTCTACAATAAACAGAGATTCAAAATAATATGAGGGAGATTTTTGTCAGGAAGACACTGTTTTTGTGGAAGCAGCACGTCTCTGTTTTTGAGTATGTATATGTGTGCATTCAAAAAATGTCCAGATGGGCAAAATAACAAACTATTGAATTAAATTATGCTTTACATAAATTATGTAGTAAAGGATTTAGAATAAAAAATTTATCCATATCGAGGGCTCTACATTTCCTGTCTAAGACTATACTCAACATCAGCTATCATTTATCAGGAATGCTTATAGCTAAAAGGTTAATTAATTAACATTAATGAATGAGATGTTGAAGGAAAAGTTTGAGTGGCCTGTTGATACAAGGTTAGTTACACTAACAACTGAAAGATGAGGAGCTATACAGCTCTAGTTGTAACTGTGTCGGTCTATCTAAATTGTCATAGGTGGTTTCCTTACAAGGACTGGGAAATGTAAGTTAGCTCTCTCTCAGAAACGACCTGAGCTGCTACAAGTTCTGACATTTATGTACTAAATCATTACCTGTACTAGAAGGGAACAACTTAACCAACAAAATGGGGTTGGTTTTGAAGAGGAGCAAGACCACCATTTTCCCACCAGTGGAAAAACTGAGAAATAAGAAGTACTAAAGGATGTGTTGTCGAGAGTGGCAGCGGAAGACGGACTACAATGAACCGGGATGGAACATGTCCAAGACAGAGGCCCAGCAAACTCAAGTGGTCACAGACACTAAGCGCCGCTCCATGCTCACAGGAGCCCCACCCAAACCAAATCTTTGTCAGGGGCAAGTGACAGTCACAGTTTCCTGTAGGTCTCTCAGTCATCAACCAACCCTGGTTCAGACTCAGCTGCTTCATGCACGAGATCCGGTGAAACTGGAAGGTTATTGCCGCAAGCCATTTTTGAAGCGCTTATCAGGAAAATGCAAAATGACTAAATGCCTATAGCTTGGGGGGAGCAGGGCTATTAACAGAGCCTCTGCCAACTGATAACAGAGACATGAAGAATCTTAAAACAAGTAGACAGAAGAATTGTTCTGAAGCAAGAGGAAAACATTTCTAAGAATGAGGGATGGAATTCACCACAATGACTTAAACTCAGTCCTGGGAATATGTGTCTCAATAGCCAGGTCTAAATTTTGGAAAGGAACCAGGCCTCTGCTTCAACAACTCAAGCTGAACTGGTCATATGCCTCAAGGTGGTAACCCCTAATGGTCACTAAAATGGGAATAAATGACTGATGGATGTTCTCCATACACTACTATCTAATTCTCTGCAAAACCACTTTCACACTTGAAGTCAATATGGTGAGGTTACTTCCTCCAGTTGGCTATTATCTTCATAAATATGTTTGTGCTGTGCAATGACTATGGCAGAGTAGCTACTAAAAGGACACCTAGTGGTAAGTAAATGAGTGTGCCCAGAAACCTCTGGCGCTGTCGAAGGTGTGCCACTGTAATTGGCACGGGAACTGCTGACCTGTTATGTGTTGAATATGCAATGTCACATATGAACTTACGTGTCAAGTAGCACTACTAGTTTATTTTTTAAAATGGCAAACAATATTCTTAAAAGCATCTTTTAGAAACCTGAAATTTAAGTTTAACTTCGTCAAAACTCAGAGAACACTTTTTTAAACAAAAGATGCATGGGACTGTCTGTCGCACACTACAAAATTGAATGTACTGAATCTCCACTGCATCCACTTTAGGAATATTGGATAGCTGAACAGAACTCATTACAGATATGTTTTGCTTGATATTCAAGCCAAATTTCATCTTGGGCATCATCATTCCTTGGTTCCTCCATTATGCCACTCTAAAACACCCTGAGCAATTCCTTCCCTTCTCGTCTTTTCCTCCTGTGAGGGAAAATAAGGGGAGAATATAAATTGTACACATCTGAGCTAACTTTAGTTTTTTGGGGGTTGTTTGTTTGTTGATTTTTTTTTGCCCATGCAACTTTTTAGTCACTGCTTGCCTGTGTTTATTCCAAACCCTTTAATGTGTACTAATGCCCTTGTGACCAGGAGATGCCCACAACAGAAAGCTCTATTCCAGATGGAGTCATGCTGGTCTCATGCAGAGAGGGATTATAATCTTCCTGTGTAGTGACATGCTGCCTCTGGGCAAACAGACCAAAATCCACACTTTGCTTTCTTGTTTATGTCAACATATCGTATTACAGGCATGGAACAACTTGCTGACCACTGTCCCTCTTCAATTATTGTTTTTATGTTCTCTTTTCTAGGTTTGTCTTTTCTGTTGAACATCAGTTTCTTTGGATTAATTTTCCCTGAGTGAATTAGTACAGATTTACTAAGCCATTTTTCCAGATACATTTTTTTATCCAATTTTCTAACATCTCTGTATGCAACTGGTCTGTTCTCTGTCCTCAGAACGTTTATAAGCTCACAATTTAGTGCTATCCTTTGATTTTAAAAGCCACAAACAATGCATTTCTGGTCTTCTATCCTCTTTCATCACAACAAAGATTGAAATGCTGGGATGAATATGTTTGTTTGCTTTTTTAGGTGACTTACTACCAAAGTTTTTGCTTAAATAAAACCCCAAGCAAACAGATTCTGCCTTTTTTCTACATAATTACAAGTAAGTAGATTGTGATGTTCATGAGGGATGTGGCAGATTCTGCCCTTACCCAAACATTTGCAACCATTCCTCATGCAGCTCAGTTTCCACAGCTCACCTCTCCTCCACTTCACCCTTCTGAAGCTCCAGCCTCTCTCTTGTCTTAAAATGGTATGTAGTTTCCTTCCTTTGCTATAAACAATGCTTTCTGTAACCTTAGTTTCATGATGTAAACATTTAAAAATAAGAATGAGGAGAACACAAACTATGTGTTTAATTAGGTAATTTGGGGATTAAATTAAATGGAATCTCTCAAAACATGGAACACGGAACATTTCAACATAATGCAGCCTGGCTTTACTTCTTTTCCTTTTATCTCATCCCTTTAAGAAAAGGAGACAATGGATCTTAGAAACTCTGGCAGAAGAGTAGTAAAGGCAGCTGAAGAGATACTATTGCTTCTGAATGCAAGAGAAATGAAAATCAGGCACGGAGAAAGAGGCCCCAACACTCAGGTATGTGTTTAAAGGGAAAGAGAGGCACTCTGTCAACTACAGGATGCTGGAGGCTAGGCAACCACCTGCCACAGCTGACATGGGAGGCTCCTGCCATCAGTGATATCACCCTCTGTAATCTCACGTCAGCCTCGTAAAATGCCCTGCAGCCTGCCAAAGTCTCTTCAACCTGGCATTACTTTTATACTAAAACGCATTTTAAAAGCAAGAAGGCAACCAAAGGATGTTATTCTTTGGTTAAAGAAAAAAAAATATATATACACTGTGCACTATAAGGAGTAGTAACAGGAAGAAATAATAAAGAGTAATAAAGGAAAAATAATGTCCATAAAAATACTTGTTTATCTCTGTAGTCCACCCATAGTGTAGTTTTGGTCAACTGTACGCCTTCATATGCAGGACTTTTTTCCTTTTTTTCTGAAAACAGCTCTAGAGAGAATTTCCAAGTTTAAATCACTAATCTGGATTTTGCTCTTGTGAATTCCTCAGCAACAGAAGAAACTCAAAATACCATCAAATTTGGAAGAATTCTTTATATGTGCATCTGAAAATGAACATTTGGCTTTCACTTTGTGGTGTGCCAGACAACTATACAAACAAAGTGTAGCCTAGTACAGCTTTATTCAGCACTTTAAACTTTAAATCTCTCTTATCCTAAAAGACAGTGATCATTTTGGCTTTCCAAGTGAACCCATTTCCTCCTGGCATACAGCAAACATAGGTAATACCATGGTTGGCTGACTTTCACATTGTACTTAAATGGGCATTTTGAACTTCCATAATAACAGCTTCAAATAGAGAATTCAAACTATTAACAGGTATTACATTTGCCCCAAGCTTCTTTCCCAGTTTAATGGTTTTACAGTTGTGTTTTCCCATCTTCTGAAGCCTGCTGATGAAAGATGGACGTTATCCCACTATTTGGTGAAAAACACACAAACTACATAAGAGGAAATGAATGGAATTTCCAATGCAACATCCATGCACAAAGTAAGTTCAATAATAGATTTTTTCTCCTGCCTTTATATAATACTACTTGTTACTTGCACCCAGGATTAGTACAAAGCAGCAATAACTTAGAGGAATACTTTTAACAGGGAGATCTGTTAAAAATATGATCTATGCTGAGATCTTAAGGGAACTTACCTTGGAAGAAACTTTTGACTCGGAGATAGCTGACACTGAGGCGCAAGACGGAAAGTTTGTCCAGCTTGGATACGATGTCAGGTGGGAAAGGAAGGAGGCTGGCCAGGTGGTCCAGTTCCGCATTCAGACGGTCTCTGTGTCTCTTTGAAGGGTTTGATTTTTCGTTGCCAACTGCAGGCCTTCTGTGGTGGAGAACACATTTTTGATTACCTGTTTTACTGCCAGAGACTGAGATGCTGTGTGCAATTAATTGGTAACAGGAATACTTTCCTTAGCTTCTAGGAAAATCTTTAAACTCTCTGTCCTCTGGCAAAAAGAGATTTACCGTTCTGTATTTGCCGTGGTGCAAAGACACAAGCTTTGTCTTCTCTTTTTGTATCAGGCAAAAAGTGAAGAGCTGGCATCTCTTACTCAGGGCCTCTCACTTTAAGGAAGTGAGTACTATCTTTATGTTCCAGTCAATATCAGGAAAAACAATTTCTCATCTTTATGGTACAAATGAAGGGCAGAACAGCAGGGGAAAGTTGCCGTGACTAATGCATCAACCCATTCAATACCCACTGTATTCATTCAAAGCATCTTGGTTCTCTCCATTTAATGACACAAAATTAACCTGTGGGTCAGGAGATAATTAAGAAAAGAGCCTGTCTGTAGAGATGAGTTTAAAAAGTATGGAAGACAAGGTGAAGAGAGATTCTTTCCTCAAGCTCAAAACTCTCATGTACATTCTCACTTCTACCTTCTTACGTCAGTAATAACAAAATAAGAATTTGGTTTCTTAAGAAGATTGATATTCTTCACAAAACATAGAGATTAAAGTTACTCAGCTTTCTAGGCCAAGCAAGTCCATCCCCATTTTGTGTTTCTCTGTAACGGACAATACTAGGGAACCTAGAATAGCTGTTGTGAAAATTCATTAAGATGAAATACATCACAAGTAAGGAACCTCCACTTCAGAATGTCCGCGAATATTCCCAGAGAATGTGTAAGATATGCTTGAGAGGGAGTAAAGGAAAAGCTGGTGTTTTTGCACACAGAAATGGTCACTTTATTTCTAGCATGACAGTGGGGGGTGCTCAGTGCTGAAGCACAGACTTGTCCATTAAGCAAGAAGACCTGAGTGGGAGGCTGAGAAGGTGGCTCCTTTCAGTAGCCAGCTATTGCTGGAGCCAGCAGTAATCAACTGCATTATCCAGGTATGAGCCATGGGACACTGGAGCCATAAACTACACAGGTACTCAAGAATGGGAAATGGCAACTAAGAAACTATGGTTGTGCTAACATTTTCTGCTTTCACCTCACTGAATCCAAGGATCATAATCTTAAGTAGCTAGCTGACGTTCCAGTGGACAATGAGAGTAAAAACTAATTATTTGTCACACTTTACTACTGCGTTTCCATTTACATTTCAAACGCTACACATATTTACTGCATTTTTCAATCATAATTTTAATTTTGAGCATTAGCATTTCACAAGATGGTTAAGGTGTTAAATTACAAAAGTATTAATTTGTCATTGCAGTTGTCATTCTAAAAAAAATTGTGCTTAGGAATTAGTAAAAGAAAAGTGAAAAAAAATCAGTAAGAAACTGAAGAGCAGTTTCTTACATGTGACTGCTGCTAACTGAAAACCTCTTAAAGCAAATCAGGTATGAAAAAATCCTTGCTACTTTTGAGAAGCTCGCTTCAAGAGAACAGCATCAGTGGACAGAATTGACAGAAAAAAATTGAGGTAGGTTTCACTGAAAATACGTCATTTCTGCTATTTCATTCAAAATTACCAATACTAATATGTGGTTCTTCAATAACACAATGAGTTGCTTCCAAAGACATGAAGCTGATTTTGCTGATTGGGATAAATCAACAACTTTTCTATATTAGAGAGAGGAAATATGAGAGCAAACAATGCAATCAACAAAGAAGGAATACTGGTTTTTACTTTTTCTGAGCTAACTCTTTCTTGCAGTAAAACTTGAGGCTCAGCCATCCTATGGCACCAAAAGGATGTCTAATCTATGGAGGACAGGAATTTTGTGGGAACATAGCCTATAGCTGAGCAGAAGCTAAAGAACACAAGCTTTTGCTAATCAGTCTTTACATCTGACAAACCAGCTGAAGCAAGGAAGCAATGTAGCACAGAAGAAATTAATTCCAATAAGGAAAATTAAACTGATGAGTTCAAGAGGTAAAAATTGTCAAGAGTAATATGAAATAGGAATAGAAGTTGTTCAAGCCTATTTACCACATAAAATAGTGACTGCTCTATGCCAGAGAGGAATGGTTTGAAGCAATTAGGTGGTCTGCTTTTGTAATGAGTGCAAGGAATAGTTTTCTGGAGATGTCAGGGTTGATGTCAGGGAGAAAGTTCAGGACAAAGTCTTCCTGAAAACTCGAGGAAATGATTCAGTAAGGGAGTGAATCTGAACAAACAGGGGTTTGATGTAAATGGTAGTAGGGTGCCAAGTGGATGTGATTTTAAACAATGTGAGTTCCATGGAAAGGCTCAGTTAACTAGCCATAAACAGAAAGGCACAGCCAGAGAAAATCTTCAGTGGGCTGCTTTGAGGCAAATGAAAATTCTAGCCTTTATTTTGAGCTGAAAGTAGATGGTGCTTGTTGTGTTTGTGTTAAATTCAGAATTGTCAAACTGTAAACAGAGACATAGGAGTCACTTGATGATCCCTCATTTACTCTGCTTTCTATACAACACTGCTATAGTAAAGGAGCACATGTTAAATTAAAGCAATAAAATTAAAGCAATAAATCTGGCTTTTCTTTCTTCCCCCTGTTGAATTGCCCAGCAGTAACAAGAACTTGTACCTGTGCAGGACTTACATTGGCAGCTCCTGTGCGGTGGGAGCTGTGTGGCAGCTGGTGCAAAGAACATTTTCTGTTCTGGTGGTACACAAGGCATTGAGCCATTTCTGCGTTGGTGATTCAGTGTGCCCATGACACACAGACCACCACTAGTGTAAACCAGTTTGGTGAGCTCACAGAGGAATTTCCTGCAACTACAGCTCTGTCTGCTGTTCCCTACCTTCTGCAGAGCCCTACCCTGTCAATGAAGAAAACTTCCCCCTGAATAATTTTTATAAGTGTGCCGAAGTGTTAAACCAGCAGAAGATCTGAACTAAGAAAGGTCTAATAATTTACCATGACAGCAAGCTTTCAGTAAGAAGGGAAAGGGATGAGAGACCATGAGATGCAAAAGATAGGCTGAGAGCAAAGTAACAACAGATGATTATTATGAGAGTACTGACCAGCACCTTCAGTCACTGAGCATTGTATATATTGTATATATTATATATATATACACAATATATAATCACTTGGACATTGTATAGAAATCCTGGAAGAACAGAGCTCCAGTGGCAGCCATGTGTGTGTGGATGTTCACCATCTCCTATGAACCAAAGGGACAGAATGAGAGAAAGCTGCTTGAAGGAAAGGTGGCCCTTTGCCACCTTCTATGTCTCTTCTGTGTGTTCACAGCAAGGAAAGGTGAAAGCAGAACTAATGGTCCAGAAGACATGACACCAGCAGAGCAGATGAGAGGTGGGATAGTGTGGTACCAAGAAAGAGGAAGGGTTATGCCACAATGGGCCTTAAATTGAGAACTAGGAAGCAGGAGAGAGCTGCACCTCCCAAGGTCTCTGTTTACCCTGGCACTGGCACAGTTCTGGCTGAATTGGTCAGTCTGGAGCAATTATAGATACACTCAGAGCTAGGGCAGGTGTAGTAGCCTTTAAAGAGCTGTAAAACATTACAACAAATGTTTTGTAGAGAGAGAGGGTTCTACAAGATGCCAGGGTTTGAGTTGAAGGGGAGGCTGAAGTTCTCAAATGGTAACTGTCCTGAAGCATTGCCTTACCACTTTTAAGTATTAATTTCAACACAGTGATTTTAGGTTGAGGTTAAAGACAAGATCTCTTTAATTTCCACATGCTTGGATTACCAGTAAAATGTTAGATTTCCACAGGAAATAAACACTTGGTAGAAAATGTTTCCTTTAGTCAAAATGCCAGCTGCCTGCCTGAAAAGCGTATCTGATGGAAAATTTTCAATCTGTCTGAGCTCCAGGTGTTTGAACTGTGTCCATAAACACCAAAATTCTTTAGCGTAGATCACATTTAATGGGGCTTGTTTGGAAGTTTTTGGGCACAAAAGGAAAACAGCTATGTTTTTTTCATTTTCTTGCATGTTTAAAAGTAGGACCTGAATCTTATATGTTATCTGAGGAATGGCAACCTGATGAAGATAGTCTCTGCTAGTTCTGTGTAGAAAGCAAGACTGAAACATGTTAGCTCCTCCCAGTAAAATTTTCCACACATTCTTCCACAGTCTTGTAGGTTTCTGTATTTTCCCATGGAGCTTTTTTATACATTTTCATCGCTGTTCTGTAAAACCACCTCGGAATAAAATTCCTGTGCCTGAAAATCATTCATGAACATAAGGAACAATATCATTCTGTGATATCCTGGCTTAAAAGCCAGCTGCAGGATCACCACCTAGTTGACAGTCTGATCATGAAACGACTATGTGGAGTCAGAGAGTTGGCTTCTTGGAATGCACTGAGTATGGGGAGATAGAAATGTCCCAGTTGCTCTGCTGAGGGGAAAGCTGCACCTCTATCCTTTAAATTTTGACTTTTGAAAGCACTAATCCATGAATCCCTATTGAAATACAAGTATCCTGCTTATACTGAAGCACCTGAGCACACTTCTACTTTTGTTAAAAGAAAGGTAAATTCTAGAGACTACTTACATTAAAAAGAGGACTGGCCAAAGTATGCCCATCAACTTTATTTTCTGTGAAAAATCAGGGTTTACAACTGAAAAAATCCTCCTCCCAGAACAGATGCCAGTATCTACCTTGATTCATTGGCAGAATTTTAGTGGGGAAAGTACAACAAGGCTGTGGAAGAGAAAGTGCTGAGCTATCAAACAGGAGATGTAACAAAGATGGCATGACATGGATTAAAATAATGGTTAAATATGCTGCTCAACTGATAACCTTTGTCTACCCATCTAAATTCAAGATAAATTACGCAAGGCAGCATAACAGTAACCTTGGAGTCCTGAAATGTCAGTAAGAGCAGCAGGACTGAAAGACACAGACTGGGAAAGGAGCTGTGTCAGCCAGTCAGTCTGGGGCATTCAGAGCCTCTTTAGAGGAAAGTCCCCGAGTGAAGGAATAAGCACAGGAAAGGCTTACCAGAGACCAAGCCCACAAACAGATAAGGTTTGAGGAAGAGACCAGTGTTGCTAGGAACTGAGAAATCATCCTCAGCAAGCGGTAAGTAACTAACCACAGAAAAAGGAGTGCTGTCTCCAGTGTGGGAGTTCTGTATTCTAACAATCCAAACAGTTCCCTTTGTTTTAACCCATGTTTCTTACTCAAAATTGTTCATGTCCTGGCTTGATAAGTTTATGCTCAGGTACCTGCACTGCAACATCATAGAAAAGCTATTTTCAGGGCAGCATTACCTGCAATGGTTCCCAAGATGAAAACTTGGTCGTGTAAAGTAAGTGAGAATTTGCTTCTGAGTATTAAAGCCAGAACTCCAAAAAAGGCTAATGAGGTCATTTCCGTGATTTGTTAGCAGGTAGTTTCCTTAGCCATTGCATTTATCTAGAAGTCATCTTTGAGAGGAGTTCCAGCCAGCATGTAAACTCCAAACATAAGCTTAATGTTTCTCAAAGCAACTGCAAGCCTCCTTCCTTTCTCACAAAAGTAATGATCCATAAACTGTTCTGCATAGAGGTAATTTAATGTACTGGAAATGTTCCATCCCTCTTGCAGTTGTTATAAAATCAAATATCCACATTCATACTGAAACAGTAGTGCAGAAATCTTACACACATTTTAAATTCAACACTTAAGATTTTTGAAGGAACAATCATTTGCTTATGCCATTATCTTTGTCTGTTGAAATATGATACATTTCATGCTAAAAGAAACAATTTTTCAAGTGGGAACAAGTGGTCTATTAGCAAATACTGCCCAAAATCCAAACAATATCAACAGATGTCATTAAAACATTCAGAGAAACTCCCCTTTGACTTTAGACTAATATGTACAATTTTAAGACAAGTGGGTTATTTTTAGAAGTTCTGAACAACTGAAAATAGAGAAATCTATTTTAGTTACCTTCTCATCCTTAAATTATGTGTGAAGGCCACCAGCGCCAGTTCATAATTCCAACACAGTAAAAATGTGTGTTTCATAATCATATAATCAAGTGTAACACAGAAAATTTGGGATGATTACATTAAAAAGCTTTATTTCACAGATCAGTTTATGGCATCTGGAAATCATTTACATTTGAGTGAAAGCAACCTTTTCTTTCCCCCTCGCATTTCAAGCATCTTGTAGTAACAAATTTCAATTGCATTTCTTCTTTTCCTGCTTTGCATTCGCATACAAAATTCCTCTCTCCCATTTTTCTCCTAATGAAAGTGATCCTATAGTAAATAGAAATCTAAAAATTATGTCTTCTATATTGCAAAACATCACTCACCAGTCTGCTCTTTCAGCTGACTGAACTGACCCACTTTCCCGGCTCCCACATGTCGGACTCAGCAATGCCCCACGGAAGGCTAAGCCCAGGAAAGGGGAAGGGAAGAGTGCAATGCCAGTGCTCTGGTGCCACTCAACACATGGCTTCTCCAAAAGCTCCTTGAACAGGCAGCAGGGAGCACGGAAGCACAAAGGTGGCAGCCACCCCTCCAACCCCACTGCCCAGCTGGCATTTAGTCCACCAGTGTGTTCTGCCTGTGAAAGGGCTCTGTCCCTCTCCACTCTCCATGGCAGCAGCATGGTATCCACCACAACCACCACTGGCCTCCTCCTGGGATACCTAGTGATGGGTAAGGATGGTTTGACACAGGCTTGGCATCCTTTCTGGAGACACCTCACCCATGAAGAGCCAGCCTCCCAGCCAAGGGTTTCTCATTGCAGAGAAGAAGCTTAGGTCTCTCCTGTGTCAGTGGGCCATGGGAGGAAGGGAACCCTTCTTCTACCTAATTTCTGGTCCCTATGTTTGGAGGGAGATATCTCCTGATGAATATGATACTTAACTGTTTTTGAATGGGTTTCCTCCTTTTCCTCCCAGCATACAGGCATTCCCCCGGAGGAATCATGGCTTTGACACTGAAAAACAAAGGGAATAGGTTTCTTAGTTCAGAGGTTTCTGTGTTTCGGGCTGCTGTACAAAATGCCAGCACTGAGAAAGTTCTGCCAAGGAAAATGTTTGTGCCTTGAGTGTGACATTCAGCAACACAAAAAAGCATGGTGGCATTAGTTAAGATAGAAGCTTACAGCTTATTCCAATTTCCTACCCTAATATTATTAGAATATTGATGTTTATGTTCCATTTTCATTTTTTCCCATTAAGTATACTATGCGTGATATAAAATGGGTATAAATACATCCTGTTTACTGGATATCCAAAATTTTTTTCCCTTCTAGGCTCATTCCTAAATTCAGCTAAACAAATAAGAATGAATAATACTACCCATCATCTGCAGGGAGGATTTCACAGCTTTTAAAATACGCAGGAATAGTATCTCCATTAGTGACATTATGACTACTAGGTTGCAATTATTCAAACCAGCATTTCTCCAGATCCTCACATCCTCATTTTTAAAGGCTGGGAATATAGTTGTCGGCAGCTCAAGATGTGACACACAGTTTTGTGGTTAGCACTAGGACCCAATGCAGTGCTGACTGAGGTGACATTTTTCACACAAAACTTGGTCTTATTGATTTATTTGGATATGTTAGCCTTACAGACATTGCAGGATGGGAAAAAGGCTTTGCATTCAGTCTGTTTATATCTTCTGGAGATTAGCTGAGTATCAAAGTCTCTTGATTCTCTGTCTGAAAGAGTATTTTAGTCATGCTGAGTGCTGTTCAAAGGTGGGTGCATGATGTCAGAGAGGTTTGTATGTCTCAAGAGTAATTGCTGCTTTGTGTAAGATATAAAATTAAAGGGAACTTTTATGTCACTGAATCAAATCCCATGCTGGTGAACATGTGTGTCATGTAGAACAAATCATTAACTTACTGAGTTAAATTTAAAAATCATTTAGAAGCCTTTATTTTTCATTGAAAGACAGCTTTCTGATAACTAGAAACCTTTCGCCTTCCAGCTTAAATTTGTTCATGGTCATTTTATGCCCATTTGTTCTTCTGCCAACATTGTCTTTTAGTTTAAATAGCTCTTCCTCCTCCATTGTGTTTACTCATTGGCGTATTTTTAAATATCAGTCATATCTTCAGTCAGCCTTCATTTTTCTATTCTGGGAGAACCCAAACTCTTTCATTTCCCTCTCATGTTACAAAATGTTTTTTCTTCCTATCATTTTAGAAGAACAGAATTGAGCCCAGTTTATTAAGCAAAATCTAAAATGCATTTCATACATGCAAGAACAGCACCCTTTGCTAAATTGAGATACCTCAGTTCTACTGTGTTTCCTTCATCTGGAAAATCTGTTATTGTGTCAACAGACAGCTATCAGGTTACTTTGTCAAAATCATTTAAATCTACATTCCATTTTTACTGACTATAAAATTCCACTTTTGCCAACTAACTACAGCTGTTATTTGTTCTTTCCTTCTGAGAATTCATTCTGAAATGACGCATAATATAGAGCTCAGGCTTGTTGCCTTCTCTCAAATGCAGGTTTTGGTGGAAACACTAGTCATTCTCCAGTTGGTTCGGTATCAGGCATTAAGTTCTTCCAGAAACAGAACCATATTTTTCACTGTTATTGGAATGATTTCCTGTGATGTCAGATGGGTGAACTGTCTGTCCAAAGTTGATGAGGGATGTGATACAGTGCAATAAATACTGCTGCAGGTTAAGATTATGCCACAGCCTTTTTCTTAGGTAAAGCTTTCTTGCCTCCTTCAAAGACCTTGTTAAATTGGTTTAATCTGCAAATTGTTGTTTGTTTTTTTTTTTAACAGTTTGCCAGTTTTTAAAATTACATCTACCCTCACAGGCTTCTTCCTTCAGCTGGAAGCTATGATGGTGTGGAGATGCCAAATGAACTGCAGTTTCTTCTGACACCTTACATTAAAGGGTATTTTATTTGTATTTGTGGTGGATTGACACTGTCTGGGTGTACATCACCAAACCCATTCTACCAGTCCTCTCCTCAGCAGGACAAGAGAGAGGAAATATAACAAAAGGCTCACGGGTTGAGATAAGGAGAGATCACTCACCACCTACTCTCATGGACAAACCAGACTGAACTCAGGGAAAATAGTTTAATTTGTTACTGATTGAATCGGAGCAGGGTAATGAGAAATAAACCCAAATCCCAAAAATACCTTCCCCACACCCCTCCCTTCTTCCAAGGCTCAACTTCACTGCATTTTCTCTACCTCCTCCCCCTGCAGCAGCACAAGGGGATGGGGAATGGAGGCTGTGGTCAGTTCATCACACTCTGTCCCTGCCACTCCTTCCCCCTCAGGGAGAGGACTCCCCACACTCTCCCATGAACTTCTCCAACACGAGTCTTTCCCACGGGTTGCAGTTCTTCACAAACTGCCCCAGCACGGGTCCCTTCCGCAGGGCCCAGTCCTTCAGGAACAGGCTGCTCCAGCACGGAGCTCAAGGGATCACAAGTCCCAGCAGCAAACCTGCTCCCATATGGGGTCCTCTCTCCATGGGTCCACAGGTTCTGCAGGGACTCTGCCCCAGCACAGGCTTCCCATGGCCTCCTTCAGGCATCCACCTGTTCTGGAGCGGGGTCCTCCTGGGCTGCAGGGATACTGCTGCCTCGCCATGGGCTACACCATGGACTGCAGGGGAGTCTGCCTTCGTGCCTGGAGCACCTCCTCCCACTCCTTCTTCACTGACCCTGATGTCTGCAAGGCTGTTGCTCTCACATATTCTCACTCCTCTCTCTGAGTGCAGTTGCAGTTGTGCAGGCTCTTTTCCCCCTTTATCCCAAAGGTGCTGCCATCGTTGCCATTGGGCTCTGCGCTGGCCAGCAGCAGGTCTGTCGTAGACCTACTGGACACAGGGAAAGCTTCCAGCAGCTTCTCACAGAAGCCACCCCTGTAGATCCCCACTACCAAATCCTTGCCATTCAAACCTAATACAATATTGTAATACTTTGGCGTTCCGAGTCCTTCCTGTCCATAATATGAATCTATGACTCATAGTTCATGTTTCAAAACAGTGTCACATGCTAGACTTCCCTTCTCTTGCCTTCATGAGCAAAGTTAGAAGGAGGAGAAAGGCTTGAACAGCATAATTCAACTGAAAACTGAAAGTTAAGAGTTCATTCAATTTCCCAAAAGCGGGACTTTGTTTTAAAACTCATTCTGGATCAGTTGATTAATATGTGACAGCAAATAGAAATAACTAAAAAGACCTCAGTATTCAAACTGAAAAACAGGAAATAAATAGCAAACAATAAGAGTCAGAATTTATGGAGTGCAAAATGCTAGTTAGGAAAGATAAAGGCCCAAAGGAAAATTCACAAATCGCAGTGCTAAAGACAGAAGATAGTGTGTTGTTTAGAATAATATTATGAAGGAAATTATTCTAAAAACTGTATACAGTTCTAATTAGTTAGATATGGCTTTATGTTAGAACTGCATAAAAGGTAAGAGTGCCCAACAGATTTATTTCTAGTCTCTGAAAAGGAGAATCATGCACTCCCATCAAAGAAGAATTAGCCGTGCACTGTTCGTCCCTTCTACAGGAACTTTTTACAGAATTAGAACAAAAGGTTACCACAGCAACATGGTATGAAGCACTGCCCCAGCACCTGAACACCAATGTCCTAGATACACATACAACCAAGATGTACTTCTGCCACTACCACTAATGCCAGTAGTGGCATGTGATTAAAATGAGTCTGAGAATGCATGGACAGGAATAAAGACAGAGTCAGAAGATTCATGGCTAGTGGTCCTAAAAATTTGTCTGAAAACAGCACTTGAATTTGTTGAGTTGCACAGAACCATAAACCATGAAAACATTTATTTTAAAAACTGGAGAAGAGCATGTATTCACAGTCCTATCTGGACTGTTTTCTTCTGATCACCTGTGAGCTCTTCTCCAACTCTAGGACAGAACAACCCATCTTCACCACTGAAGGAGGCTGGAAGCTCTTTCCCCTGTCAGCCCACCCATCTCATGTGGATGAGAAACAGGAGGAACTTGGGTGGACAGCACTCAGCTGCTCAGAACAGTTGTGCTCTTTGCTTTCTCCCTATAATGCTTGAGAGCTCTCACATTCTCTCTATGTGTTTGAGGCAAGCTGAAAATGGGCCCAAAGAAGCAATCTTCCACCACTTAGAAGAAAAGGGGGCTTACAATCTTGGGGAGCTTCAGGAGGAGGAGAGCTGGGACCAAAAGGATCAGAATCGGCAGAAAAGGGTAGATGTGGACCACAATAATTTGCTTCTGTCCAGTGCTTGTAATCACTAGTGACAATAAGTCACAATGAATCTCTGAACACTGGGGAACACCAAAGGACTGAAAGACAGCTGCTATATGATAATATTCAGAGAAAGGAAACATAATGATCCAGCTATCTACAGGATGACAAGACTGGCATCCATCCCAAGCAAAATACCAGAAAAGATGATAAGAAAAATGAATTACATCACTTAGCAGAATTCTATGGAATATCATCCTCTTTGGAGTGAAACTAGCTCACTGAGAAGTTATCACCTCTAGCTGACAGAGAAGTTCACTTGTATTAGTTACTAACTTAAGTCAGCAGCACAACATGCTGATTTGAAAAGCCCCAACAAAACATTACAGTGCACTGTTTCCACCAGTAAATAATCTTTCAAGTGACAGAATAAAAAGAAAAGTAGTCACATGGAAATCACTGCTAAATACAACAAGTTTTATGAATGCCTTACAGACATCAAGGTTCAATACAAACTCATTGGTGATGATATTTACAAAGTTATAAAAGTTTAGAAGATTGATAAATAATGCTGAAGACACAGTGATACAGAGCAAGCTGGAGTGCCCAGTAGGTGGTTTCTCTTTATTCACAATGTATTTTAATACAGACAAATGCAAACACATCTCAGAATAGGGAATGAAAGTCATTGATACTGAATAGGGACTGCATCCTGAAATGTGATTCTTGAAAGAAATTAGAGATCAAAGTGAAAAATGAATACAATCCATAGTCTGGGCTTCCAGGGAGGAGCTGCTGCAAAGGCAGCTAACACAGATGCTAACCTAAGTGAAGTGGTTTTACATTTGTTTAAAGATACAATAAGAGTGACACTGGAACAGTGTGTACAGTTCACATGTAAGTGTTTTTCAAGTAATGTTAGAAACTGGTAAGAGTGAGGAAAGAAGCTAAAATAAATACTTGCAGACTGAAGAAAATTTTTTTGTATAGAAAAAAGATTTAGGTAACTTACTTCCAGGGGAAGATATGAGCACTGAATTATTTTAATCTGAAACACAGCAAGCACTTAGAAAGTGAAGTTGAAGCCAGATACATCCAAATAAGAAATAAGGCATTAATCTGTAACACCATGAGCATTTAAACACTGAAATAAGGTACAAAGGATTTAATGGATCCTGTTGTCTTGAAACCACTGTTTGTAACATGCACTTTACCCTAACAGAAGTTGTACTTAAATTAAATAGAAACAGTTGAGTTGTATGCAGACATATTCAAGAAAAAAAAATCTTTGGTACTATAGGAGGTCAGATTACATTATCCAATGATCTCTCCTTTCACTAAATTTTATGAATCATTTCCTGACTGAATGTAATCACATACCATGCATTCAATGCCTGAACTAGAAGAAAAGGCTGTGCAGAGCACAACTTCAAAGCGGCACAGTTATGGAAGAGGCAGCCTGAGAGTGAGAAGGTTGTGTGTGTGCTCATCCCTGCCATGCCACAGCACCATGGTTCTGTTTCACCAACAAAGCAAGAAGGGGATGGGGCTGGAGAGTGGCTTGGTTTTTCTCAGAATTGTGTGTTTCCACCTTGGCAGGATCAACCCTGGAAAAAGACTCCCAGTCACAAAAGCTCATCCACAGGACAGAAATCTACCTGCCTGCTCTCACTAAATTAATTGTGACCAGCACATTTGTGCCAAGTTTTCTGCTTCTAATGAATACTGATGTCTTAGGAGAAAATATGCTAACAGTTTTGTATATGTCCTTGTAAATAGCATGTTTCTAGCTGAAGCAGCCCCACTTAAAAAGCAACTGGAGCAAAGAATGAATAAGGGTTGTGAAATCAAGCCCCACAGTCAGAGTGCAGGAGCTCAAACTGTTTGGGTTATCATGAAGAACAGCAACAGAGAACTTCTGTACAGTAAGTAACTGCATTATGTAGGAAACAAACATTTCATGACAAGAAACAAACATTTCTAGCAAGATCCAATTTACTGAACTTGAGGCTAATTAAGTCCAAATAACAATTAAATGACTATTAAAATTATTTACCAAAGCCTGTAGAGGATTCTCCATCACTGAGCATTTTTTCATCAAAAACTTTTTTCTTAACAAAACTAATGGACCTGTGTGGTAATAACTGGTTGAAGGATAGCCGATGGTCCAGTTATACATGAGATTGAAATAAGATCACAGTGGCTCTTTCTGGCTCTAAAATTTCCTTTTCTGCCTCAATTATTTCTCCAGTGAAAGAGCAGAGGGCTAAATCTCAAACATGAGGAGCTTTTAGAAGACTAAAAAATGTATTTAATGCTTGATTTACAGAGCATGTTCTACAAGTACCAGGGATCATATGTTGTCTGACAAACACATATAAAATCTCTTTTTAATTTCCTTTGAAGAAAATGTGTACAAATTTGGCTATGTTTGGAGCTTCTGCACAAAAAAAATCCAGCTTGCGTGTGCTCGGGGGACTTGTTGTAGTCTGACAGTTATCTACAGCTTCTGCCTGAGCTGAGCACACGTCATCCCCTCCATTCCTCCCACAGGCATCTGCACTGTGCATGTGCATCCCCGTGTGCTTCACCAGCCTCCCCTCCGAGCAGCAAAGGCAGTGCTAGACCTTTCCTGCTGCTGTCCCTCTCCATCCTGGCACAACAAAGGATGCCAAATATAAGGCACAGGGACAAGGAGTCAGACATGGGAAGGACTGAAGCAGATTGGGATAGGGCATGGAGAGAACAGAAGGAGAAGGCTTCTAGTCCTGAATCTCAGCACCCCTAGGACCTGCAGAGAGATGCTGTGCTCCAAAACACTCCTGGAAAGGACCATTCAGGAGCACTGCTTTTGAATTATCATTAGGAATTCAAAGTAACCATTGAAAATTTCAGAGGTTTGCCAGAAATAAGGTGGACAGCACCTCCCTACTGCAATCTCCCTTCGAGGTCTCTTGTGGGCTCCTTTGCCTTCACTGCCCGCCTTACAAGCAGAATCTGAGCACCGAGAGCCAGACTCCTGCCCTGCTTGGAGAGCTGAGAGAAGGAACTGGGGCTCCACAGGGGCTGCAGGAATTTGGGCTGCAGGATGCAAGGCACACCACTACAGCCTGGGACACCAGAGGCACCAGCCCTCACTTTCTGGGAGCCTTGGTCTGTTCTAAAAGCACAGAATGCAGCTGGAGGCAGCCAGCACTGAGCTCTGAATGAGCATGCACCAAAGGCTGCGTCTTCTGGAAAACCATCTCCTGAGTGCCTGGCATTGAGGAAATGAGAATAAGCACTTCAGATTTATCACTTCTAATATGTCTCAGCACTATAATAAAGATTAATTCAGTGGTGGATTTGATGTACTTAAATACTAAAGTCACAATTATCACCGAACAGTCTGTGACAAAATTAATAGCAACTTTTTTTTTTTTTTGCACAGGATTTGAACAGTGCATAGTACAGAGTTGGGACTATGAGGTAAATGAGGATAGTAAAAACAAAATACACAACTTCTGTTTTAGTGTGAGATTAAGTTTAGTGCCTGTCCACACAAGTGAGAAATTTAACAGCTCAGCTTGATGTTCTTAGAGGTCTTTTTCAATCTAAATGTTTTATGAATTTATGTTTACTCTTGGGTTTTCTAATTTGCATGTGCTTGACTTTAAAACAGAGCAGCCCTTTGCTACAGGATGGAAATGTAACAAGTTCAAGTTCATCAGGGGACTGAATCGTCTCATCAGCCTTTCTTTCTTTATATGTTTATATAAGAAAGCCTGAAATTAAGTTCAAGGACATTTCTTTTGAGCTTTGAGGATGTAAATAAATAACTTCTTAAAAAAGCTTAGATGCAGTTTTGATGGGTTTTTTAAAGTGATGTTTGAAAAATACAGCTGTTTTTAGAATTTCTAACATGCACTCTGTCACTTGAGGAAGGATACACATGGTAGCAAATATGAAAACACACTAAAAATACTAATGCTGGGCATGTGTCTGGTACAATACTTTGTAGTAAGTAGAGCGGTATCTCTTTCTGTCAGGCCTGATTTTTGTCCCCCACTGTCTATACCAGAGACCTTCTGAGGAAAATATGGGGTTGCCAGAGCAGCTGGACTTTTCATAGGAAAGCATGAGCAGCAATGGAAAAATTTTTCTACAGCTGGGGCCTTTAGGATACTGTCTGAACCATATGGATTATTTGATGAGTAACAAGACAGTCAATCTTGCATTGCAATCTTTCCCTCAGTCGGGATATTAGTGTAGCATGTTTCACTTTTAAACTCTCAGGAACATGGTATCTTTGAGATCTCTGAATCTCTGTTCTGTTTGCTGGAACCTGACTAACAGGTCACAAGAAAAGTAGACGTTGTGAAAGCGTAAGCATCATTTCCATAGCAAATCTGACTAAAACCAGTAAGAGAGGTCAATGAAATATTTCTACCATGAATGAATAGTGTAGCAAGGCCTCAGCTCAGCTGTCTTCTACCTATAGCTAGGTTCAGGTTTTGGGAGCAGCTTTATACTGGCAACATAGAGCTCGGTACAGAGAACAACTCAAGCATGCTTGTTAACCATATATATAATTTCTCAGAGAAGTTCTGCCCAGATTTAGCTCTGTGCTGTCATGATAAGGCTTCTAGAGCTAATTAGTTATTCAAGTTTATGCAGTTCATTATCTTGTCTTCGATTTTAAGTGAAGTGTAAATATCCTTAGATAAAACAGGATAACAATATCCCTTTGAATTAATTGTGTCATGTTTCTTCACAAGACACATGTGGCTGTGCACTGACTGCCTGTAGGGGTTTTTATCTTCATGCCCCACCCTCTGTTCCACCATAAGGTGCTATATGCTCCAGCACCCACTCACCATTGTGATGGGGTAAATAAGACATGTTACTTGGAGTCACAAAAATAGCCACAGACTGCAAATATAATTAAGGACTGGTCCTCCAAACCCTCTTGTAAGTTCACTGGCATTCCTGGTGTTATTCTCCCAACCATCTATGTTTTAATACCCTGCTTGTCATTTCATCACACTTCAACTATGAAGATTGGGGTTCTCTTTGAAATACTAGAACAAGGATCTTTTATAAGACTATTTATCATCCTGCATCCATGCACAAGGCCAGACTAGAACTGTGGTTGTATTCAGTTTGTAGGGCTAGATTTTGGCAGCAGAGGGGCTACAGGAGTGGCTTCTGTGAGAAGATGCTGGAAGCTTCCCCCATGTCCAACAGAGCCAATGCCAGGCTGCTCCAAGGTGCTCAGCACAGGCCAAAGCAAAGCCAATCAGACATAGTAATAGTGTCTCTGTGATAACATATTTAAGAAGAAAAACAAAAAAGTATTGTGCACAAAAAATTGCACTCAGAGAAGAGGGGAGTAAGAATATATGAATGGAGCAATTCTGCAGACACCAAGGTCAGTGAAGAAGGGGAGGAGGTGATTCAGGTGCCAGAGCCGAGATTCTCCTGCAGCCTGTGGTACAGCCCATGGTGAGGCTGTTGTGCCCATGCAGCCCATGGAGATCCACTGAGATGCAGAGATCCACCTGCAGCCCATGGAGAAGACGCACACCAGAGCAAGTGAATGCCCAAAGGAGTCTGTGACCCTGTGGGAAGCCTGTGCTGGAGCTGACTCCTGGCAGGGACCTGCGGACCCATGGAAAGAGTGTGTCCACTGAGTGTCTTCCCTGGTTTGCAAGGGATCCGTGCTGGAGCAACCTGTTCCTGAAGGACTGCACTCTGTGGGAAGGGGCCCACACTGGAGCAGTTTGTGAAGAACTGTCTCCTGTGGGAAGAACTCCACAGGAGCAGAGGAAGGACTCCTGTCTCTGAGCAGAGGGAGAAACATGTGATGAACTGACCATAACCCTGTTCCCGTCTCCCTGCACCACTGGGATGCAGGAGGTATAGCTGGAAAGAAGGGAGGGGTGAGGGAAAGGTGTTTTTAAGATTTGTTTTGCTTCTCAATATCCTGCTCTGCTTTTGATTTGTAATAAGTTAAATTAATTTCCCCACGCAGAGTCTGTTTTGCCCGTGACGACAATCAACGAGTGATCTCTGGCTGCCCTTATCTCAGCCCATGAGCCTTTTGTTATACTTTCTCTCCCCTGTCCAGTTGAGTGATAGACTGCTTTTGGTGCATGTCTGTCATCCACCCATGGTCAACCCACCACAGTGGTGCAGTTTTNAGGAGCAGAGGAAGGACTCCTGTCTCTGAGCAGAGGGAGAAACATGTGATGAACTGACCATAACCCTGTTCCCGTCTCCCTGCACCACTGGGATGCAGGAGGTATAGCTGGAAAGAAGGGAGGGGTGAGGGAAAGGNCTTGGAGCAGAGGAAGGACTCCTATCTCTGAGCAGAGGGAGAAACCTGTGATGAACCCAGCCCTGAGTTTATACAAAGGGACGCTACAGGTAGGTTAGAGGACTGAATAGATGAGACAGGACGGAATCACCAGCAACCATTTCTGGGAGTTTTCTGCTGTAAAGCCCAAATGGAACTTAAATGAAAGTTTCATCAGGAATGAATTGCTTATCAAATTCAGGGAGACTCTCCACAGTAGCCAGTAAGATGGTGNAATCAACGAGTGATCTCTGGCTGCCCTTATCTCAGCCCATGAGCCTTTTGTTATACTTTCTCTCCCCTGTCCAGTTGAGTGATAGACTGCTTTTGGTGCATGTCTGTCATCCACCCATGGTCAACCCACCACAGTGGTGCAGTTTTGCAGTAAATGCAACCAGTGTGAAGGGAAACCCAGCCCTGAGTTTATACAAAGGGACGCTACAGGTAGGTTAGAGGACTGAATAGATGAGACAGGACGGAATCACCAGCAACCATTTCTGGGAGTTTTCTGCTGTAAAGCCCAAATGGAACTTAAATGAAAGTTTCATCAGGAATGAATTGCTTATCAAATTCAGGGAGACTCTCCACAGTAGCCAGTAAGATGGTGATGCTCTTCTGTAAGAGGGCCAAGATCCAATTCCAAGTCTTTTGATAGTCTGTCCTACACAATGACTGTACTCTCATTGCCCTGATTTCTCTCTTTTTTCCCACAAAAGACTTCTTCAAAGATTTTATTTGTACTCCAGTGCAGAACAGGAGTAAAAGATGTGACAGATCATATATTTTGAATATTTATTTTTCCATATATATAAATCATATATAATTCATTGGTATCATGTATTTGTATTTTTTCTGCATCATTAGACATAGTGTAGCAAGAGACAAAAGTGGCCACCTTTGGCCCAGAGACACAGCCTGTCCTCAGAGGAGTCTGTGTAACACCAGGATAACACAGCATAGCAGTCTTCCAAAGAAAAGAAGCAAAAGAGACCTGGATCTAAGGCCAACAAAATGTAGACTGCTCTAAAAGTTATGAAATGTATGGAGGACTAGGAAGGCAGGCAGGAAAACCAATAATACACCTAGATGTAAAATCAGCTTACTGGGGAGATGCAATCCTATTCCTCTCCAGGCTTTGCTCTTCTTTGTTGTCCCTACTCAGTTATTCAGTGGAAGAAAAGAGTAACTGAGGAATGAACTTAGAAAAGCCCCATAACAGAGGTTCAGCAGAGCTTAGATACCTGAAGATCCAGAGGTAATAAAAGGAAAAAGAAAAAAAAAAGGGAAAAAAAAAGGAAAAAAAAAGGAAAAAAAAGGAAAAAATAACTTTCAGGGAGAAAACATTAAATATTTTCTCTTGGAACTCTGAAAATTATGTTAGCTTAATGATGACTGTTATTATTATTACCATTGTTACTATTATTACTATTACCATTGTTATTATTATTACTATTGCAGTTCAACATTTTAAAATGTTTGTGCCACCATTGTAAAAACCACTTAGTTTGAAAGAAGCAGGTCACAGATTGGAAACACACATCAAGAGCCAGGCTGCCATGTGAATTGTCAAGCTTTTGCTCAATTCTTGCAAGTCTTCAGTTCAATGAAGTACATAAAATAAGAATGGAACTCAAAAGTTCCTGTCCTTGCAGATACTGAATCTGAAAACAAAAGTAAAAATAAAACCCGATGTAGCTAATACTTTTTATATAAATACAGCTAAAGAAGTTATTCTGGTTGAAAGGCTGTCTAGTTTTGTATGCTGTGCTGACAAGGCACCACTCCATCACCTTGATTTGGATAGTGCAGGTCCTTAATTACCAATGTATAAGGCCCATGCAAACATCATAAATCTCAACAAGGCCAAGTTCAAGGTCCTACACATGGGTGGAGCAGCCCCAAGCACAGGCTGGGCAGAGAATGGATTGAGGGCAGCCCTGGGGGGAAGCACTTGGCTCCAGGGAGACCTTACAGGAGCCTTCCAGTACCTAAAGTGGGCCTACAAGAAACATGGAGAGTGACTTTTCACAAGGGCACATAGTGATAAAAAAAGGAGTAATGTTTTCAAAGTGTAGGCAGGTTTAGATGAATTGTTGAGAAGAAATTCTTTGCAGTGAGGGTGGCAGGACACTGGCACAGGTAGCCTGGAGAAGTTGTAGGTGCCTCATTCCTGGAAGTGTTCAGGTCCAGGTTGAATGGGGCACCTAGTTGAAGGTGTCCCTGCCCATGGCAATGGGATAAGAATTAGAATCTTTAAAGTCCCTTCCAACCCAAACCACTCTGTGATCTACAATTCTGTGTTTTCCTCTCCAGAAATACAAATCTCTCCTTTGTAATTAAATATTCCCATTATGGGTTTGAGATCTATGGATATACCTACCTTTTAAATTTATTATTTGACATTTTCTGAAACGTTTTATTGTAAATACTTTTACTGTTTTAGAGACATGTGTCCAGAGGAAAAAAAAAGTTTAAACACATTTTCAAGTTATCTTGAGTAATACTGCAGTACTACTCTCTTCTAATATTACTTATGTCTGTTACTACCCTAAAGCAGCCAATATATAAAAATTAATTCTCATTAATAATCCTAGCAGTGTTGTTTTCTCTATGCTCATTTAAGTTTTGATCATGCAGTTTTAGATTTCAAAATATCAATTTTCATAAACAAGTCATGATTACAAGTATTTCACTTTATATAATTAGGGCAATAGATGGGGGCAATTTTGACCTCTTGCCTTCAAAATTCCCAGAATTTTGTTTGTCTCTAAGATAAAAAAGCAAACATTTTATCACATCACATCCTATCACAATATCACTTGTCACAAAGCATTTGCTGCTATCCAAAACCACCTGACACTTATAGAGAAGCTAGTATAAGATTTACTGATTCTCATCCACTCCTGAAAAGTAATAAACAGGCATTTTTCATGGAGTGAAAATCACAGGGAATCTCCCCAATTACAGGGTAGGAGAGAGCTCTTTCATCTGCTTTTATAGCCTGCCTTCCCTCCCCAGTCCCTTAACACCCGTCTATCCCAAGACAGAAAGACTTTGTTAATCATTGCAAATGGGACTGAAAAGACCCTCAAGAGACTGTACAGAACATCATTCCCTGCTTCATACAGAAGCAGCTGTACCAAAACCATTCAGAGGTTGCATATCTGAGAAATGGCTTGTGAGCATGAAAGACTTGTCTGTTTTTTCTAGCTAAATCAATTGATTTAATAAAACAGTGCCACATCTTTCTAGTCTTTTACATGCTTAGGCCATCATAGCTGTAACAACACAGCTGTTAAACCATTCCCCAGTGATGCTTACACTGAAGAAGCACAGTTTCTATGAGTACCCCAGAGATTTTATTCCGGCACTTAACTATCACTAAAATCACTTTTTTTTTTTTTTCCCTAAGCATGTTAAACTAAATTTTCCTTACTACAACAGACAGTATGATTCTACCATAATTTCTTGCTCCAACTAATATAAACCTAAATTACAATTTAAATTCAACTAACTTTGCAGCTAATCCTATATTTCTGATGATTTTTAACTTCTTTGTCTTTACTTTTATTGTCTCTAGACTAAAGAATTATTCTAATCTTTACTTGTAAGCAATGTTTTATACACCTGATAATCCCTCTTGCTCTCCTCTGGACTCTTAATTCTATCTGCAATTTTCTCTCAAGTACCCTTCTCCCAAATGAGTGCCATGTTCCAGCTGAGGACCTACCTGAGCTGGACAGGTTGATGTATCTCAGAAAAACCATTTCTGTTCTAACACACCATTTTTACAAGAATACAATGCTACTGACTCATGTTTAGTTTGTGAACCACCACATTTCCACATCCTTTTCTCCTCAGCCATTCCCTATGCTATATTTGTGTACATGATGCATTACTGACTAAAGATAAACCTTTGCACCAAACCTTATAGACTCATATCCTGGTTGGTTTTCTGGAGGGTGTGACTATCAAAAATCACTCTGAATTTACTTTTATCTTCCAGAGTGCCTGGAACCTGTTTGGTGACCTCTGCAGGCTGAATGCCCACATGCTCTGACCCCTCATTTGAGACGTTCATGAAATAGGGAAGAGTCTGACAGATCCTGTGCAGTACCAACCTGAACAGTAGTCCTGTCAGCATATGCCTCCAAAATCTCTAATGCCTATACTTCTTGCCCACAAAACAACCTCATCAAATTTTGCTTCTCTAAAAATGACCTGAAACAAGAAGAAAGCACAATGTTAGTGGAATGATTCCTCATTTTCGGACGAGGAGAGGGAGACTCAATTTGACAAGCGCTCTAGGAGTTCTCAGATATCAGAAAAACACATCTTGGAAAAGCAAATCCCTGTGAAGACAATGAGGCCAAGAAGAGCTGCTTTCCAAACAATGCTGCCCTAAGTGTAAGGTGAGAACGTAGTATTTGAAATTTCAGTGAAGAAAAAATTCAAGAGATTACTTAGCATCATGGTTCTCAGGGATCTGTACACTACCACATGTAGCAAAGAGCAGCCAGAAAAGAGAGACAGTGACCCCAAAACTGCCACACATTCGATTTCACTCTGTTTCAGCTGAAATGTTGCAGGAGAGTGAGAAACCCTCTCATGGTGGGTTTCTACAGTCCTAAGAAATGACAAAATTTGATTTTATGTGAGCATGTTTTCAGCAAGCTAAACATACTGAAATGACCACCATTCAGCATCAATACTAATACAGTTAAAGAATAAGGAATAAATATCTAACATATTTAGTGCATGCACAGATATTGCTGTTGAATACAGAGCCACAGCTCTGGTGCATCAGGCAGCATTGCAGTCACAGAAAACACCATGTTTTGCAGCCCTAACTTCATATGGATTGTATCATGCAAATTATTTGTGTTGCCTGCAGATGCAGCCTTAACTCAAAAGCATAGAGAGTATGGTCCAGCCCTCATGCCACAAGTACCTGGGTACAGACTAAATGCTTTTTTCACAAATGTTCATACTGAAGACCTTCCACTGACATAGCTAAGCACTGCCACCTTGCACAATTTTACACAGCCATCCTGCACTTGCCCTGTCACTGCACACCAGAAGGAACGTCTCAGAGGGAAAGGATAAGATTCAGAAAAAGGTTTCAAAGAGGTAAAAGAGATACACTGGGTCTCTTGTGATTGTAGCTGCGCACCTGTGAACCTGAGGATTGCACTGGAGTGAACAGCTTCTCCCTGGTCTATGCTGAAGTGGTTATATCACACACTGGCACAGGGAACCTTAGGGGTTTGTAATTTGGGATGCATTTAGTTGGTGTTATGTCGGCATAATTTTTTCCACCGCACGTGTGCAACCCTGTAAAGTCCATCAATTCGACTTCTGTGGTTACCTATGACATATTTGATGTGTTGACAGCAGTACCACACAGACAGGACTTGCTACCAAAAATCTCAAAGTTCAAGACTCTGAAGGTAAGTTGAATTAAATCCAACACGACTATGAGCGGCTCTGTGGGAGCTCTGGACTGACAGAGACATACTCCTAAAGCATTTCCATCTCAAGATGCTCATCTGGTTCCCGACTCTCAGTCAAACTCCTTGCAAAGCACCTCGAAATTTTCATTCTTCATGCAGACCCAGAAGAGTCAT